>JAQQZU010000036.1:29248921-29269711 GCA_030068025.1 Parauchenoglanis punctatus | reverse complement strand
GGTCAGAAAATATTTTTCTCCCAATTTTGGTGATAAATTGTGTCACATTCATTTCATTATCTTAGGCATAGCAGTGGTTAGCAGGTAAAAACAGGCTGATGAATATGGACTAGTTGAATGAGGACTTACTGTTGAGTCTCTAAAATACTGTAGTCATTGAATTAAGTGACTTTTGTAGGTAAAATTAGGTGTTTAACAACCTGTTAAAAATACGCCAGAATGCAGGAAATGGCATCTAATTCATTAAAAATGTATTTTTTAATGAATTAGATGCCATTTATTGAATGAATTAGATGCCCCCCCCCCTCCGGAAGTGTGTTCCCCACATTCACAATGCTCCTGACGCCCCTGCATACAATGGATATATAAACTGATGCTCTATTAATTTGCTTACCTTTCTAGATGTTGTGCACACTCACTGACTCCTTTAGTTTCATTTACTATGCTTTTTGTAACCACCCAGTGGTTAAAATTGGGAACTGCAACAAGCACATATAGTAGCTTTTCTCTATCCCATTCTCAGGGGAGCAGCAGTGGACAGACAGTTAATAACAGGTTTGCCAGTTGCTAAATTATTTGTGGCTAAGATACTTTGTGGCTTTAAAATGCTCTATATTTGCCAAGATCTTTTTGTTTAGCAAATAATCTGAATAAAACCTGATAAAATTCTACAAAAAAGTCAAAGGTAAAGTCTAAATGCAGCGATTGTGGCTATGATGTACAGAACCATTTCTGTTATGATATATTACAAAAACTAGGAAAGGGAAAGGTGGATTATAAAGTGGATAACATCTGTACATCAGAAATACTTGTAAAATACACTATGCAAAATCTGAAAAAAAAGAAAAATGTCTCCCTTTTCTAATGCCCAAATTTTTGGCGTGCAGTTGGATTGGAACTTTAGCTGAAACCTAAAAAAACCTGGCTAATGGTACTATGGTGGACATAGGTGAATAAAGGTACATCAAAAACCACTCAAACCAAGACGGTATGCTGGATGAGATGTATATCTTGTTGGTTAATGATATTAGCTCTTCTGTGTACACTTCACACATGAGAAACACCCACTGTAGAACAAATTTGCATCTATAACCACTCACAACATGCTGCTAGACTGCATGCTGGATAAAACAGATCATTTTCTGTTGATGACTGTATGTTTTTGACTTTCAAATAAAAGTTGAGTATAATCATAAAGTATGGGCAGGCTTGGGGAGTAACAGCATACATGGAACGGCGTTATGTAATTAGGATACAAAAAAAGGTAACTGTATTCCGTTATAGTTACAGAAAAAAAGACATAATCAGACTAGCCTATCTGTACTGATAAATGAAAAAAAAAAATGGAATGAAAATGAAAAAGTCATCAAGCTCCATCCCGTTTTCGGTTCACAAGTCAATCCCAAAAAGAGTTGATTCACTAATCTCAGGCATTTAAAACTGAGAGTCAACTGCAAGTCTTTGGAGTCTATTCCACACACTGAAAATGATTTGCCTCACGCCCAGTTGACAGACACACAGCTGCAAAAAATGTGGGAAGTGATTAAAAAAGTGATAAATGATGTTCATAATCCTGTCACCTTGAGTTAGTTTGGTTGACATTTGGTTGTCATGAGCACTTGATAATATTCTCATGCTGTGACAGATTATCTGATAAATGTTCTAATGTTGTAATTAGTGAACTGCTATTTAATTAAGCCTAGTTAAGAAAAAGCTCTGTAGTAGTGCTGATTAAAATACTGCAAAAAAGTATTTTACAAGTACAAATAAAACTTTACCATCACCACTCTGGTCTTGAGTGAAATCATAGCTAATCTTACAGTCGCCTATTAATTGTCATGGCCACTGGTTAAAAAATGTGTTCACTGGGTGGAAATTTAGTTACTTCCATTATTTTGACTTTAAATCAAAAAAGGGGAACAACATCACAGTACTGCACAAGTTCTGCCTTCCACTTGAGAAAATGCTGTCATCATCCGCATATTTGGTATTGAAGTATTCCAAAAATAACAGAATGTTACATTACTTAATTTTCTGGTACTTAGACTAGGTTACTGACAAAGTTTGAAGCTGTCATCATTAATGTCACCCAGCCTCACCAAACTCTAGTCTGATGATCATCAGAAATAAGATGGTGAAAAAGGAGAAAGAGCTGAAGACAGAAATAGTGACTTATGTGCTGATAGATAAAATATGTTTTCCATGGTTCTGACAGTTTTGGGGAAGTTGTCTCTGAGTAAGTGCGCTGTCGCATGACCTTAAAATTGCATTTAAAAGGAACTTTTCAGTGTTTCTTCTTAAAAAAAAAAAAACGCCCACTAGCTTCATTCATTTAGCTTACTCTGCTCACTTGTGACTTTGAGGACAATCAGAAGCATTCAAGAGTATAAAAAAAGACTGGGATTCTTTCTCCCAGAACTAAAGCTGACATTGTGCACTTAGTCTCATAGCTGGAGTACAACTCCATTTACAATTTATCTAAAAAAAAATGGGTGTATCTTTCAGTTTTGCCATGATCCTCTGGGATCTAATTGGGTCACTGGGTCACTGATTTGAAGAAGGCAGTGTATAATATCTGGGTATGTCATGGGCAACGATTGGACAAAAGAATATTGCAGAGTTGTAACAGATGCTAGGAAGATGATGTATAGGAATTGACAGGAACTGACAGTGACTGTATGAAAGAGGTTGGAGACAGTTATAAATGGTAGTCGTATGAGTCATTAAAGAATATTTATATCTCCATCAGAAAGGGAAAGGAAAATTTTTCAACCATCTTAATGTGTACCATTTCAGCCTTTATACACCAATTGACTGTTTCTGTTACCTGTGACTTCTCTATTTTGTCCTAAGACAAAATAAAATCTTTTATACTTCACCATTTTCCCACTAGCAGTTATTAATTACACTGGAAATAATCTGTGTAGAGTTTGAATGTTTCAAAAATGATTATTGCCAGAACTCTGCTGCAGAACTATTGAAGTATAAGAGACTCCGTGATGATCTCTAACAGATGGACATACCACTGGAGCTCTTCCTGGCAAAATGCTGCGTGTCAAACAATGTGAAAACGCTCTGTAAATAGTGACGAGTGCTACCATGCTTTTTTCCTATTTCTGTTCCATGTGTCTAAATGCTGCTGTGTTGTGGGCCACATAATCTGCCTTATTTTACTCATTCATTAACATTAAGCAGTTCCATTAAGGAGACATAGGCAAATACTGTATCATGTGTGTTACTGAGTGTGCTTTTAGTCTCAGTTTAGCTGTTTACAAAACATTTTATCTGTCTTCAGCTGTTCCTCAACCCCTCCCTGCTCTAGTAATAACTGCAGGAGAGACGGGCCTCAGTCTAATCTGATACAGAAAGGTTATGTAAGCATTACAAATGAAAATGTGTTTGGTGAACAAGCATAATGTCTTAGACTAAATGATGCAAAATTCTTCAATAATATATATTTGACTATTGCAGCTTCACTTTTTCAATATGTGCCTTAAGATTATCATCAGATTTTGATAATATGCTCTACAACTAGAATGGCATTGTTTTATGATGCAACTCTGTCTAATCAGAATTGGGGCATCAAGACACATTAGACAAGACAGAAGAATTTTCTGTTTCTGTTACATGTCTGATATATTTTCTTAAAATAATTAATTAATTAATTAATAACTATAAAAATTAATAACTATAATTAATTAATTATAGTTAATTTCTTCTGTCAGCATAGTTTATCAAATCAAATCAACACTAGTGTAATATTTCAGCTCTTGTGACAGGGTAAATAATGTGTGCCGATCCTAAAATGATGAGTCATCCACCTAAATGCATGTTTTCAAACCAGGATACAACTTATTTTTTTATTTGTATAGATAACAAATTTGAAAGATGGACACATCATAATTGAGTTAGCTCCAGAACTCTATATGCATGTGGCATAGTCTATATTTTTTTAACCTTTGAATTACCTTTGGAAAAAAGTGAATTAAACAAATAGGAATCAAATAATTACACACCAATTAATCTTGAAAAACAATTGACTGTTTTTGTGATATTCACCACTGAGATCCAATAAAGTCTTAAATTATGTGATATTTTGTGAAACTATATAATTCCCTCATGACTAGGATACCAGAGATTGTTTTTCAGATAACCTTGAGATTTTATGTTTAATTCTGGACCGTGATAAGTCAAAAAAATGATAAAGAAAAATTATCATCAGGAGATCACATGAATTTCAAAACCAGGAAAGCCTAATATAGACTTACAGTACCAACCCTGAAGGGGAACAATATGTAGTCCTGAGGGGGAGCACGGGGGGGGCTTTCGGTGGTGAGTGGGGGCAGGGGGGTATATAAAAACAGCAAATTTTTAATATATTGCTTTTACATACTGTATTACTAGAAACTGTACCCTACATACAGTACCAGTCAAAAGTTTGGACACACCTACTCAGTCATAGGGTTCTCTTTATTTTGACTATTTTCTGCATTGTATAACAATACTGAAGACTATGAAATATGTATTAAAACTATGAAATAATACATATGGAATTATGTGGTAAATAAAAAGTGTTAAACAAATACAAACCATCTTTCATATTTTAGATTCTGCAAAGTACCTTGATGACAGTTTTGCACACTATTGGCATTATCTTAACCAGCTTTTTTGGGGAAAAAAGAAGACAGTCTTTTGCCATATTTTGAGTGATGATTCATAAGCATTCTGCAAGGTGCTAAGTAAAATGCATAAAGGTTGGCAGGTCTGCTGATACAAGATGTGGAAATAAAATCAGCCACTTTCAGTCACTTCAAGTAAAGAGACTAAAAAATACTGCATGCTTAGATAATGTAGGACCAGAATAGCTTTAATGGGCCTAACTGAGGGCAGTTCTGATTGCAGATCTGTTTTGGATTAGTGCAAACAGAACCTGTGTTATGACGTCAAACTAATTTTCCATGATACATTTATGTTCTCTGAGCCATACCTGTAACCTGTTTACCATGCATATGTTTACTGTATATAAGGTTGTGTATAGTTCCATAAGTGTAGGAAATTATGTATGCTTTGGTTGTCAGCTTTTCCAGTGGATGTGGCAGTAGGCTACTTCAGGGAGTTCACAACCTTGAGCACTGACTAGAGTAAAAATGGAGTTGTAGATGGTGAACTAAATAAGTTGCCAGCTGCTTGCTTGTTGAACATCTCATTCCAATTCCTTTGCTGTTATAACAGCCTCCAATCATTTGGGAGTGCATTTCAGTAGATTTTGCAATGCTACTGTAGGGATTTGCTTCAGTCACAAGAGCATTTGTGAGCTTGTGCACTGATATCAGATGAAATGGCCTGGCTTGTGGTTAATGTTCATCTCAGTTCATCCAAAAGTTGTTCAGTGGGGTTGAGGTCAGGGGTCAGTGCAGGCCAATCAAGTTCTTGCACTCCAACCTTTCACACCATGTCTTCATGGTGCTTGCTATGTGTACAGAGGCATTGTCATGCTGGGACAGGTTTGGGCCCCCATTCTAGGCACTTCCTATTCCTTTGTGCTTTCGACTTTGTGGAAACAGCTTGGAAAAGGCCCACACATGGGTGCGATGCTCATGTGTCCACATAGTACTTTTGGCCATATATGTTGTGGGGGTTTTTTTCTTCTTCAATAGCTTCCTTCCTGTCATACAGAGATGTTACTTGACATTTCTGCCATCAGTAGGAAATTCTCGTTAGTGCATTATTTAAAAAATAAGTGGTTAAATGTAGGGTTTGTTTTGACTGATCCTTCCTACCATTAGTTGAACCACTTACATTTTTGACCTGGATCCAAACATGTCAAAGTATATTTCAAGGGTATTTGAGGCATACAGATTAATAACAAGAAGGACTAGACTTGTAGGCGGCAGAGGCATCCCCGTTGATGCTGTTGGCGTCGAGATCTACTTTGTTTGATGCAAGATATGACTCAAAGATGACTGTGATTCTCCTTGTTCAAGTGCAGCACATTATGTAACTGAATTCCATGAAGCAGACAGTTGTCAAACCCTTCATCTCTGGTGGTATTATGTTGGTCAGGTGACTGTATCCCTCACTAGCTCAGCAATCATTGAAAAACCCTCAAGCTCAAGATAAGATGTTATTAAAATCCATCATTATCAAATCACATTTAAACTTCATTTTCCAGCAGCAACAATTTAGGATTATTTGTGATTTGGTCTTTGTGAGATTGGAGTCCTCTGACCTACCTTTAAGTTGTTACAGGTTTAATGTTAGTGCTTTTATGGTTCAAATACTGTATTTTATGGATTAATTATACTGTAAATGATTATTAAGATAAAGACTAACATGTCTTTTAGGAGTTTCTCCTTTAAATAAAAATATGGGTAGGTGCTTCTTTTAGCCGTAAGATTTTTTGACTTTTTTCCTCCTTCAGTCTGTAGCTTTAACACTGCTGTTTGTGGCTTCAGTCCACAAACCGTTCATACTCTTGCGCAACATCTCTGAATGTAGTGAGCACAGCTATGCAACTGTAAATCTGTTGGCTGTAAATGCAGTCGTACCAGCCACAGCCCTGCTGTGCTGCTGTGCAGTTGTTGAGCCATTAATGAGCATGACAATGAGAGGCCACAGTGCACATAGTCACGTGAAAACAGTTCATATGGTTTAAGGCAGAGTGCATTTTTCTGCTTTTCCAGCATGTGTTTGTATCTGTGTGTTTGCAGTTTTGTGTTTAGCGGTTTTGTTAACATGTCCTGAGGGATGCAAGAGCAGTAGGGGAGTCTAGTAAAAGGACCATGTGATTCTGCTGTGTTTTGACGTGTGAGGGTGGGAGTGGGTAGAGGACAATTGGTCTGAGTAAAGCAGGCTTTGTCCTAATGAAATTGTAAGAGAGGACACACACTAACTTGGCTGCATTTTTCTAATGCTTGCAACCCTCAGCATACACACACACACTCACACACAGCACTACCTCTCAATGCTGCCCTGATCTTCTGAACTGATTTATCTAACACCCTAATTCTATTTTTTGAAATGCCTACATTCAGATCTCTACAAAAGATATGGGCAAAGGAATGTACTGGGTTGCAGTGACAGGAATATGAAGTACAAAACAAAGCCAGGGGTGGTGCAGTGGTTAGCACTGTCGTCTCCCAGCAAGAAGGTTCTGGGTTCAAAGCTCACAGCTGATCGGGGCCTTTCTTTGTTGAGAGGGCATGTTCTTCTCATACTTGCATGGGTTTCCCCTGGGCACTCCAGTTTCCTCCCACAGTCTAAAGGCTTGTAGATTAGATTAACTGGCTACTCTAAATTGGCCATTTGTGTGAATGTGAATGGTTGTTCATCTCTGTGTTAGCCCTGTGGTAGATTGGCGACCTGCCCAGGGTGTATCTTGCTCCAGCTTCCCCCCAACCTTGATGGACAAGTGGTGTAGATAATGGATGGAACAGAGCCAGGTTAATGTGAAAGTTTACTTTAATGATTTTGATCTAACTTTTGTTTTCCTAACCTTACACTCATGCTGATCCCATCCCAGTCACCAACAAGCACCACTTTGCAGATGGCAACCTCCTCTTTCAGTTCCGGATGAATTTCCGGCGCCGGCGGCGACTGATGGAGCTGCTGAACGAGCGTACGCGCATGGTTTCAGAAAGCCATGACAGCCCATTCTGCCTGCGCAAACAGAACACGGAGAGCAGCAACAACAGCTTCCTCTCTGGTCAGTGTGATGGGGTGGGTTGACGGGAGAGTAGTGGACATCTTTACTATGTTTAAGAGCAATGTGGTAGCACAGTGGGAGTGATTGCACACCTGTTCCACCGATCAGGTCAATATTGGAAACAATAACACACATCTTCGTGGTCAGAAATGGAGGAATAGAAAATCTCGCCATCATGGAACAAATGGTCAGTGGTAGAGGAGGTGTAATATGGAGATTAGCAATGGAGGGGTAGTCAGTGTTCACCCTGACCATTACTGGTGTTGTTGTTAGCTGACTTATTACCAGAATAGTTACTAATGCCTGAAAATTATGCTTTGATCTATAGTTAGTTAGATGACACTGGAATACATAACACATGACTTTAGAAGATACCATCACATATCTCACTGTAGATGGACTTAATCTCGATAGAGCACAACCAGAACTGAAGAATTTCAGCCATTCACATACTTCACATTCACAGTAAACACTTGATGTAAAAAGAAGCTGTAATCATTAAATTCCTACTGCTAAAAGCAATTATAGTTATTGTGCATAAAAAGTGAGAAGTGAAAATGGACCTACATTTTATATTTTATCCCAAAGGGATGACAAGTTTTTCCATGAAGACAAATCTTAAACACTTACACTCACTGGTGTGTGAAAGAGTCTGATTAACTTGTTTTACTGTTCCACCATTGCCTGCTATCATTTTTTTTATTGCCCTGCTACACCATGAATTATTTTTATTTTTGCTCTGCACAGAAAGTTAAAATTTAAGGGTGACTTTAAGACCATTTGATAAATAATTATTGATTTTGCTTTTTAATAAGTTGTGAATATGAATATTTTTTATTGAATTCCAAATTACTAACTGCTGGAAAGTCATTACTTTCAACTCTTGATGTAGCACTTTTTACTAACACTTCATCTCTTATATGTATGAAACCCACCACCTACTGTTTAACACTGTCTTACTTACAGATTTACAGTCTGCAATAACTCCTAGTGATAACTACTGAGTCTGAGTTATACAAAGGTCTAACTGCCCTCTTAATTTGGAGAGAGTAATAATAGATAATTGTGATAAAAGCCTTTCCTCATAACTGACTGTTGTACAGAGGGTGCTATAGGGGCCAAAGAAGGGGGTGCTACGCGCTACTGCATTTTATAGCAGAGGAAATGAGAACAGTATATGGTGAGGGGGAGCCTTTGCTCTTCCTCTTTTTTAGCTGCTGGATTATGACCTTTGGCTTTGTTTTGTGTATGTGTGTGTGTGTGTGCAATTTCAAGTGTTGCTTCCAGCTGTAAAGTGTCTCCACTATAACTCACTGAGCCTAGAGAAACAGTACTATAGCTACTAAAACTCTCCTTGTCACATTGTCAGTACATGATTAGTTAATAAAGATTATCTCTTAGCTGTACATGAATGATATGTGTGTGTGTGTTTGTGTATATGTAACAGTCTGTCAGAAGGAGAAGTGAAACAGATGGTTTGGGATGCTTATGCAGGTTCCCACATATTTTTTATACACTACCAGTCAAAAGTTTGGACTCTTTTTCATAGGTTTTTCTTAATTTTTTTTGCTTTCAACGTTGTAAAACATTACTGAATACATCAAAACTATGAAGCAACACGTTTGGCATATACTGAATTATGTGGTAAACAAAAAAGTGTAAAAAAAACAAAAACAAAATATGTTTCATATTTTAGGTTCTTCAAAGTAGCCAACATTTACCATGATGATACAACTGGCATTATCTTAACCAGTTTCATGAAGTAGTCACCTGGAATGCTTTTCAGTTAACAGGTGTGCCTTGTTAATATGGACTACTAAAAAATATACTTGTTACTATGGACTAAAAAAAATAGGGTGGCTCAAGACTTTTGCCACACACACACACACACACACACATTCTTTTAGTAAACATGACTTCAAAAATAGTGGCATCAAGTATTTTTTACTTAAAAGAAAAATACTACCACAGTAAACAGTAAGAAAGTAAACAAAGAGAATATGCGGTGTGACAAAATAGTAAAAAAATGTTAACTAGTAGTCCCAGGTACTTTTTGTGCAGTTTTGTAAGGAAAGGTAGCAGGCTGCTGCACCCACAATGTGGGACGGAGAGATTCCGCAAGTCTTTCCTACCAACCGCTCTCAGACTCACAACAAAGATCTTACCGATGACCATACATGCACAAACAAACATACACACATACCCGATACACCATGCTAGTTCTCTTATGTGCAATCTCACTTGGGTGCAATTTTCTGATGCACCATTTTTTATGTGCAATCTGTATGCAATTAATGTGCATTTCCTGATGCAACAAACGTGCAATTAACACTTGGGTGCAATTTATGTGCAATCTATATGCAATTAGTGTGCAGTTTCAGATTTTTCTTACTTTTATGTGCAATCTAAATGTGCACTCTATATGCAATTAATGGGCAATTTCTGATTTTCTTACTCTTTCTTAATTTCTCTTACTCTTACGTGCAATTTTTTTACTTGGGTGCAATTTTTTCTGATGCAAATGTTCAATTTACTACTGCTTTTGTGTAAATGTTTGTCACTCCATTGTGTACCTGGAGTGTACATTTGTATTTTTATTATACTTTATTCTCTATTCTACACTATTGTTTTAATTTTTGCTGATCTTTGTTTCTGTCCACTTTCTGCCGTGGCAATGCAAATTTCCCACTTGTGGGACTAATAAAGGTTTTATTAGTATTTATCTTATCTTATCTTACCTTATCTTATCTTAAATGAGCTGGAACATTTCCCTGATCATTTTGGAGAATCTACCTAAATTCTTCAAGAGACTTAGACTGTCACATATGCAGTATAATGTGTGTTGATACTTCCTGAACATATTTCCACATATGTAATCACTTTGCTTGTGCTTTTGGTAGGTGTATTTGTTGTCAGAGTGGTTTCTGAAAGTGTTTCTCTCTGTTTTTGTTTGTCTCCCTCACTTTCTCACTCTCCCTTGGACTCAAGTGAGCCCCACTAAAGAGATTAAGGTAGTGTCAGCAGTGAGGCGCAGCAGTATGAGTAGTAGCTGTGGCAGCAGTGGTTATTACAGCAGCAGTCCCACTCTGAGTAGCAGTCCTCCTGTGCTCTGCAACCCCAAATCTGGTAAGACAAATCCTTAAAATCTTACTATTCTCACACTCCTAGAACAATCATTGAATCATATTGCTTTATACAGTACGAAGGTAAAAGTTTTGCGTCACCCTAAACCTTTATTTAAAGCTTGGTAAGGGTTTTTGATTGAATTGGATTTGGTGGGAGGTTTTGAAGGCATATGTCATACATTATCAAGTTCCAAAGCAAGAACTTTGGCTTCACACTAAGCTTTTTCACACTAAGCAAGTGGTATCAAGCTAGCCAGGTAACCTTTGGCAAGCCAGAAAACACATGGCATGCATAATAAAATATACAGAAGAAAAAGATTGGGTAATAAAAATGCACAGAAAGAGATTTGAGGAGTGTTTTATTCACTGTATTTCAACTTACTGGCAAGCTTTCAACTACCAACCTGAAAGTGGCATGCCGACATCATATCAGGTCAACCTGAACATTACTGGCTAAGTCACTTGGTTGCCTCTGGATACTGTGCTATGATTGCGCAGGACAAGTACAGTGTGTCCACTGTGAGTCAGGAATCAGGGTGGTGATATACAGTATGAGCTTATCGCTGAGGGATCAGATTAGTCAAACCACCATCAGAGCAGTGTTAGTTCCAGATAGCTTGACTTTGCAAAGCCAAAGTTACATCCATGGTCTTCAAACCTCTCTTAGTCTTTAGCCTTTTCTGGTCAGAGTCACAGTAGATATTAGGTGGGAGACCAGAATGCACCATGGATGTAGTCATTGCAGGGGACCATGTTCACACATATTCACACAATAATTCACAACTTAAGGCAGTTTATTGTAGCCGATCCACCTACCTGCATGTTTTTGTGAGGAAACTGTAGAATACGGAGAAAACCTACACAGACAGGGTTAAACATGAGAAATTCAACATAGACAGTAACTTGAACTCGGAATTGAGCCAGGGTCCTCTGAGGCAGCAGAGCTACTGAATTAAACCACCCTGACACTCGCACCACAGAGGTGGTATGAAGACACCCGCGTTGTAGTATGCCAACGAGGGAACTACTTGTGAAGTGTAAGTGTGAGTGAAGTGTAAGTGTATTAAGTGTGATTGGAGCTTTGTGGGGCTTCATGTCAAGTATATGCATGTATGCTGTGGCATGGAGGGAATTAGTTTTGAAATTTTCAAAAGTTTCTTGGCAGTGATGTAGCTAATGCACAATTTATGTGCAACCTATTCGCAATTGCTTGCGTCTGTGGGACAATGTAAACACCTGTGGATCGCAATGGCGCATATTGGCACACATATGTTGCGCATACATTGCGCATAGTTTCAGCACGACACAGTGGCAAACAGTGGCCTGCTCCATCTTCTCTCCTTCTTCTCTCCTCCTCCTCTAATTTCCGCTGATGGTCAACAATCATAATACCCGCATCCGCTACATATAAACACTTTTGCATCTGTTCTGCATCTTGTGAATTCAACATGTCTCTTCTATCACTGAACACTGAAGCATTTTGAACCATGACTTTATATAGACTATCCTGAAACGTGACCGCCATAGTGTTCCAAGGCGTGGGCCATCGCACCCCAAATTCCTGCACGATGACTTCATGCATGTATAACTATAGCGTGTCACTGAGTTGTTCATGGCACTGAGTGCCCAGGCGTGCCCAGGTGTGACATCATGACAATTTATGTGCAACTAAGTCATAATAATGATTGCAATGGCTTGCCATTGCATGTCTTAGACATGTCACATGTTCGTGGCAGATGTGCACCTAGTTCTTAAATTATGCGTTACAAATGGCAAGACATGGCACAAACTATACTTAACTTTGTCATGATGGCAAGTTTCATGCCCTGTTTTGGCAGGCATTGGCAGACCACAATACAGCCCTGTTACTGACCAAAATTCATGCCAGGGTGCCTTTACTCATGTAACTGAAATTTTGAGCACTTACTGATCACACAACTAATATCAATGAGCCATGTCTAGGTATTGCAATCTCGTAACCTAAATGCATTCAGCCATGACGGTTCCTCCAGTGCAGTGCCTGGGTGGGTCAAGAGGGTGTTAGTATGTTTACTTTCAGGCCATAAAAGTCATATTAGCACATCCCCTAATGTTCTACTGCATTGTAATTTGGTAATGAAAATGTTGACAGAAATCCCAAGTGGAGTCAGCCTCTTTTCCCCATAAACGACTTCCTTTCCTGCCTGAGATTCTGCCAAACTTTGGAGCCTGGGCCTCTTGTTAAACAGTGTTGTTGATTTTCCTCTGAATTGTTACACAGTTTACTGTGGCATTTGCATAGTTTAGAAAATATGTGGTGGAGCTGGAAAGATTTTACATGAAATTATATTTTTAAATCTATTCAAACTAGACCTATGGTGAGAAATTCTTTGTTATGATATGGCTGTCAGCTCTCTTAATAAATGCACACTGCTCTTTCTTTGTCCTGTGCTCTTTCTTTATCTCTATCTTAATGTGTCCATTACAGCTTCTTGAACTCTACAGAGGCAGTGTGTTAAATCTGGATCTGTGTATGTGTGTGTATGTGTCTGGCAAGCACATTCAGTCCCTGAAAGGCAAACAGCACAGCCAGCAGGCAAAGACTCAGGACTGAACACTTTCCACCGACTCTCACACACACACACACACACACACACACACACACATACACACAGACACACACACAGACACACACACACACACACACACACACACACACACACACACACACACATACACACACACACACACACACACACAATACTGAGAGCATTAGCAACCACACTCAAGTTCTACTTTTATCTCCACTATGTCCCTAACAGGCCCTTAGCTTATTGATCATAGAAATTGCATTATGGATAAAGGAACCCTTAAAAATCTGTTTCTTTGCTATGTGTACTCTATAGCGCCACCCTGAGGGAAGCAACTCAAACTCAGGGTAGAGGGGGTGGGTTTCATCATCTAAAATGCCCATTGCTTTCCTATACACTGCAGCATTGCAGAGGTCATCTAATGTTTTTTGTTGTCTGCCTATAATCTTCCCTGCTGTCTTGGTAATTCTAGTCAGCTTGTTCCTATTTCATAAGGTCAGGTATCCATAACTAACAGAGCTATTATAGACCAATACGCTCTCTATAAGGCTGAGGTATACTTTCTCAAGAGTGTCATGACTGACTCCAAATCCCTTCAGCAGTCTTTGGCTAGCTTTCTTGCATATGCAGTTAACATTGACAGTAAAGCTCAGTTTGTCATCTATGTATGTCCCCAAGTACTTAAAGCAAGTAACAATTTCCACAGCTTCACTGCTCAGCAGCAGAGGTGATGGCATGTCTGAATTTATAATACGTTCTTTCGTTTTACAAGCATTAATTAACAGAGAGCTGGACTTACACCACTGTTCCAGCTTGGAGACATGTGCAACATAATCAGTAACATCATCACCCATTCACCCCCAAGCCTTTGCAAAAGTATATGAATTTGCATGGTGTTAAAGGCTGCAGTAACGAGTAACGAGTAAAATCCGTGCATAAGTATTGGTGTTTTGTAAATGCTTGGCAACCATGTTGACCACAGTGAGCTTACTGACAACCCTCTCCATACATTTGACCAGTACAGGGGTAAGGGCAACAGGCCGAAAATCACTCAGGTCTTTGGAACCTGGCATTTAGGTAGCGGTCTGATAGTAGATGACTTCCACGTATCAGGCACAATGAAGGTGTGCAGTAAGAAGTGAAATAGCTTAGTAAGAACTGGTGTCATTGAGGACCCTTCCATGTAATCCATCAGGCCCTGGTGCTTTGCAAGGGTTGATTCTGGAGAGGCAAAAACTGACCTCTTCCTCTGACAGCTGAATTGTGGGGGTTTGGCACAAATAGCATTGCTTTTGTCTTTGTTGCCTGGTGTATCACATCTTCCATAAAAATGGTTAGATATGGTTATAGTCTATAACCATATCTAACCATTTTTATGGAAGATGTGATACAGCTGAGCGCATATCATACTGTTTCAATAACGCGCGAGCCCGATCAGCTGAGCAGCCAGTGTTTATATTAGCGGATTTTAACGCACGCGCCATATCTATAACTTATAGATTATATATAACTTATAACTTAGTTAACTTATAGATAACTATATAAGTTATAGATATGGCGCGTGCGTTAAAATCCGCTAATATAAACACTGGCTGCTCAGCTGATCGGGCGCGCGCGTTATTGAAACAGTATGATATGCGCTCAGCTGCTTGCTTGTTGTTGGGTCCCGGTATACACACTAATATAATAGTCAGCTGTCCAAACTTCCGGGGTAGATAAAACGGTCTGAATGTAACCATCAGGATCTCGTGGTCTCTCGCGCACACCTGCTCGAGCACAGTGTATGGCGCTGCCCACTTTTTATCCACCAAAATGCAGAGGTCGCCACCAACTGATTTTTGCGATTTTACCTTGTTCCTGTCCGGTCTAATTATGGAATATCCATCAATATCCACACTGCAGTCTTGTTTCAACCAGGTTTCAGTGAAACAAATAAGATTACTGCGTCCTCCTCATATTACCTCATCTAAAGTATTACCTCGTCTAGTCTGTTGTTAAGCGACCTTACGTTGGCCAAGGTGCTCACCGGTGAGGGATGGCGACTTCCCCGTCTCCTTATTCGATTCCGGACACCTCCTCTGGAACCGCGTTACTTTTTAGTTGGTTTCTTGATCACTCTTAATAAATTCTTACCTTTGTAAATAAGAAATAAAAACCTTTTCCCAACCATAAAAGCTCTCGACTGAGGTGAGATTCCCTTCAAACGTTTAGTTGGGCTGTTGCTAAGCAACCGCACACTCCAGGATGTTTGAGCGTCTGTTTCTAAGAGACCGGGGTTACTTCCGGGTTTCTTTCTTTTTCTGAACACTAAATAATAAACTACTGGTAAATAAATAAACAAAAACGAACAGCTAATTTATTTCTCAAGCGACCTTTTAATCACTTTAAACTGCATCGGTTTTTTATTTAGTTATTTAATTTTTTTCGCACTTCCTCCCGCGCGCTAGAGGGCGACAGTGAGTCGGTAAAGGGATGATACAGAAAGCGATGAGTGAAATGTGCGGAAACGCAAAATGGAGACCAGAAGAGAAATAGCGCTTTAATTCTACAAATCGGTATTTATCTTAAATCGCTTATATTATAGTCATGGTTTTAAAACAGCTGTTAGATTTTGACTTTGTAGTGTCATTGTTAAGATTTCCCCCTTAAAGTCAATATCAAAGTCTTACAATTTGCCTGTTATTTACTGTCCTTTTGTTTGTTTTTCCTAATGTACATTAGTTTTATTTATTTATTTATTTAAGGCCAAGCTGTCCTTTCTGTCACTTAAAATAGCTATTTTCCATGCCTTCATATATATCCAAGATGTTCAGCTTACCCCAGCCCTGTTTTACAGACATGTCTAACTTTTAGTTGATCTCAGTTTTCTCCTGCATGTGTTCTTTATTGATTGTACTTTCGACTATTTCGAGCAGACAGAGATGAAGGTGAAGATAAAGCAGTGGCACGGTGTGGCCTCGTGGCTCTGGGTGGCCAATGATGAAAACTGCGGCATCTGCAGGGCTCCATTCAACGGCTGCTGCCCAGACTGTAGGCCACTGCTCGCTCACTCCCTTTGTGTATTTGGAATTGCAGTCTCACTCGCTTTGACCAGAATCCTATAAACACACTGCAGAGCGTTAAAATGGTGGCTGTATTTCACCTGTATGTGTGACGTGTGCACCTGTAGCTCATGTCCTGCTGTGTTCCTCCCCCTGGTCCCGTGTGCAGGTAAAGTCCCTGGAGACGATTGCCCGCTGGTCTGGGGTCAGTGCTCACATTGCTTCCACATGCACTGCATCCTGAAGTGGCTGAACTCGCAGCAGGTGCAGCAGCAGTGCCCCATGTGTCGTCAGGAGTGGAAGTTTAAAGAGTGAGGATCTCGCCGTCAGGCTCGTTTTACACTTTAACTAATGCTCACTGCGTGTAAAACTCGCAGTTTTTAAATGCCGCAGAACCTCGAAGTAACGCCTGTTCCTTTTTGTTTTCATTCAGGGGAGAGACAACATGAGGTGATGGAATAAAACTATTACAATGTCAAATCACTGCTTTGTTTTGCTCTTATGTGCGCACACAGCCAATAAACAAATACTGTATACTACTATCTAAATGTCTACACACAAGTCATTTCATCATCAGATTTATTTTACAGATTAACATAATACAGCAGTGCGCCATTACTAATGGAACCATTTTACTGTAGCACAACTAGCAAACACAACGACGTCTCGTCACCGATAATGTTTGCTAAATTAGCTAGCTAGCGCAGCACACTGTTTCTGTCCTCATCATCATCCAGTGATGATTTGGTTAAAAGCTGTAGAGTTTATTCAGCAATAAAGATGTCTCATTTGACAACTACATTTACACCAAAGTGTGCGCGTTACATTTTCTTTGGGCCAAATTTTTCTCGATGTGTCGAATATGCGAATTGGAAACGCCGCCCACACCAGCTATCTGCTACCAAGCTAGCTCACGCTAGTCACACGGGGGTTAGTATCAGAGTCGGTGACTTTTAGGACCTCGGTTTCTCACAGACTTATTCACCAGCAGCAAAACAGACTCGGTTTACTTCGACGTTGCCATGGCAACTTTTCATCGCTGACATTAGCTAGCGTTTGAGTTCTGCAGATAATCATCATCGTTGTCCGTTAATAATTTGAGCATCGGATGCGATTGGTCCAAAGATGTGGAGAATTTTTATTTTGTGACATCACAAATATTGCTTGTATAGCCCCGCCCCCAGTGAGGTTTCTTAATACAAAGTGACAGAACCAGTGAGACTATTTTATTTCAAATTCGTAACAGATTCAAAGTGGTTTTTTTTCCTGCAAAAAACAAAACCAATGGAGTCTTTTTTAATATAATACAATACAGGTTTTTATTTGGGAAAAACATTAATGTCAGTAAATCCGACCTGGCTCCAGCTGGAGAGTCCCGATTGTTGTTTTAAGGTGCAAAATGAGCATCACAACCATGATGCACTGATTTACTGTCTCCACCATTAAACTAAACAGGAAGTGTGGTACTAAGGTCGCGTTCAGCAAAATAAATAAGCTAAACATAATAACAGCAGATTTCTGTCATGTAATAATTAAATATAATAATATTTCAGTGCTGAAGGACTGGACGATAAAACATCACCTCAAAGCCAGAAACAGAAGGATGGAGCGACTGACACGATCCCATCCGATCCGATCACAGGTAAGGAAGAGCCGACCCCGGGGCAGGAGGAATGTTTACCGTACAGGAAATAAAGAGCAGGAAGTAGGAAGTGCCACTAAAACTCACCTCAGAACATAACGCGTGTAAATTCCGGCCGCAGCCCATCGTGCACGGGGACAGGACACACCTCATGTTTAAAGTCCATTTAAATAAAATAAAACACAAACAGCTCAGTGAAGACGCACACGAGCCGTCACGCCGCTGACTTTAGGACTTTTTGGAGTCCTGCGCGTTCCTCCGTCGCACGTTGTTCAGATCCACCGGCGTGAAAGCTGCAGGACGCGGAACAGAGGCGGCTTCAGCGTGCAGAATTACAGACAGAGCACTCTAAATAATCTCCTGCGCTGACCTGCAGCTGACGGAGAACGCCACATGGAGGAGACGCTTCAAAGCAGTGAGCCGTCTTTAGCCCTGTTCGGATGGAATTACTTTCACTTTCCTCTCCTTCTTCACCTTTTTACTATCTTTTTTTTCTCCCTTCTTCTAATTTTTCATTTTTGTCTTCTGCTTTTTAACATTTTAAATCTTTGTACTCTCTTTTTTCATATTTTTTTTCTTAGGATTTTCTTTATTTGTTTGGTTTGATTTTCTCCTCTCGTACCTCCTTCCCTCCCCTCGCCTCTATTCTGATGTTCCCTCTCTCTTTTCCATCCTTCATAAGAACTATTATCATTTACATATCCAAAACTCACTTGAGTGATATCTAGGAGCACAGCTGTTTGTCTCACACACGTGTGCTGTTTTATAGACTGTTTGCGGTTGAATATAAAACATTATGGAATCATGTATTAAACGTTTATTTATTTGACAGTATCTACCAACTCCTCATCTATTTATTTATTTCTAAAAAAAAAAATAAAAAAAATCAATGACAAATGTAAATGTAAAAGTCTCCTGAATGTGAATTTACCTTTTGAGTAAAATTGAAGATAAAGCAATATTATTTAAATCATAAAACAGATGGTGTAATTACAGCCATGATTATTGTCACTGATTACTGTTCTGCTGATCACCAATAATAAACAGCTTTTTTTAACGCTGGTCAGTAACTGAGCTGTTTACTCTCAAACCACCTACATAGCTAAAGTGGCTTGTGTGTGTGTGTGTGTTTGGCTTAAATACGTCACTGTGAGCGGTGTGTGTGTGTGTGTGTGTGTGTGTGTGTGTGTGTGTGGACGTACAGCTCAGGCTGGGGTTCGGTGTTCTCTCCACGTACTTCTGAGGTCCCTTGTTGCTGTTTTCGGTTCCCTGGAAGGACTGCATCTCCCTCATCACACACTGCCAGGCTGCAAACACACACACACACGTTACACACTCAAGCCTTCTCTCCACACACAAATATATATATATATATTCACATATATTCAAATTAACACATTACTGCAAAAACGTCTCGTATATGAAGAACAGGTTCCTGACTGTAGTGGATGAAGCGGACGTTCTCCTCGTGCGCCGGCGTGAGGAACTCGTCAGTGTTGGATGGAGAACACACTCCGGACGCCTGCTTGTAGTTCTGCACCATCCTTAAAGCTGCTGAGCACAGAAACAGGGATGTTATTCCATCTCAGCTTAAATGTTAAATAATTACGCAGGTATGCACTTGTACGCTGGAGGTTCGTTTACTGTTGTTTCGAGAAAACGTTCCAGATATTAAATTGTTATCTCGGGATTTTTCCTCCACTTTTTTAATCCTAAAGCTTTTTTTTTTTTTTTGCTGAATTAACATTGTTACACATGAGCAGAATGAATATTTAAATCTGCACAGCTGCAGTTAGTTAATAAATTAAAGTAAGCTGAGCTGCATAAATTTATTATTGTAACGTGTAATGTTTACGACAACGTTTCTTGTTCTATTGTTATTATTTTATTATAAATTTTTTATCCCATCCGCTTTCCGACAAATCCCGCCTCCTTGCGCAAAATATCTGCCTGCTGTGCCAGGATTGGTTAGGTGAACCTTTACCGCGCGTGGACCTGAACTCTAAGCCAATCAAAGGAGAGACAAGAACCGGAACTTTTCTAAATATGGGTGTGGGGAAAAAAATCACGATTACAAAATTGCTAACGAGTTAGCAGATGTTATGTCAGCGAACCACTAAAACGACCAGGTTCTAAAAGCGTCAAAAACACGAATTCTGGGTGATATGTTATTGGTGTACCTACCGGGTGTGAATTCTGAACAAACAAATAAAAAACAATCTGCGAAGTTTTAATAAAATGCAACGCTTAAAAAATCTGCCAAGCGAAGTCCGGTGTATTAGCAAAACAACGACCGGATCCCAAGATGGCGACGTTTAGGGCGTGTAGTACACTAGATAGGTTGAACAAGGTATTGTTTAGGACCCTACATAGTGTACTTAGGTAGTGAATATGATTCTATTTTGGATTTAACCGATGCAGCTAAAAAGGGGGTGTGGCAAAGACGGCTTCCATTACGCTGTCTTGTTTATTTTCTCTGGATGTCGTTATTTATTTAAACACTGAAGGAAAGGAAGCAATGATTTAGTTTAATAGTAAAAATATTTTAATTGAAAAATCAGGTATAAAATATAAAACAGCATTTGCGTCGTGCAAAGTAGGAATAAAAATAAGGATTGTACAACAATAATAATAATACAGATCACACAAGAGTAAGAAAGAAAATGTACCTCTATTTTACAATTTATCAACTCCCCCTTAAAAAAAA
>JAQQZU010000036.1:29128416-29137498 GCA_030068025.1 Parauchenoglanis punctatus | reverse complement strand
CGGGTCACGCGGCCGCTGTGTCTTGTCACGCGGCCGGTGTGTCTTGTCACGCGGCCGCTGTGTCTTGTCACGCGGTCGCTGTATTTTGTCACGCGGCCGCTGTGTCTTGTCACGCGGCCGCTGTGTCTTGTCACGCGGCCGCTGTGTCTTGTCACGCGGTCGCTGTATTTTGTCACGCGGTCGCTGCGTCGTGTCATCGTGCGTCGTGTTTAGTTGTATCAGGTCGTGTCATCATGTCACCATGGCATCATGTGACTGCAGTGCACACACAGGCTCAGTTTTTCGCTGTGAATAAACAGAACTGTAATTCACTCTGAGCGTGAACATCGGCTTAAACGACCTGAACAATCCGTCTGGCAGGCAGAAGTTTGACACGAGCCTCATAAAAGCCGAGGCGGCGTTAATAAACACCCCCATCTGCAAGAGAAAGCTTATCAAACTCCACGTCCAGAAAGAGAAACACAAACGGAAACGCAAAATTAATTTCCACAAATCCTCACCGCGCTGGACGAGGTTATGAAACTTCAGTGGCTGAAGCCTGAGGCGGAAAACACACACACACACACACTCACACACACTCACACACTCACACACACACTCACACACACTCACACACACTCACACACACTCACACACACTCACACACTCACACACTCACACAGGGTGATATTGTGATTTTACACTCATCTCCTTATTTACAGAAAGTCACTCAGGGCGGGAATATTTCATAAAAAAAGAAACAAAAACACAAGATTCATCATAAACACACACACACACACACACACACACACACGAATTTTTAATAAACCCAACACCTCATATCTCATACCTCACACACGTTTACTTACACACTCAAACACACATTATTACAATAAATACATCATCCCTTCTTCCTTTCTTCCCCCTTTTTATCCTTCACTCTCCTATCTTTGTATTTCTTTCTTTCATTTTCATCTTTTTTTTGTTTACCCCTGTTCTCTTTTTCCACTTCATTCCTCAATTGTTTTTCTTTTTTTCCCTAATCATCTCCTTCCCTCTTCAGTTTCTCTCTTTCCCCCATCCCCTCATCTTTCCTCGCTGTTTCTTCCCCTTCATCTCTCCCATGCGACTGATCTCTATTCCTGCTTCCTCCATCTTCATTTCTCTTACGTTCCTTCTGTCTCTGTCCTTCTGTCTTCCATTTTGTTAATTTGCTTTCCTTTTCCTTCCTTTCTTCTCATTCTGTCTTTCCTTCCCTGTCCTTTTCCTTCCCTTCTCTTATGTCCTTTCCTTTCTGTTAATTTCCTTTTCATTATTTCTCACCATCTGTCTTTCTCCATCAATTCTTTCTCTCGTACTTCATCCTTTTCCTCTCTTGCCATCTTCCTTACTTCCATTACGTCTTCATTTAACACACACACACACACACACACACACACAGCTGTAGCTCTGCCCACAGATCTTATGTTATAAACACCACTATTCAATACCAAATCATCAAAATTTAATAGCAAAAAACCCCGAAATATCATCATGATTAAATTCTGGCAGTGTTCGAGCTTTGAAATTCATAACATCAACTCTGTTTCCCAGGCCCATAAACACACACACACACACACTCACCCTGTCCTTCATCCTCCAGCTCTGTGCGAGCGCTTTCGAGCCCTCGATCTTCTCCAGGTGGCGTTTCTTCATGAAGGCGAGAGGAAGGTTCCAGTCGCTCGTGTCGGCCTCCTCTTCCTCAGAGAGCGCCACGGCGGGCGAGTGAAGCAGCTCCACGTCCATTTTCATCAGGCTCCTAAAACACACACAGTCAGATACGTCATATAAACTTCATACAGATGTTTATTCTGCTCCTATATTTGCCACATCTGCAGGACGTCGCAGTTCCTCAGTAACACAACAAGCTACATTTTGTACGTCTTATTCACTTAAAACGAGAGTAAAAAAAGAGACTCTGGTAACGGATCGCCTGCTTATAGCTGCTATGACGTGAACGTGAACTTGTTTCACAGACGTTCCGCAACATTAAACATGACTGTATAACCTGTAGCGTGACGTGACCGAAGAACAGCGACGTGGCGACTGGGACGCTCTACGACACCCTGACGAATAGTCTGGCACGTCTGAATTCGCTCGGATTTTCTCGCCTAGTTTAACCCCAGTTCAAAGTGTTCTTCACATTCCCTCTGTAGCCATGATTGACAGTTTATTGCCCCTCCTCCCAGACGACACGTGAGGACGTGAACTGGTCAATCTTGCAGTGTCGCGAGTCTCATGACCAAAACATGGCAAGAATGTATGGCATTTTGATCGCCTCATGACACGGTGACCATGTGAAAGACAGAAATGTTGTGTAGTCTGAGCCGCGCTGCGAGTTTCACTTCACTTCTGTGTTTGTATTCTGAAAGCCTACAGGAACCTGTGCTGGTATGCAACTGATCATGACGAGGCAATGGACATGTAAACAGCCCCTGACGTCATCACGAGACTTCTTTTGCGCGTGCATTAGCTACTTTCCCCTGATAGTGTTGAGAACTCTGGTGTAACGTGCTCTTATTTCCTGACACTGATCCAGTTTTGTGTACACACACACACACACACACACACACACACACACACACACACACACCTTTTCAAGCTTGCAAAATACACGCATGCACATATTGCTAGCACTAACATGCAGTGAACACACTCGGGCCGCGTCCCAAACCGCACAACATGACAGCTGAGCTCAGCTCGTGTGTGATGTGTTCAGACCTTGCAAATGACACGGCAGCGTCCACAATCTCAAGCACGAGCCGCGAGAAAAATCCAATGATAGTCGTCTGGTGTTTTTATTGTTATTGTACTTTTTTTTTTTTTTTGGAAGGGAAACGTGAGGACGATTCTTCGTTAGGGGTAACGGATCGGACGCAGGCCCACCACCACCATGATCATCATCACCATCATCATCATCATCATCATCGTTTTCATTCTCATTCACGCTCTCTCTCTCGCGCGCGCGCACACAACGCTCCAGCACGAGTAAACGTGTCTGCGCGCGCCTTCGCGTCGTCTTCTGTTCCCGGCGCCGTGAACGTGAAAGTGCAGCCAAATCGATTTCTCACTTTTGCTTCTTTTCTTTTTTCCTTCGCCGACACGAATTGTTGCTCAGCACTAGCGCAAGGGCGCCGCCATCTTGTCGCATGCCCAGAATGCACCGCGGGAGTGCGCGATGACGTCAGCACGCCCGGCGTCATCACCTGGCATCTGGAGTCGGTTACACAGCTAGCTGAAAACAACAACTAAACACAATAAATACAAATAAATATTGTGTTATACAAAATACAATAAATATATTAAGTCTTAATTCATTGTGTCTAATTGTTGTCTAAACGTTTTGGTCCATGGAATTGTGTTCAAAATATGTGATTAAAATGTTAGCATCAGTTTAGGAAATATTTTAAAAGTGTGATATGTTTAATCTTCCTTATCGAATATTAAATGCTTTAAATTCCACTTTTTTTTAAAGCTGAAGGCATCTAAACGATGCTACTGTCAAACTAGCATTTCAACCATATTTCCTATAACCCCAGCACAGACACCCCCCCCAAAATTGTTTTAATTTTCCTACTTTCCTACTATTGCTTTTTTATTATTATTATTATTATTATTATTATTATTATTATTATTTCATTCAACGTGAATTAAAACATGAATGAGCTGTTAGAATTAATCAAAGACAGGATGATGAAGTGGACTCTCTCATACCACCTCGCAGTGTTTTATTCCTTTTACGCCACAGCAATTTGCCAATGCTAAGAATTTATTATTTATTAAAGAACATCATTTCATACTATTTATCCTTTTATAGTTATATTTAACTATGTAGCTGTGGAATGTCTATGCAGCAAGTTCTCACTTTTGTTATGACAGTTATGAAGGGTCTTTCCCTATCTAGCCTTTATTATTTCTCTATCTTGAAGTTAATAAAACACAAACATGTCTCCTTAAAGGCCCAATATGTAGGATTCAGTTGTGTACAAGCCCCCTGACCCCCCCTCTCTTCCCCCTCCCTCTCCAGGTGTGTATTGGAGCGTACGGTGGCCGTCAGGAACCCGTAGCTTACTTCCAACTACTTACATTCACACTCACTTTCTTTTTCCGTGCTAAATAATAAGTATGATTCTCCATTTTACAAAATTTGGTTCTCAAACTTGTTCTCCAGCTATAGCAAACGCTGATTCCTTTTCTTTCTTCTTCCTCATCTTCCTTTCTTCTTCTTTGTCGTCCTTCCGGTGCTTCCTTCAGGATTCACGCTGCCGCTTTTAAAAACGTGACGCGTGGAAGGCGCTCTCTAGAGGTTTGTCCGTTCTGGGCTCCTGTAGCGGCGCAACATGGCGGCTCCGTAGAGGCGCAGTTACAGTTAATCTTGCAGTTACAGAAAGCTAATCAATAACTTCTGACCATTCAGAATTGAGAATTCAGCAGTACGTCAAAATAGCTCTGTGTTTCTTTGAGAAGAGGTTGTCCTGGGTAAGCGGTGACACGAGGACAGATGACATTTTAAGCACCAAAGTGGAGGCATGTGGTACATTGAACTCTGTGAGTGTGTGTGTGCGTGTGTGTGTGCGTGTGTCCCAGTCCTCCTTTACTGTTCACACAGCAGGAGCTGGCAATGTGATGGAGTGGAACACATTTCATTCACCTTCTCCTTTATAACTTAATTAAAAGTGAGACACAATGCATCGTGGGATTGCTGTTTGGAGCAGTGAGGGTGATATTTATCCTATTTCTCAAAGTGACAGTCCTAAACTGTTTCTTATTACTTTTATTAGAGAACTACTCTAACATGGATGGGAAAAAGTGATCAATAACAATTTTGTAGTTTTGCTCCAAGATTTTTGGTTAAGCATTCATTCTCTCGCAGAATCTCTTACAAGGAAAAGACGGCTGAATCCTTACAGAAAAATCACTTCACATGTGCTCATATCGTTTTCACAATAAGATGTGAAGGTGAGTTTCACCATGTTATCCTCTGAAACTGCATGGAATTCATATGAATAACCACGTGACATCATCTGAACCATTTTATGATCATCTGTGGAAAAAAAGAAGCATCAATGTGGTACATGCTGTACTTGTGAAAAACATTAACATGTGAAAATAGATAAATTGTGTGGAAAACAAAAAAATCACATGGCAAAAATAAAGAAATCAGGAACAAAAAATAATTGGTAAAAAAAAAAATATGTGAAAATAAATGAATCAAGTGGAAAATCCTGTGGGGAGGGGGAAGGAAGCAAAATCACATGTGAAAATGAATCATATATAAGTTCACATGTGAACGTAGAAAACCAGGTAAACAAATGAATCATGTGGAAAAAGCACGTGAATGAATGTGAAACTGAATCAGATGTTGAGTCACACGTGAAAATAATAACCCATGTGGAAAAATCACATCAGAAAATAAATGAATCATCTGAAAAATCTTAAAAGCCCTTTAAATGTGAAAATGTTCGAAACGACACATCTAAAAGCTGTATGTGTAAAATGTGAAGTTGAGGTGACTTTTCTGAAAGAGAAGAACGTAGCAAAATTCTGAAATCACAGGCTTCCATTCGAAAGGTCTGCGTGTGCTGTAGACGGATATGACCGTTATAAAGTTATTATTTTTTTTGGCAGTAGATTGTAAAAGAATTACGGCGTGAGTGGTCTTCAGTACTGCAGTCTGCTGAGAGCCAGGCTCCGTGCTCATATAATGTATCACCAGGAAATATGATATATATAAAAATGCACCACTTTCTAGATTTTTTTTACTGAAAGTTGTCCATTTGACCAGCAGGACAGAGTGCGTTCATTTTCAGGATCCCATAATACTTTAACTTTCACAAAAAGCGTGCAATGTAAGCGCAATGTAGGTAGACATGCCTCAGTGTTGCCACATTCTTTCAAATACAATCAACATCTTAGTAGGACAGATTGAGAATCTGTCACCACCAAATGATCTTTGACCCCAACAGACATGATGACTCCCAGAAACATTCATTTCCTTCTGCAAGAACATCCAGGGGGTCCACGGTTCTGTCTGGGTCTGGGTCTGAGGCAGACAAGTCAAGCTGTGGAAGTTGTAACAGCTGTAACATAGATACTCGCAGGACTCCAGCTGGTATAGCAAAAGTCTGGCCCACATTCCTCAGGAATGAAGGCTCTCGAGTGTACCACCCCTGCCGCAGAACAAGGCCTTCCACTTCTCCTGGTGTGTGTAGCAGTAGCAGCTGGCTGAGAAGATCAGCCCATTTTCTACTCATGGCCAGATCCTCCTGAGGGATCCCCAGATGTTCCTAAGCCTAAGTGTGGTATAAGCATTTCCAGAAGGTCCTGGGACCTGGGTCTTCCCCCGGGGTCTCCATCCAGGGGGACGTACCTGATATAGCGCTTCTGAGATCTGTCCTCATGAGCAGCCAGAACCACTTCAACTTGTCCTCTTGATTATGAAGAGCAGCAGCTTTCTACTCCAAGGCTCTCCTGCCAATGCTCCTCATCCTATATCACAGTGTACGTCCAGCAATACTGCTGAGGAACTTCATTTCCACCACCTGTTCACTTCTCACAGCTGGTGACCATACTGTAGATGAGGATTAAAGATTAAGCAATAAAATCACAATCAATTAAGTGAGAATACAGTCCAAGCTGTTGAAGGTTACATTTGGGTTTTTATGCAGTTTGATGAGAGAACTTCCATCCTAATGAAGCTCATACTGTACAATACCTCATTCTACATGACTGTCCAAAGGTAAGTACCACTGTTTACCTTTGGATTCATACTCACGTAACAATCCGATCACTCACGTGTGACTATGATAAGCGAGCAACCATATCACACTGATAATAGCAAAGACACAGATAATCTTCAACTAAGCATGCTAACAACACTCTTTGTGACATTGTGACAACACTCACACTACAAGCCGTCCAGTCAAAGTTTGGTGAGATGCGTTTATCGGGCGTTGATACGATTCACATGCAATTTAGCCACAATTATAAAAATTGTTGGAGTCTAAATTTCCAGTTAAGTGTTTTGTCCAAGGGCTCGTTAGTGGTTCTCTGGAGGTTCAGGTATATTCATCAGATATATTTATGGTACAAACACTGTTACCGTGTTGGCATCATCGTGAGTTGGGCTTTTATAGGTTTAGTAAGTAAATCTAGTATAGCATTTAAGGAGGATCTTCTCAGCTAGACCTTTTGTTGTGCCATGGAGAACTAAAAGTACCTGTCCATAAAACAACATGAAAATGGAGAAGAATCTAATCAAACAATCCACTCCAATTTTTGGAGTGAAAGCCAATCCATACACACAGCTGAGCTGAGGATCTCATGGATTTGAGCTCACAGAACAATCTTCAGCTTCACAGCGCCCCCCCCCCTCCCCCCCCCGACTTCCTCATTCTTCAATCTCATCAATCAAACCCAAGCCACAGCTGTCTTTAATCCAGAACGTGATCTCTGGGTCCCTCAAAACTCATTAAAACACAGAATTTTACTTCACAGTCCCATTCTCACTTCATCTCCTTTCAAAACGGTAATTTCCTCTCGACTTGGACAATCCAATCCAACCTCCGTAGCCTGAGCTTTCCTATCAGTGATCAAGCAGCAGTGTAACCAACCACGTCCAGTAGATGAGGGAGGTTGGGACCTTCTCAGGAAGAAATCATGTGAGAAGATTGTCAGGGCTTCATTTCCTTGCAGGAACTGCTGGAGGAGCTGATGAAGGAGCTGATGAAGGAGCTGATGAGAACTAATCTGGAAGCTGAAGAGCGTGAAGTCTGATTCAGGAGAAGTGGGAGTAGAGGAGATATTTTCTTATGAAACTAATCTGTCACAACGTATTTAGCTTCAGAGCAAAGTGAGGCTACACACTGAGAGCCAGTCGAAGCAGACGTGTGAAATGAGCTCCTGCTGAGATCATACACACTCGCTTCTAAAGAAATCATATACATTCACTTCTACTGAAATCATACACGCATTTGGTCAAGGAACTCATGTGAAGCGCCTCACTCCTCTTCTTCATATTCATCACACTATTTTCTTTATTAAAAAAACCCTGCTTTTTTTTTACTTTAGCATCTAATAAGATTTTCAGTAGTGTTATTCCTTTTGCTTTCTTTTGCTGTCAAACGTAATAAAATGTTACATTAAACAAGAGATGATTTAAAAATAAAAAGATAAATATGATATCTGAATGAGAAGATGTTGAGAGTTAAAATAAATCTAACAGGAGTCTCGTATATCAGCGGTGTGACTGCATGAACAGCGCTGGCGTAATGATCACATTAATCACGGCTTTAAATGAGCAAAACGGCTTCACGCTCATCAATCAGCAGCTCACAGAATAGCACTTGATCCAGCACACGCCGGTATTTTACATTACATAATAATAAAGCCATGAGAGACTAATTGGAGGTTATGAAATGGTCACGTGATTTATCGTCATGTGATCATATTACACATTTAATTCAATATTTATATTTGTCAGATGAATGAAATAATGCAGATTCGACGTGCAATTCTGTAACGAAATCTGCTACGCTTACAGAGAAACGTCAAAATCGTTCATCATTTCATCCATAAAATATTCACTGCTCGAGATTAACACACGTCTCCTCAGATGCTTGTAAACAAACCCCGCCCCTGTGTGTAACTCCGCCCCCGTAACTCTCACGTAGGTTCAGAATAACGCTCAGACCTTAGTTACATCTAACGTCTGAGCATATTTCCTCTTTCTTTCTTTCTTTTCACTTTCTTCTTTTGCTTTTTCTTTCTTTTTCATCTCTTCTATTTAACTTTTTGGCTTTCTTCACTTTCTCTTCATTCTTTTCTCTCTCTCAATTATCTTTCTTTCTTTCTTTCTTTTTCTCTGCACTCATATTTCTTTTTTGTCTTTCTCTACTTCTTTCTCGCCTTTCTTTTCTCTGTCAATTATCTTTTGCTCTCTTTCTTTCTTTCTTTCTTTATTTCTTTCTAGTTTTATTTTCCTTCCCTTCCTTCCTTCCTTCCTCTATCCATCCATTGTCTTCCTACTGTATACCTACAGTGCATTATGGGTAATAAATATGTA
>JAQQZU010000036.1:29092406-29117175 GCA_030068025.1 Parauchenoglanis punctatus | reverse complement strand
AGAAGAAGAAGAAGGAGAGGGAGAAGAAGGAGGAGAAGGAGAAGAAGAAGGGGGAGAAGGAGAAGAAGAAGGAGAAGAAGAAGGAGGAGGAGAAGAAGAAGAAGGAGAAGAAGAAGAAGAAGAAGGAGAAGGAGAAGAAGAAGAAGAAGAAGGAGGAGGAGAAGGAGAAGAAGAAGAAGGAGAAGAAGGAGGAGAAGAAGAAGGAGGAGAAGGAGAAGAAGAAGAAGGAGAAGGAGAAGAAGGAGGAGGAGGAGAAGGAGAAGAAGAAGGAGGAGGAGAAGGAGAAGAAGAAGAAGGAGGAGAAGAAGAAGGAGAAGGAGGAGGAGAAGAAGGAGAAGAATAAGGGGGAGAAGGAGAAGAAGGAGAAGGAGAAGAAGAAGAAGGAGGAGGAGAAGGAGAAGAAGAAGGAGAAGAAGAAGGAGGAGAAGAAGAAGGAGAAGAAGAAGGAGAAGGAGAAGAAGAAGGAGGAGGAGGAGAAGAAGGAGGAGGAGAAGGAGGAGGAGAAGGAGAAGAAGGAGGAGAAGAAGGAGGAGAAGGAGAAGAAGGAGAAGAAAGGGGAGAAGGAGAAGAAGAAGGAGAAGAAGGAGGAGGAGGAGAAGGAGAAGAAGAAGGAGAAGAAGGAGGAGGAGGAGAAGGAGAAGAAGGAGAAGAAGGAGGAGGAGGAGAAGACTGGTGCTTTGAGAAAATGAAGAATGATTGATTTAAAGTTCACCTCACTCCTACACTAATTCTCTCTGAAGCTCTTCCTTCATCAGGACAGTTTTGTTCTCTGGTGTTAAATGTATTTAACTATTTACTCCTCATTCATGAATTACAACCAGGAATGTAACAGGAGTGATGGAGCAATCAGCCAGCACGAGAGCTGGGAATATTCCGGGAAACGACACGAACACAAACGGATAAGTTCATAGAAACATAATCACTTGTCTGCACTGCTGAGAAGGAAGTGCAGGCCTGAAGGCACTGATCGTGACTAGATGAATGTTACGGTGATGAAGGCGTGCAGTAAAGAGAAGACACGTCACACAAACAAGCTCGATTCCACACGTCACGTTCTGTTTCAACGTGAAATTGTGCGTCCCTCTGAAATCTGTTCTTTTTGTGCAGCTGTTCTTCAGGGAACGATGATCTCATATGTGAAAATAAAACCATAAAACGTCTGTTCAGATGTTCTGAGTGTAAACATGAGAGTAAACATTCAACAGCCCGAGATAAAGAGCTGCATCACAAACCTCTGCAATAACGCTTCAAAATGGCCGTGTTTGAGCTGAGCGCTGGCTGTGTGTGTGTTTAGGATGTGTGTGTGTGTGTGTGTGTGTGTGTGTGTGTGTGTGTGTGCGCGCGCGCTGCAGCGAGCAGTGAGTGTGATCTATTTCTGTCATTAGAAGAGAGTGGGCTGTAATGGAGGCCTGCATTATTCACAAATTCTCTCTGTATACATCTATATTGCTTCCTCAGCTCTTCTCTCTCTCTCTCTCTCTCTCTCTCTCTCTCTCTCCACATATATATTTTACATATTCCTTACACCTATCCTCCATTCCTCATCTCTCCATCTTTTCCTCATTTTTCAGTCTTTGATTATCCCTCCTCCTTTTTCAAATCACTAACCTTTTCCATATATGGAGCAGGAGGCGGAGCCAGGAGCAGTGAAGTGGGCGTGGCCTAGAAGTGCCATAAAGATGATGCCATAAAGCAAATGAGAATCAAGTGATTTCTTTTCTCTCGTTTCTATTAGATATTATTTCTTTCTTGGTTAAGATGCAAGTTGAAAGTTTCTGAACCTGCTGTTTGAACATTTTTGGATAAAATTCAAAAGTTAAATTCCCTAGAAGGAGAAAATCGGAGTAAGGAATATATTTTTTTTATTTCAGTAGAAAATCAAATCTAGATGTGCAGATGTGTAAATCTAGATCTAGAAATTGCAGCTCTAGATCACTCTAATTATGTACTACTTTTTTCAGCAGCCTATAAAGTGAAGCTAATTAGCATAAATCACCATCTCAACCAATCACAACACCTGCCTCATCATCAATACTGACGTCTAGTAATGATATCAGTATTTATCCTATATAGCAGTGTGTGAATGTCAGCTGCTTTGACTGCACAGGGATCAAAATGTTCTTATCAAGTTGTTAAAATAAACGTATGACGTCAGTGTATAAGGTGTAATGATTCAGGTAATGTGAAGGAATAAATCCCCTGCTGGTGGTGACGCAGGATAAGCCCCGCCTCCTCTCCTCTGTAATACTCCAGTGATCAGACGCTCACTGACCAAAAATCCAATCAGAGGAGAAAATCCAGTCTGAGTGAAACGAAAATATTAAATTATGGCTGCATCGTGACGCTGCGCCTCAGCAGCATCATCAGCCTCACACACACACACGCACACACACACACACAGGCACGCACAAACACGCACGCACACACACACACGCACACACACACACACACTCTCTCTCTCTCCCTGTGCCTATTTTTCTTTCTCTTTGCTTGTATCTGTCTATTTTCTTTACCCAGTATAACTCGACTGCATGTAAAAGTTCACTCCCAGGTTCTGAGTAGAAAACAGTAATAAATAATTACAGCTATTTTACACTTCTTTCACAAAAATCAGAATTCCACGATGTAAAAACTGAAAACTGGGTGTGACATAAAATATGAAACACACAGAACAAAATTGTTTAAAAAGAAGTCAAGATTTTGCACCACGCGATTAGAAAATAATAATGTTTTTTTTGTTGTCATCTGTATGAAATTTTTTTATTTAATTTTGTTGCTGTTTTTTAATATTAACTACAATTATTTTTCAGCATTAATTACTAATGTCTCCTTTTTTAAGTATTAGCTACTTTTTACTTCGGCACACTGTTAAAGCTGATAAAGTTTTATTCTTTTATTTACTACTTTTTGCTATTAATTTTTAATTTTTATCTTTTACTATTAATTTAAACTACTATGTATTAAGGAACATCTGCGTGACATTGTGTTGGTTCACTTTTTTCCCCATAATGTTGTTTTTTAAACTTTAATTACAATTATTTTTGCTATTAATTGTTAGTTTACTAATACCTACTTTTATTATGATTTACTGTATATTACTGTTACTTTACTCTTACCCCCAACCCCACAACCCCCTCCTCATCCCAGCCCATAACTGAACCGTCCTTCATGTCCTTCAAGGACACTGTCATGTTCTCGTGTGTCTCCATTGTGAACTTTTTACCTCCTTTCCCTCCGTCCTCTTTCCTCAGGTGTCTCTGATCTCTCCATCATTCTTCCAACGTTCCAGAAATGTTTATTTCACAACATTCAGGCCACTCTGTGGGAACCCGCCACAGCTGGAGCTGAGAAGCTGAGATGATGTCCTATATATATATGAATTTTACATCAGTTTTTCAAATAGAAATTTATCTGTAATGATTAAAAGCCTGAGGCAGGAACATGAGAGCTCAGCAGGGGTGAACAAATTACACACACACACACACACACACACACACACACACACACACACACACACCCCACACACACACACAGGTGTTTTTGACTTTTTATTCATTGCTGCCTGGTGGTTAGAGAAGTTTTTTGTTCTGTTCACCAACTAGAGAAAAAAATCCTTTCGCTGTTACACAAAAGACTTTATCACAGATTAATTTAGATGGGATAAAATTGTATTAATTTAAATGTAATACAGTTCGTATGTACGGAATCAAACACTCTGTGTTGGGCTGTTACAGGAAAGTAATCAACGACGAGGTGGCGTGATGATACCCTGACCACACAGAGGTGGATTATTTATCTGTAACAGCGCGTCCCGAAGTCTTTTATTCCTCTTATAATACAGCCAACAAACACAATTATTTAGCAATTTATTTACTTTTTCATCTGATTAGAGTTACACAGTTATTCCATCACCTTTCATTTTCTCTTTCTTGAGCTTAATAAGACAAAAAAACACACACAGCTTGTCATGTTACCAAAAAACTGCAAAGAAGCTTAAATTTTATCCTGAAGATGTCAGAAAACTTAAACTCACATCTTTAGCTCTGACTCTGCCCATAAATGTCTCACACACACACACACACACACACACACACACACACACACACACACACACACACACACACTGTGTAAGCTGTAATCATAGATAGAAACAATAGTTGCTGTCAGAGCTGCTGTTAGAGCGAACTAATCAACACCTTCTGACCAATCAGAGCGCAGAACTCACAGCGTTGTGGTGTAAACATTTTCATTTTACATTTTCTTTTTTTTTGTTGTCTTGTTACTTTTCTGTGCCAAAACTTGCTAAATATAAATAACATGGTTTTATTATTCATACTTTTTTTTTTACTAATAAGACATGAAAAAAAATTTCCGTGTCATATTGTGGTCACATCATAATAATATTAACATATTAATAATCGTGTTCGTTTACAAGCACTGTAACGTTCTTTACATTACATCATTAATATCTTTTTGTCTGTTGTGTTTGCTGTTTTTTACTTCCTGAATTTAAACTGTAGCTCCTGATTGAATCGGTTCGCTGTGCGTCTGCAGGACCAGTCTGCGGTTTGACCCCCCGCTGTGTTGTGTATAACCCCGCCCTAATTAACAGCCCTCCTGTGTGCATCCTGCTTCCCCGTGCTGCTGCTGCTGCTGCTGCGGTTTGCGGCAGTAATGTATTTTACAGTAATGCTATTTCCACGCACCTCCGGAAGCCTGATTCAGACGCTGTGACCATGAAAATCTCATTTCCCTTCATCTCTACAACGCTTACTCACACTCTGCACCACTCTGTGTTCATCTGGAGCAGTCGAACATTTCATCTCTGATGAGAACAATCGCATATATACGCTTTATTAGCATCAAGTGAAACATAAAGCAGAAGATTAGAAAGAGAGAAAAAGGGTGAGAGAGAGAAAGAGAGAGAGAGAGAGAGAGAGAGAGAGAAAGGGTGAGAGAGAGAGAGAGAGAAAGGGTGAGAGAGAGAGAGAGAGAGAGGAAGAGAGAGAGAGAGACAGAGAGAGAAAGGGTGAGAGAGAGAGAGAGTGAGACAGAGAGAGAAAGGGTGAGAGAGAGAGAAAGGGTGAGAGAGAGAGTGAGACAGAGAGAGAAAGAGAAAGAGAGCGAGAGAGAGAGCAAGAGAGAGAGAGAGAGAGAGAGAGAGAGAGAGAGAGAGAGACTCCACGACTAAACTGAACAATCTGCACGGTCTTTTCCCTGCAACACCACAGCGATGATGAGTTCTGCACTCTGATTGGTCAGAAGGTGTTGACTGATTTTCTAGATCAGTGCTCTGACAGCGCTGCAGGTTTATATTAATGCGCTCGTGCTGCCATGTTATAGTTTCTATAGTAAACCCTAACCTAATGTGTGTAACCTCTGATATGGTGACGGTTTCCTAAATTAAGGAGGTGTTTAGTTGTTTACATTTAAGGAAGGAGTCTCCAGTGTTAAAGCTGTAAAGTTGTCTTCGGGGTCAGGACAGACGAGTTCGTGATGATACGACAAGCTGTGTTTCATTTCAACAAAGAGAAGAAACAGAGGCTGGTGAGGGAATGACTGTTTACAGCTGCTATAACAGGATGATGTTGTACTCTGCGTAGACAAAACCATGATGCATGAAGGTCTTTTATAAATAAAATAACTGGAATTGGAATTGCAGGCAAATTGCTGTGGTATAAAATGAATAAAACATGATGTCTCTGCTGAGACTCGTACCTCGTGATGTTCCAGGAAGTACCACAGATAACCATGAGGTGATTTCAGACTGGAACAGTGTCTGTGATGGTCAACACACTTCCTGTGTCTGATTTCAGCGGACGCTGGAAAAACAAGGCTTTTATAAAGACATTAAACAAATCGATGCGTTTGTGAGCAAGATAAGGAGACAAAATGAGAGTAATTACAGAGACACAATGATCACCACATAGTTCAAGGTGTATTACTGATCACCACAATGAGCCTATCACTGGGCAGGATCAGGAACGGTAATACGAGCGAGTGATCCATCACATCCAATCAGGCATGAAGTCGCATTTTGGTGACTGGAGTGAAGCTCTAATGTTTCCTGAAGCAAAGGCAAATCTAGACTTCAAGCTGATCCAGAAAAACGATGTAATAAAACGATGTCTGCAGTGGCGCTGTGTGATGTCATCAGTAAACATTTTCTTAGATCATTCAGATCTAATCGCTTCCATTTTTATTTTTCAGTCAGATTTGGCACAGGACCACTTTTCTATTCCGAAACACATCTTATGTTTTTTTCTTTCTGGATCTGCAGCAATTCATTCTTAAACTCTTCCAGACAAAACCCATTTACATTGTAAATATGATACATTTAATAGGGTATAAATTGTAAATATCATGAAAATCAGTTCTAACAAAAGAAAAAAAGAATTTCCAGATTTTTCCAAATATTTCTTTGTTGTTTCTTACAGGATCCAATATCTGATGTGTTTCCTCTGATCCCAGGTATTGGATCGGTGCCGTCTCTGATTTCTAGAGAAATCTATTGTTGTTAATTTTCCAGTTAATAATCAGATTGTTTCAGTGTCTCACGCCTGACCTGGGTATATCAGTAACTAAAACACACCGAATATAAAGCTGTTTTATTCACCATAACATGATTTAGCCTTTTTAAATTGCAAGTTCTGTGAAAAGAAAAAAAACATTGTTTATATGATGTCCTTATTTTCTACAAGGCTGTACTATAAACATGCATTGTAAAAATGTTTTTAACATATCGTAAAAAAAAAAAAAAAAAAAAAAAAAAAAAAAAAACCTTTTTCTTCCTCCGTTTGATGATTCGGATATAACAAAGATTCTCCCAAGATATTTATTTATATTTTCCTTTATTTATTCATTCATTCTAATAAATTATTTCCTATAAATTATAATCTTTATAATTACATTTGTAATAAACCCTGCCCCTCTGCCTTCCTTCCTATTTGATAGAAATATGTGAAGGTTTTTTTTTTTTAATATTAAAACCGCTCCTAAAAGAGGGAGGGGACAAAAAAGAAAATAATAAGCAGGGAAAAATATAAAAGAAACCAAAACAATTTTTAATGAATTATTTAAATTAATATTTTAATTATTATATTATATGAATTATTATATAATTTAAATTATTAAATGATTTTTAATTTTAAGAAAATGTGGGGGAAAAACACGCTAAGATGTTTTTTGACGATAACAACAAAAAAACTAGGGGGGGGGGAAATACATTCATATTCTAATTTTTTCAGTTCATATTTTCTGAACTTGAAAAATAATCATTAAAGAAAAAAAATTCTGAGGAATTTTGGAAACAATATAAACCAATAATAATTCACTTGAATCATTTGTAACAGTAATTTAAAGAGAAATTTATTTCAGAAAACTACACCTCTCTCCCTTTCTCCTTTCTCTCCCTGGAGAGATTCAGCACATTGCTGGCCTCATAACAGTGCGACAGTTCTGAGAAATCTGGGCAAAGTTGCTGTAAGGCCGTGCTGCAGCTACACACCGGGTCAGAAAGCTGTTTTTATTAAAAGCTGCGTTGCCAGGAGGCGGATATTACAGCGGGGACCTCTGTCTCTGTCACACCGCTGAAAGGAATAAATCAATAAAGGGATAAGTGAGAACAGCATGGTGTTTTGTACAGCATATGGCACCGGTGAGCTTTTGTGGAAATCCAAACGAGGGCCGATAAATGAAGACAAAGTGCGCCGGTGTACGCGCTCCTGTCCGGAGAGGATTCCGTGCAGTCTGAGAGCATGCTTAATTGCAAAGAAAACCCGCCCAGTGGCTAATTTCTGTAGAAAACTCCACATCCAGGTGGCTCCGGATGTGGATTAAAACCCCAGAGCCCAGAGGTCATCATGCAGCGGATAATAAAGCTGTGCACCTTCACTTCCACAAGCCGCTTGCTGTGCAGGTGCTGATCCCAGGAAATATCCGAGAGCTACAATTAAGACCCGGGCCATTAACCGATTCATTCACAGACTCCACGACCGCGGCAAGTCGCTGATTCAAACACTTCCGATCGATAATGAGACAAATTAAGCGAGTCTTGAGGGTCAGTTTGGAGAAATGCAGGGTGAGAAACGGAGTGTGCGCTACCAGATTATTAGACTGATGAATTAAAGAACATTGCAGTCTGTTTATGCGCTGAACTTGCACAATTGTAGCAGTTCTAATTTTAAGTTATAAATTTCTGTAGATGTGAGCTGCTTAAACAAGCGCTGAGACACAAACCGAGCCGAACACAGAGCCGAGGTGCCGCGGAATTGCTGCGTGTTCCGGAGATTTGGACTGCAAGAAACATGTAGAACTTCACGGGGGTTAAAATCTAACGTGATGCCCTCGCAATATTCTTCTAACTATAATATTTAATATTCAAGCTGTTAAAGGAAAGCTAGTTCAGATATTTGACCTTGCTGTGACCTTGACCCTGTTTGGATCAGTTCCAGAAACCGAATCAGTCGGTTTCTGTTGGTTACAATCAGAATTCCAATTAAATCCATATTGGACTCTGTTCGCCAAATGTGTGTTCTGCACAGGCAACGTTTGCACAAATCCTATGAAGTTCAGCACTCAGCATCCTCGGTGTAAAATCATCCTCAGCATACAGCTGTTTTTCTGCTTTCAGTTGAAAACTGCTCAACTTTTGGAACACCCGCGAACTCTTCAATGACCGATCCAAATCAAAGAAGGGGCGGGACTTATGATAAACACTGTCACCAATGGCGCAGGAGAAACTGATCCTGGCCACTGAAGGGTTACCATGATCAATATTTGAAATCAATGTGATTTATTTCCATCTGTTTAGCTAACCTTTCTAAAGTAACTACAGACTTGACCTACACAATGAAGGAATACGAAAGTACTAGAGTAACCAAGCAACAATAAGCACTTGAGAGAAGTGTTCTGAGAGTGCTCTGAAAATGGGCGCTGCCAGCGCAAAGAACACATCTGGTGGACACACGCGCTAAATCATCTGTACACCACCCAGTGGTGGAGCTAAAAAAATAAAGCCTGGTTACTTTTTTCCATCTTCATGTTTCTGACAAGTGAATGAAAGAGTTTCACACGTGCATTTTTTCCAGCTCTACACGCCACTAAAACTGTTATTATTTTTGCTTTTGGGTTTGTTTAATTATGTGCGGTGAGAAAACCAAACAAAACAAATAGCAAACACTCCAAAAAGGTATTAATTCCATTCTGATTCAGACTCAAATAGATAAACAGACTAATGAGTGTGAAAGAGTTTATAAAAGTTTACTTGGTAACGTTCCTGATAGACGCTGTGTTTAAGATGTTGGACTATTGATCTGAAGGTCATGAGTTCAAATCCCAGCACAACAACAAAGTCGCCACTTTGGACCCTTGAGCAAAGCCCTTGACCCTCAACTGCTCAGTTGTATAAATGAGATAAATGTAAGTCGCTCTGGATAAGATCATCTGCCAAATGCTGGGAGTGTAAAATGTAATGTAAATAAGAGAGAAACCATCTGTTTGAAGGATTTATAAAGAACCTTTGGACCACTGAAGGATAAATGCATTCTAAGCAGATACAGATATGAACAGGAGATGCACTAATCATATACTGTATATCTACAGTACTGTGTAAAAGTCTTCCTCATTTCTTCATATTTTACTTCCAAAAAGCCAGGCTTTCTTGTATTTTTAATGTAGTCTTGAGGGACAGTTCTCCAGGCTTCCTGCATCCCTCGATAGAAAAACCCATGACGGATTACTATTACTACTCCACAAAGCCCGGAGCTCTACATTACTGAAGCGGTGTGGGATCAGCATGACAGAGAACGGAACAAAAGGCAGCCGAGATTCCAAAGAAGAGCTTCAGAAGGTCCTTCAGGAAGCCTGGAGAACTATTCCTGTAGACCACGTAAAGTAATTCCAGGAAAGCTTGCCTAAGAGAGTTCAGGCCGTTTTGAAGAATAATGGAGCTCAAACCTAATACTGACTTTAAAGCTGGTAAGAATGATACAAACTCTCGGTGTTATTTAGTGTCTGTGTCTATTGTCTCATCTTCTTAGCAAAATATAAAGAAATGAGGGGTGAGGAGGGCCAAGACATTTGCACAGAATTGTTTGTATTTTGGCAGGAAGACCACGTTCATTAACATCAGGGTTGGGATGCTACGAATTTGTTTACATTTTGGGAAATAGAACCACATAAATTTGAGAGCGATATTGCAGGCAGGTACGGATGAATGTAATAACCATGTGGGTGGGATGTAAAAGCTTCTCCAGTTCAGACTGATTATGAACCCGAGCTGAGGTTGAGGAGCTGTAAGAGCCACAAGTCACACCACTCAACATCCGGGAGGGAAAAAAACAGGTTCAGGTTTTAGTCCACGCCCACTTCAGGTTGAACTCAGATCAGCTAGAGGTGAGCAGTAATCAGATACAGCATGAAGCCGATACATTCATCTCTGCAGATATTCTGACACGCTGCGCTCCACATCCACAGCCAGAAGAGGACATCAGGACACTTGCACTAGCGCCCTACACTGTCCATCCGCAGAAATGACACTTTTACAACAGGGGGCGCGATGAGGGGGCGTGGCTTTCACACCGAGAGGGCTGACGCGCGCGCTCTGCGCTCCTATATAAGCGGTTACGCGCAGCGCAAAGTCTTACAATCTTCTTTAACGCGTCAGGAAAAGAGAAGGCTTAAAGGAAGCAGCGAAACACACTCCTCTACACACACACACACACACACACAGAAAACCAGAATGGAGCGAGTCACTTGGACACTTTTGCTGCTTTCCTCCGCGGTGTTTTTGCGCGGAACCGCGCAGGAGTTCGGCGCCACGCAGTTCGTGTGCACGTCGGTGCCGAAGGACGCGGACCTGTGCGCGGCCACGATGCAGAACAGCGCGCCGGCGGAGGACCTGAAGAGCACCGTGCTGCAGCTCCGCGAGACCGTCCTGCAGCAGAAGGAGACCATCATGAGCCAGAAGGAGACCATCCGAGAGCTGACGGGCAAGCTGAGCCGCTGCGAGGGCGCGCAGGAGGACGGAGGAACCGCGCAGAAAGCCGGGGGACGCAGGAAGGAGCCGGGCAAGAACACCATGGGGGACGTGTCCAGAACTCCAGGAGACACGCTGGCGCAGCTCGGGCTCACTTTAGCCACGCTCAAGCAGAGGCTGGAGAACCTGGAGGTACTTTAATCCATTTAACGGATGATTCAGAGGAGAGAACTTAACACGCACACACACACACACACACACACACACACACACACACAAAATGTTCCAAGCTAAAGCTTGGTTCGTTCCTCTAGGGGAACTCTTTGTAGAACCATAAGAAAGGAGATCCCCTTTTATGGAACCCTTTTAGAACCTTTTTTTTCCTTTATAAAAAGATAGAGCTCTTAACCATCCAAAGAACCCTCGAGGAACCAATTTTTTCCTGGGTTTTTTTTTTTTTCAAACTAAAATCTGCAGCGTTTCATTTAATTCATTGGTTTTAAGAATAAAAATAAAGCCTATATTATGAGACTCAACACTGTTAGAGCTAATTCACGATAGGTGTTAAGGTTATTTAAAAAGCCACCACATGTGTTAATTCTGCCCTCTAAGATTCTTTCATTCAATTCTAAAGGTGTGTTATGAGTTATTATGTTATAAAAATTCTTCAAACACTGAATGAATAGAATTAACACCGGAAGTGTTAATTAAACGGTATGTGATTTAAGCCACTGTAAAAAGGCCAGTCGAGGTTGTAGCTGCAGGAGAGCTTATGTGGAATTATAAAATGTAAATAATACTATTTAACATTATAGTATATATTAACCCAAAGCTGTAAGTGTTAATCAAATGCAGCAGCAATCAACACTGTTGGAGTTCATTCCAGGACTAGAGTTGTCAGTGTAATGATTCAAGTAGCCTAGATATTAATTTCTGTAAAATGTATATATCATATTTAAACCCAAAATGTGTTAAATCGACACTTAGTGTTCATTAGCGACTCATAAAGCAGTGTTAATTCAACACTATGTGTTAATTCAGCTCTGAAACAGGAACGTCTGCACGTTTCGGGCTGTATTTCTGGTGTGCTGTATGCCTCATGCCTCCTAATCTCCTCGAACATGTGTTAATAATGCAAGTGTTGAGTGTTTATTATCGTAGATGAGTGTTGAGTTCTGATGACTTGTTTTCAACGTGCGCAGCGTCTCAGTCTAAGCCTGAAATGAGATTATCGGGTTTCTAAGACGTTCTTAACGCAGCAGAGTGTTCAGCGTCTGTTTAACACTGTGTGTACAGTGTAATAGCGCAGTCGTTAGTTTTATGCTGTTGATGCAAATTTAACATTCTGTGCTTTAATTCTTTTAAATGCCAAATGCTGTAATTCAACACTGTATGATGTTAATTGGACTTTTAATTAGGGCAGTTAGCTTTAAAATTTCTTTGTTGTTATTGTGTGAAAGTTTATTTAACACTATTGGTTTATTTAAGATTAACACTTTGGCAGTAAACATGCTAATTCTACACTATACAAGAAATATTTATTTAATGCTATGATTATGACCGATGTTTTGATCCTAAATGTGTTCATTATTGTAAGATTTAAGGGTTAACATTAATTCATCACTGTAAAACTGAACACAGCACTGCAGCATCAAATTAACACTCCCAGGCTTCTGAAAAGACACAGTGTTAAATTAACAGTGTTACCGAATTAATGTCTCTTATGTTAAGAGTTAAATCAACATCCCAGACTTAGCGCAGGTGTTAATTTAACACTGAGGGAGCTACTTCAACACTATGGAGGTTGAGTCATCACAGTGTTTACTGAGCCTCCTCTATGCTCTAAGTCTGTGATGCGAGTGATGTGTTCGGCGTTAATTCTACACTCTAGGTGTTAATTCAATGCTGAGTGTTTGTTTCAGCTCAGTGTTTAGTTTCCCAGTGTTTACTGACCCTCGTCAGTGCTCAGTGATGTGGTGTTTAACTCCTCAGCAGTACAGCCGGACGAATGGCTCGGTGCAGGCCAACAGTCTGAAGGATTTACTGCAGAATAAAATTGATGACATGGAGAAGCAGGTTCTGTCCCGAGTCAACACGCTGGAGGAGAGTAAAGCTGGAGCGAGTAACGACACGGAGCAGCGCAACCGCGTGGAGTCAACACTGAGCACACTGCACCACCGAGTCACTGACCTGGAGAAAGGTAACACACACACACACACACACACACACACACGCACGCACACACACGGAGCACACTACATGAATACATTTCTTCCCTGTTGTCCCCCAGGTCCTAAAGGCAGCAGACCCGTGGATAAGTTCCAGCTGACGTTCCCGCTACGCACCAACTACATGTACGCTAAAGTGAAGCGCAGTCTGCCGGAGATGTACGCCTTCACGCTGTGCCTGTGGATCAAATCCAACGCCTCGCCCGGAGTGGGAACGCCGTTCTCTTACGCTGTGCCAGGGCAGTCCAACGAGCTGGTGCTCATCGAGTGGGGCAACAATCCCATGGAGATCCTCATCAACGACAAGGTACTGCTTCGTATACAGCGCTGTTCAATTCTTGATTTCGATTGGTGTTGATAAATATCCGTTATCGTTATCCGTTATCGGACTTTTTTGTTATTAAGTTTGAGAGAGAGAAAAAAAAAAGAGCGTGGTGAGGGAACGGCAGTTTGCAGCTGCTGTAATGTAAGTGAGAACTGGAACTGACTGTAACTTTAAACGGATAAAAAGTATTACGTCTTGCTCTTTAATAAATAATAATGTATTATCGTTGGCAAATTGCTGCAGTATAAGATGAATAAAACACACTGTTATTCATGAAAATAAGGAACTCCTGGGTCGTAACAGCAACTCCTCCTCGTTACACTGTAATAATCGTTGATCATCTTTCTATAATAGCGCCACTCGCACAGTGTTTTATTCCTAGCCACTACTAGTAATATAATTTAATATAACACCTGTCGCTGTGCTGCAGGTCGCAAAACTGCCCTTCCTGATAAACGATGGGAAATGGCATCACATCTGCATCACGTGGACGACACGTGACGGCGTTTGGGAAGCGTTTCAGGATGGTGTTTTGCGTGGAACCGGAGAGAACCTGGCTCCGTATCATCCCATCAAACCCAATGGAGTTCTGGTCTTGGGACAGGAACAGGTGAGGAACTTTTACAAATTAGGGATGAATCTTAAATCACTAGATAAAGTGCACTAGGGAGTGAAGGTTACTCTGTACATAGCCTAACTCCAAACAGTGGCTTTTACACACAATATATTGCACTCTGTCTGTCTGTCTGTCTGTCTGTTTGTCTGTCTCTCTCTCTCTCTCTCTCTCGCTCTCTCTCTATCTATCTATCTATTCATTTAAAGCCCTGTGTAATGCCTTTATAAAAAGAATGTAAATGTGCATTACGTAAGATTAGCCCATTTTTTTCACGTTCAGGTCTCCAAAATTTAAGCAGATGGATTCTAGATTTTAATGGGTTTTTTTTTTTACCCCTTGATATTTGATCATGTTTTACATAACTTCCAGGTTATTTAAAGAAGTAAGTAAAAAAATTAACTATTGTACCTTTAAGGAGCAGAACGTCTCAGAACAGCTCCCTCTTTGACACACAGTGTGTAGAAGCTGTTATTTTATACCCTATGTAGTAAACAGGTGGCTGAAGTGTTCATTATCGGGCGTTTAGTGCCCTAAGTAGGGCATGGAAGTCATTACCGTCGTGGTTAGAAGCCATGTCTCCTACGTAGTTCACTTATTAGGGAGTAGGGAGCCATTTAGGATTTGCCAGTTAAAGTCTTTTACAGACCTCATTAAACTCCAACAGCGTGTTCTTAAAAGTTCATAAAACTAGACGTTGGGGAAATTTCACATTTGTTAAGGGATTTGTTTTCACAGTGAGGAATTCCCAGCGAGTCATTTTAGCACTTAAAGAATTAGGACATTCGTGTCACCTAGAAAAAGGACCGTCTTGGGAATTGAATTAGAACGGAATCCCAAATGGCTGGAGCGCCGGCTGTTCATCGGATTTTTACGAAGGTTGTCATTTTTTATCCCCTCACACTTTTCTCCTGAGAAATGTTGCTTCAATTTATCATTCATTTTTTAATTAAATGTTAATGAAACAAAGTCATCTGACAAACAATTTGTTCTTGTATTATGTTTTCTCATGAACGTAGCAAAAGCATAACATAAGAAACAACTCAAACGAAACCAGTTTCTCCAACTAAGTGACTGGAAATGCCCAACTAAAATAGCTTCATTATTTACAAGCTTGTAGATTTAAAAAACAACAACACTGGGACTTAAAAAAGATCTCAACTATTTAAAATGTATCTAACGTGATGCTACAGCTCCTCAGCAGCAAAACCCATTAAAGCTGAGTTAGCTGTCGATGCTAAGTGTAATTAATGTGTAATTTTTGCTCTGTAGAGTCTTTTTCTAGTATTTTTCCATCACATCTGAGAGAAATGTTAATGTTTCTGACAATTATGCCTCATTTCCAGTTTCATTTTGTCTTCAGATTGTCCTTAACGACCGCAAGCTAGCTTGTTTCCTTGTTAGCCACTGTAAGTCATTAGTGTTCATGATTTTCCAGTTGCCTAGCAACAGTGTTCCTCAACAAGCTAAGACAAATCGTAAGTACAAAGAACTGGAAATGATGCAATAAGTAAAGGGATATAAATATAAAAGTAAATGAACGTAGAAACAAAACTACTAAATAAATACAAACTTAAAAATATAATAATAAAAATTGTGCTCTAAAAAATGTAAATGTACAATAATATAATAAAGATATCCCTATTCGCAATCTTTTTTTTTTTTTATAAAAAGGCCCTGGGCTGCCAGATATCATTTGTGAACTTTACCCTCTGCTTTCAACTGGAAATTAATTTTGCTTTCAGACCTTAATTAGACTGGAAATAGCAATATCCACCCCAGCACCCCTGTTTGCTCTCTGTGCTATTTATAGAACTCACAGACCTTTGTTTTTTTTTCCTTTTCCTTTTCCTCCTGCTAGGACACGCTGGGCGGCGGATTTGACGCTACGCAGGCGTTTGTAGGCGAGCTGGCGAATTTCAACGTGTGGGACAAGAAACTGTCGTCTGGCGACATCTACAACCTGGCAACCTGCAACAGCAGAGCGCAATCCGGCAACGTTCTGTCCTGGTCGGAGTCGAACATCGACGTGTTCGGCGGCGCCACCAAGTGGACTTTCGAGCCGTGCCGTCAGCTCAACTGAACTGCCACGGAGAAATGAGAAATTAAAAAAAAAATTATGAAAAACAGCGCCGATCCAAGATACGATATTTCTAAAGCTTCTGTCCTTACTTGTCTTCATTTTGACGTTGATTTAAAAAAAAAAAAAAAGAACGGTACCAGATGAACTGAATAAGAGCACAGATTTCTATGAATTCTTACATATTTGTGTGCGAAACAGAAAAAATATTCTTCTCAGTCTCGTCGGTCTTGAAAACTCTTTTTCCTGTCGTACGTTTTGAAAACCGCAACACTGGCTTTGGTTTTTTGATCTTGGATATTTTCGTTTTTGTATTCCTCTTCTCAAATCGTACTCAGCTTTTCTCTCTTTTTTTTTTTTTTTTGTTGTTAAGAAAATGAGCTTTTTCTTGCTTTGTCTCAGAATGGAAGCTGGAAAGAAAGATGTGTCTTGAAGATTGACCAAAAAAAAAGGGGGGGGGAAATCACTCTAAGGATGGAAAGACGGGTTTCTTGCACAGTACTTTACCTCGAGATTGAGTTCTGCTCTTTAATAACTCTGGATTTTGCACTGTGACTACAGAAGGTTATGGGTTCAAAATCCCAGAACTAGCACTGCCTGACCTGGTTCTCGACTCGTCGGCTCTGCTCTTGGATCGGATTGGGCCCTGCGGTGTGTCGAGGCTTAGTAGTTGATCTGAAGGTTGCGAGTTTGAATCCCGGAGCTGTCAGAAAGACGCCCGTATGTTACGTAGACCTGGACTCTGAAACTGTCTGGATAAATGTAAAACAAATCAGATCATTTAATGTTTGACGGTTATGTAAATGTTATAGGATTAGTCTTTTATTTATTATATTAAGTCTCTTCGGATGTTTCTGTTGAGGATGTCGTTCGATTTTGCCAACACGGACATGCTTACGAGCCTGAGTGCCTTTGGGCTGGAGCACCGATTCAGCAGCACACACACTTTTTATTTACTCCTTTATTTATTTATTTATTCATTCATTTTAAAAATTTGCATTGATTGTCGTGTTACCTTTACAAATTGCAGGTTTAAATGTGTTGCACAGATTATGGCGTATGTGTATGTGTGTGTGTGTGTGTGTATGTGTGTGTGTGTGTGTGTGTGCGTGTGTGTGTGTGTGTGTTTTGGCAGGTGTTTGTACTCTGTAATAGGAATGTTAATGCATAGCCACAGCATGAGCGAACAAACGCTACGTCCACAGTTTGCTTATTTATTTTTTCCCCCTCTCTCCTATGGTTTGGGTCGGGTTTTTCTACTGTATTGTTATACGCTAAAAGCATGGCACCACTGAGAGATCTAATTTTTTTAATAAAATTGTGATACAAAAAAATGTTCTTGGTTCTTATGCAGTTATTTAATTAAAAAGGTGAATTTCTGTATATAGTGGGTCAAAGGGCACATATAGTGTATATACATAGTGCACATATAGTGCACTACATATTACAGAGTGTACACTATATACTATATAGTGCACCCTATTACATAGTGCTTGGGTGCCAATACTTAATATATTGATGTGGAGCTGAATCCTGAATACTTTTCTGAACTAAAAGTGCACTAGAAACAATTGGAAGACATTTTATCTCATATAATTTCCTAATATATTGAGTAGGAACATAAATCCCAAATATCCTAAAAAATATATGTAGGGTGTACATATTTACTGTATTACTTCCATTACATAGTGAGCAGAAGCCCTTGTTTCACACCCTATCTAGTGCACTTATACAGTTGAGGCCAATGGTATATTCTATCGCAGTTTTTCACAATTTCATGTTAACATACATTATTTTGCTCATCAGAATTCCAGTGGGTTAAAACTTTTAAAAAGTCTGGAAGATTTCTGAAATGGATCTAATGACTTTTTGAAGCTTCCGATTGGCCAGTTGTCATAATTCGGAGATAATTATGAGTGCACATGTGGCAGTAAAATGGCCTACCTTTAGACACAGTGTCCGGTTTAGTTATAGTCCGCTTCCTCCTTGGAGAAATTTCCAAACGTATCATGCACATCTGTACAAACAACAGTATGCAAATATAAAACTTGCGACCGCACAGACACTGCATCATTCAGAAAAGAGGCCCAAATTAACTTTCAGAAATGAACAAACTTTGGTCTGAATGGTTCAATTGAACCCCAAGACAATAACAGAGGAACTGGTGAAGGAGCTGGAGGCAGCAGGTACCTAAGTACATACATCCACCATTAACATCTCCATGGCATGAAAAGCTCTCCTGCATGGAAGAAGCCGCTTTTCCATTCAGACTGCAGTGTGCAGGTGATCAGCTGCCTTCTGAAATGTTCTCTGAGCAGATGAAAGAAAAACTGACCTGCACCATAATAATCAGCTCTGTGTAAGGAAGAGAAAGGTGAAGCTTTTAATCGCAGCTGTGAAGCACGATGGTGGCAGCATCACGCTGTGTACAGCTGGAAATGGGGCAGGTGCACTTCAGAGGGAGGAGGATTAGTTAGAAGACCTCAAGACGTCAGCCTGAGTGTCAAAACTGGGTCTTCAAAGCATCGTGAGAAGTTTGTGGAAGAATAGTACAAGTCACAACTTAACACAGGAAGTGTTTAGTGACATGAAATGGGCTGTAATGTTTTTAGCCAGGGTGTGTGCAAACTTTTTAAATAACTGTGTAAAGAGGAGGATTGTGAATCCTAAATCACTCCATACAGGACATACAGTATAAAGAAAAGATGGAAAGATGGAGCAGGTGGAGAGATTAGCAGGAAGTGGATGAGTATTATGCGCACACTAGCATAGCGCCCTTATTCCCTACTGAGGGAATTTAAACACAGTCAAGGTCAGAGTGCTGATGGAGAAAGACAGGCTGAGAAATATTCAGTACAGTTACAACCCTGAGAGCCATTTTTAGTCCCAGGATTACTCAAGCCGTGCGAGGTGATTTGGAAATATAATGATTAATTTAACCATGACCCAGAACACTTTCCTGATAAATCAGAACTACTTCTTTCAAACTTACCATGGATGTTAAAATATTTTTATACCGAATGTTCGATATTTCCCTCTTTTCCATGTTAAATAAGCTATTCTGATAGACGCGTCGTCAAACATAAAAAATCTGACACTGAAATGAGCAAAGATGTGGTGTGACTGGAAATAATATGCTAAAAAGATAAAGGAATTCAAACAAAAACTAAGAAAAAATGTCTGTAAAATGAATAATACAAACATGACCATGTATCTTTTCTAGTTCAGAAGAGAGTTATTGTGGTGTGAAAATATTCTGAATGTAAGTCTTTTTTAGTAAAAGTAAAATGACTAAAACTTAAGCTAAGACACAAAACTCTCTAAAAATAACACAAACAAACAAATCCCAACTATTCGACTACTTAAACGACCTAAAAATAAAGTAAACTACAATGAAAATAAGAAATAGACAAGAAATCGAAGCTTTAAAAGCAGACATGCAGCACAAAAGCTTCACACTCCTGCGTACAGAGAAGGAGGGAATACACGGTACGCTTTTGTTATCCTGAATGGTGTTGAGCGTGTTTTATTTCCTCTCCGTCGGGAGCGCATGAACTATTCATTGTGACATTTGCAGAGTGAATCGATGTGTTGAGGAGGAGTGTTTACTCACTGTGTCTCATCACGACAACCCGTCAATGTCATAATTACCCGTGTGACTACTAACCAGCTGAAGGGTGTTTGTTTAATGTTCTATCAGCCCATGGCTGTGTTCCAATCCACCAAAGAGCCATGTTCCAGCCCCAAACGCCTGGCTTCTTCCTCACTTCCTCACTCATGCTCCTTTACTTCCTCATTACTCACATTTTTTAGTTAGAACATTTATTTACTTATTACAGAAGGACTCATAATACTTTTTATCAATTTATAGTTACATTTAATGTTGTGAAACATTCATGAATAAAGAAAAGAAACAAAGACAGTGAGAAAAAACAGTGACAGATTGAGGGGTTTGAGTAAAAAAGGAAAAGGAGACAGATGACAGAAAGGGAGAAAAAAATTAATGAACGATAAACATACTGTAAGGAAGCAAGGGAAAAGGGTGTGTTTGTGTGTGAAAGAGAGAGAGAGAGAGAGAGAGACTCATAGCACTGACAAATGTGGGACACAGAAAGAGAAGAGAAAAGGTGAGTGAGATTAAAAGAGAAGGAAAGAGAAATTTTTACTGAAAAAGACAGGATATGTGGGCGGACTTCACACAAAGAAAGCAAGAAAGAAAGACAGAAAGAAAGCAGATGGTGGTAAAGTAAGTAAAATGTATTTATACAGCACGTTTCACAGACAAAAATCACAAAGTGCTTTATAAGAGACTTCATACAATATAAAATCGGAGTGGAGAACTGAAAAATAAAAAAAAAAGAGAGAGGAAAAGAGACGAAAGCCTAGAGGACAAAGTGACCACTAGAGCCATGTATTTAAAAGAAATACAAAAACACAATGAATGCATGAAGTACAGAGCAAGTGCATGGAGATTACCGTCGAAACGCCCGTCTGAACAGATATGACTTTAGCTGCCTTTTAAAAGAATCCACAGATCAGCAAATCTTAGGGGTGTGGGCAGAACATTGCACAGTTTAGGTGCTAGAGCCTCAGAAGCTCCATCATCACGGGTCTTCAGGCTTCAGGGTGCGTGGGACAGATAGACAGTAAATTGAATCCGTTTGACCTGAGTGAGCGAGCTGATGAGTGAGGGTGAAGTAGAGCAGCTACACAAACACCTCAGCCTGAGTGTGCAATGCTCCGTGTGTAAGAGGGAGAATTTTACACTGGATCCTAAACCAGCATGGTGCCAGCGAAGAGGTATGAGTAGAGGAGTGATGCGGGACCGTCGCTTTGACATACTGATTTGCTTGCAGATGTTAAAGGGCAGTCTTACTAAATGATATATCAGAGTAATCAATACGAGATGAAATAAAGGCATGCACCGTATGTAGCATCTCTAGCTCCGTATTTGAAACTACAGATTTCACTTCAGTGATGTTTCTTAGGTGGAAAAAAACAACATCTGCTTAACGTGGGTGTCGAACGACAAGTTCTGATCAACCATAACCCCTAAACTACACAGGATTGAGTCAGAGGCAGATAAAGGCAGCGTATTCTGGAGCAACAATCAGAACCTCCATCCTATTAGCATTGAGCTGTAAGACGTTTCCTGCCTAATAGCATTAAGACAGTCTCAGAGCCTAGATAACCTATAGGCCTCAATAGGTTGAAAAGAAAACTAAAGATGGATATCGTTTGCAAATAAATGATATGCAATAATAAAGCAAGGGCAGGAAATATAAAGAAAATAACAGGAGCCCTAGAACTGAGCCCTGTGGGACACCACAAGACAGTGGAGCGGAATCAGACACAAAGGGCTATATTTTAATGATCTCAGTGCACAGTCTAAATGATCTAAAGGTTTAATGATCTCATGGTGCAAGTCCATTGAGGGTGCAAGTTCATTTAGGGCGTGTCCTAATCCGCTTTTGCTACTTAACGGCGGAGAAAATGGTTGCAGTGTCAGACGCATGGTTCTAAAGAGTTGTACTTAGTCTCTTAATGAATAGTGGGTGTGTTTTGGGTGTAACATGCAATAAACCAATCAGTGTCAGCTCCCATTCCCTTTAAGAGTCAGGTGCGCTTGCACCTTGGGGATTGATATTATAACGGCAGATTGTCCAGGTAGTCGGAAAGAACGTTTCTCTGCAGAGGAAACAGATCTGCTTGTGCATGAAGTGATGGAGAAAGTGACATACATTTTTAAAGAATATCCTGATATACACAATGATAATCTTTCACATTTTTTTATTTTTAATCTTCGGCATATTTGTGTGCAGCTATACAGCGGTGTGTGTGTAAGAAGCAGAATGTACACGTGTTGTGCACCCGCCTATGTAGGTGCATATTACCAGCTTGATAACGTGTCCTTAAAATAGCAGTGATTTACTGCGCCATTGACTTCAGACCATGACGTCATCCCCATCGCTGCCTCAGGACAGCGATGCGCCAACAATGTGCCTGACCATGCCTCATTTTAAGACATGAGCGCTCGGATGGGTGCAAGTGCACTTTAACATCGGTGCTGGATGGCAAAATGACAATTGAGTTCATCTCTAACTAGCAAAGACACTTGAATCGCACTTGGTGCTTCGTTGCGCCAGGTTTAAGATGGGGCCCAAAGCCGCCAATAGAGACGGTGAATCATCTATAAGATATGATGTAACCAGTCTGATGCTGTGCCCGACATGCCCACCCAGTCACTTAACCTCTTAATGAGGAAATGACGGCCTCCTGTGTCAAACACAGAACTGAGGTCTAGTAGCACTAACACAGAACAATCACCTGCATTAGAGGACATTAAAATATCAGTTTCAGTAGAGTGCCATTTCTAAAACCCAGACTGAAATCTAATATCATAAATATTGTGCCTCTCCAATGTAGCAGTGAGTTGTTTGGCCACACCTTGGGAGTTTAGATATAAGCCTATAGTTCTAGGGCACAGCAGGGTTTAATTTAGGTTTCTTACTATGGACAGCATGCTTAAAACAGGAATGGACACATCCTGTAGACAATGGAGAATTGAGAATAGCTAACATGGTGGGGTCATCCATCCATCCATTATCTCTACTGCTTATCCGTTAAGAGTTGTGGGGAAGCTGGAGCCATTATTCACAGCTGATTTCAGGCATGAGGCGGGGTACACCCTGGGCAGGTTGGTAACCTATCACAGGGTTAACACTGAAACAAGAATGCATTCACACCTGTGGGCAATTTAGAGTAGCCAGGTGACCTAATCTGCATGTCTTTGGGCTGTGGGAGGAAACCCAACAGTACTAAAAACTGCACCATCAGGCTGCCCTTTAGTGGTGCAAATAACTGGCGAAACTTTACTGATCATGTAGGGGGACTCGAGCTACATGGACATGTCCCTGGATGAATACTGGAGCATCACCTTTTCAGCAAAAAGTAATTGATTACAATCACTGGCAGAGAAACATGGTAATGTAGAGAGAGGCTGTATGCTGAGTAATGATATAAGAGTAGCAGGAGTCTAGAACACGTTCTGTCACCTTCATGCTAAAAAGGGATCTAAACATTTAGAACCATTAAGACGCAGCGTTCTCACTGTGTTCTAGCACTCATTCCCTCAGCAGCCTCTCTTCCTTCTTCACCGCATTAATCATTTTTTCCATCTATTTGATGTCCCTATGAATGAGCTGTTACTATAGAAACTATACTGTATTCTATAACGAGCACCTGCACTACTGTAAGAGCTGCTGTTACAGAAAACTAATCAACACCTTCTGACCAATCAGAACCCAGAATTCAACAGCAAACTACTTTAGTGATCGAGCAGAAAACAGAAACACATTTTCCATTCAGTCGCACGGCTCTACTGGCCAATCAGTGAAGAGGTGGGCGGGGCATTAGGACACTTTGGTTTCAGATCACAAGGAAATTGCATTATTTTGTATAGTTATCTAGTTAGCCTAGCAAAAACGAAGTAAAAGGATTTATTTGCGAAGTTATCTATTTTAATACAACATGTTTATGTTTCGGAAATCTGGTTTAGAAAAAGCAGAGTTTCAGGAGAACACAGGTGGTGAAGACGGCGAGCCATCCATCAGCACACTGCTCAAGGTGACTGCAGCGACCTACTTCTGCTCTCGCCGGCTTTCTGTCCTGTGTGATAAATATTACGCAGAACGTAATTTACTATAAAGGTGTCACGAGACAATGAGCTTGATTGAGGCGTTGATTTTAAAAGGTAATGACTGAAAAGAAGCGGTACAACAATCATAAATAGATTATTATCAAAAAAAAGGACAAATAATGGAATAATATTCAGTACGAAGTTGGGTACATATCAGTCAGAGGCTAATAATCATATCAGACTCAGTGCGACTGTCAAATATCAACTCATTGAATCGTTATCTTAAGAATCGCAATCGTAGCGTACAGAACTGGATCATGTGGAAGCCTGAGGGTTTCACCCCCGTATGCGCGGATTTATCTCATTATTATTTCAAACACAAAAAAAACATGTTCAAGAAAGACAGCAGGTTGTCCAAAAACCCCAACAACATACAGACACAAATCTAAAGCACTTCACAGCAGCTAACAAGGTGGAATCTGGAGTTTTGTGGACTCCAGATGTGAGAGAGGAGCAGAGAGCGAGCTCGGAGCTTTCATCTCTCTCTCTCTCTCTTTCTCTTTTGCTCTTCCTCCATCTCTTCTGCTGTTCATTAAACTCTCTGAGTAGTGCTGGCTCAGCCTCGGGGACGCCGCTCTGTGCGAGAGAGCAGAGAACAGAAGATGGTAATGAGAGAACTCGGTGTTGAGAGCACGGAGCACGTGCCTGGCTTCGGTTTGTAATCGCAGTTATGTAACTCTACGGGATTTAAAAAAGAGGACAGAATGTCACATGATGGTCCGGGATGAGCTGTAAAAGCTGTCGCTCGCTCCCGCAGGAGGACCGAAGGATCATGTGGGAAAAAAGAGCCTGCACTCAATCGCTTCTCTTTATCAGTAAAAACAATTCATGATTTATTCACAAAAA
>JAQQZU010000036.1:28977014-28990500 GCA_030068025.1 Parauchenoglanis punctatus | reverse complement strand
ATTTTACAGCAAGTACCGTGAAGCTGTCGGAGAAAATTATGACTAAAACATTGACGAAATCTAAGAATGATTTACACCGACTAAAACAACAGAAATTAACATGGTGACCATTTTCAGTAAGCAACTAAAAGTAAATTTAAAATATTTGAATTAAAGCTGAAATTAATACACTATAGGACATTTAATGGATAAAGAGAAGAGATGAATAGTGGTGGAAAAATATATTTTAATAAAAAAGACCCATCAGTATTGAAAATTCCACATTAACGAGTGTCCATAATAGCCATTTATTTATTTATTTATTTATGTATTTATGTATTTACAGCCTCTGTGACTCTCTTCAGTTCAGCAGCCAGCAATATTGCGGGATCGGCGCTGATCTGAGTGGAAACTCTCTGGAGCAGAAACAGCACATCACCACCTCTCATTTGGCAGCAGCACCTAATGCCAGCACTTTGTCACAAGCGCATCTCTAGACAGTTCATGTGCAAATGAAGTGCCAAAGTCCTGTAACAATGCACCGGTTTCTGTGTGCTGCATGCGAAAGGACAGAAATGTGGAAAGTTGAACTGGATGCATGACGACGAGTCCTACAGTAACCTCACCTGCGTCCTGTCAAATCTCCTGCTCACATTCTCACTACTGTACTTCTGCCCTCATCACCTTCTCCTGCTTGTCAACAGTAACAGTGAAAATGATGGAGAAATTTAAAAAAAAAATACAGTAAGCACAAATTTGTTCCAGCTTTATAATCGGCAGCGCATTGCTGTTGGACTTTTGAACGTTGACGATCCTGTTCTTAAACACTTCATCCTTTTACTGCTCATTCTAAATGACCTCGCGACGCTGTCGAGATCTGGATCCTGATTGGTCAGAAGGTGTTGACGGTCATTGTTTCTATAGTAACAGCTCGTTCACCAGGACATGGAAAAAAAGTGTAGTTAGCCTATTCAACAAAGTTTTCTGTAAGGTGAAATGTGTTTGTGACATTTATGGAAGGAGTCAGCGCTTTGTAACCGTCAGACGTAAAGCTGGAACGTTACGTTTTTTGACGTCTTCGACGAGGTGTTTACGCTTCTCAGTTGGATGGCAAGCTGGATTTTTAATCTGAGGGAACGACTGTTTATTGATGCTAAACTTGTTTCAGGGAATCTTCAATGGAACTATAAAATGTGGCATAATCTTTGGCAAGTTGCTGTGGCGTGACAGACATGTTGATGAATGATCACTTTTGGCGTGGTTACGGTCGTGCTGCTTCCCGGCAGCCCACACTTCCCTGCCTGAACGTTTGCTTAGACTTCAAATGATTTTCCAGTTTTCCTCTTAACTCAATCCGACTTCCTGATTTTCTCTCCATAATTTTTTCCAGGCTAATGAGGACGTGTCATGAGCGGCAGCACGTGGATGCGGAAACGGAGTCCGAGCTACACGGATGGCGGCCATTTTGCAGCGTGGAGGTCCACCGCCTGCCTGCGTGGTGCCCCCTCCAGTGAGGCATTTTACCCCCAAGGTGTTTTTTTTCCTCGTTCAGGAGTTGCTTGAAGCCGTTGCGATGAACAAGCTGAGAGGGATGAATAATTATCTTTCCAGGCTGATAAAGCAGGACGATCAAACGAGCTAATGTAATGCTAAATTTGGAGTTATAACCATTTCATGGCGGTAATTAAAGCCATAAGCACTAATCGTGCACCTCACAGTACAATTTCAAATTGCACTAAACGTTTCGTCTTATATTGGTCCTGATTTAGTACAACCCCAAATACTGAGACGAATTTGCATCTTTGACACCTCCAGGTACTAGATCTAGCACCATCTAACGGAGTAAAATACAGCAGTTGTAGCTTTTTTTTTTTTTGCCTCCACAAAGCAAAATTATCTGTATTTGGTTTGATATTTCAGTTTTAATGGTTTAACTGTGAGCAGAGGCAAGTTACAGGGGCTTTACAAAGAATTAAGGGTTCGAGTTTGGATCTGAAAGAGACTCCCGGAAAAATGTGTAAACTTGTCACGTGAATAATTATGAGTAAAGGATAATAGCTCGCCTTTAAACTGCATTATAATGTCTCATTTGAGTCAAACCTTTTCCTTCAGTAATGTGCTATAATGTCTGGAAACTTTTATTATTTTGAATTTTAATACTTAAAAATGTATTACCTGCCCATCGGTCGTATTATTTTACACTCAGGCTGTGGGAATGACGCTGCAGTTGCCAATCTTTTAACATTAACTCAAGAAAAAAAAAAAAAAGGCAAAGTCATGTTTCATTACAGCAAATCATTTGGCAACTAAACTAAAAACACTACAAGCTTACAAGATTCATTCAGACAAACAAATGGAAAAGATGTGTTATTGTGCTAGCATGAGCCTGGATGTGCTTTGTTTTGTGCGTGTTATCAGTACAGGCACACACAAACGCAGCAGTGATTTATTTCATCATAAAACGTAACAGCCAATCATGTTGTAATATGCAAATGAAGACCAGGCAACACTGCTATACCCCGGGTCCTGCAGTATATATTACACATTTGCATATGCAGAGTAAGAGTGTGTCTTTTTACGGTTTTCTACGAATTTTCTGGCCACATCAGGCAATTTTTATTCAATATAAAAAATAATAAAATTATAGTAATCAAAGCAATTTTCCTGTGAGAAATTCCTTTTTCTTTATTGCAGAATAATTGATTTGTGCTGTTTAATATCGATGGCGCGCTGGAAGAGCAGGGATGCATGATGCAAAAACGCTGCAATCATTTCCCATGAAAAATTCACCACCTCTTTGTCTTTCTGATGGAAGGAAATGCAAAGCGACGATTAACATTCCCTCTAATCGTTAACCCCGAAAAGCGATCGCAAGCCGTACATTTTCACACATCTTGAAAAACTATTCAGACGGGATCGGATTCTGGACTGCATGAATAAGAGATGGGCGTCTTCACAACTTCAAACACGTCATTTAAATACACATTGTTTCGATCCAAGTGCCTGGTGGAGGGGGCGTGGCCCTGCAGGTTGATCTTTAGGAGGTCATGTGACCAAACAAGTCGCCAACACGTCATTTATTAAATTATCGTTCTGTGTTATATCTGTGTTCAGTTTGGTGGTAAACGACAAAAAAAAAGAGAAAAGCGCGAATGCTTCTTAGAGCATCTTTATATAAAAGGAAAAACGCAAATCCTCTTTTCCAACAGGATGTAACGTAACCTTGACCATTTGGACGCCATAGCAGTTCCGTGAATACTACAGATTCAGAAATATCTACAGAAGTACGATCGTAATAATTAAATTCCCCCTCAATTCCCTCCACTAATCCCATCCGAACAGGGCTTTAGAGAGATGGTGTCGAGTCGAGATCATTAACAGACGTTATTTGGGACGAATTCTAGCGGGATGCAAGAGTAGAGGAAATGAAGCATAATTTCCAGCGCAGTTTTGGTCTTTGTAGCATCAGGTGAGGTGCAGCTGCATTACTGAAGACTGCAGCACTCTGCTAAAAAAGAAAAAAGGAAAAAAAGGAAAGACTTTGTCTCCTTCATCCGCTCCTTTCTGCCGTTCTTTATTCTCCTCCTCCCACACAGGTCATTTTCTCATCTGCAGTCAGGAGCAGGGGCCAAAGTCATCGAGAACATCCATTAGCCTTAAATTATAGCCTCATCCCTCACTTCCCGTTCCTCCTTCTCTCTCTCTCTCTCTCTCTCCCTCTCTCTCCCTGCCTGCCTCCTCGCTCTCCTCCTTTTGTGCCAGATGATCGATGGAAGCAGGTTCAAGGTTGATACAGATGTCAGCGACCGAGAAGGATGAATAAAGTGAAAGCGACATACATTTATCAGTATCGCAGGAGCTCTTCATCTATGCTGGGAGTCTGTGTGTGTGTGTGTGTGTGTGTGATGTGACTTATATTGTATAGTTACAGCTATAAGTTGACAGTGCTTATCCGCAGTACATTCAGAAAGCAGACGGCTGTAACTTGAGGCTTGTCTGAATAAACCCGCTAATTTTACACTTAGTCTTTTACGATCTTTAATGATTATTATTATTATTATTAAAAACACAAAGAGAAATCCTTTTTAGTGGTTAGAGAAATGCTAATACGAAATTAGTCATTGTGCACTACATTAGTGTTTTGTTTTTTCTTCCATTTTATCATTAAAATATAAACATGTCAACAAAAATTTTATTTGTTTATAAAAAATACATATGTATGACATATTAAAAGTCTAACATTTAAGCTATTATTGTTTTGCACCAAGGAACCAAAATACAAAAAAAAGGTTGTTGTTTTTTTTAATTGGCTTTTTATTATTAAAATGTGTATCCATTACGCCCGTGTCACTGGATTTTATTTTATTAGTTTTAATATAACTTTGTTTTCCAATAAAGAGTTCTACAAAGACATTTTGTATATTTTTTTTAAATATTTCTGTGCATTTTTAGATTTTATTTTTGCTATATTAATATACTTTTCCAAAGAGCTTCATATTTTCTTTTATTATAATGGTTTTTATCTTCTTTAAGGTTTGTCAAGAATTTGTGTGTTTTGTTTTTTTCACCCAAAGGAAATAAGAAGCAGGTTTTATTAGCTTTTCTAAAGTTAGCTTTTTAATATTAACATTTTGAAGCAGTAACAAGATCCCCCACATCCTCACGGGTTTCCTCAGGGTTCTCTGGTGTCCTCCCTCCTCATTGAAGATTGATAAGCACAAACTCCTGGCCTTAAACCCAAAGCTCAGTGCTTAAGGTCTGATGTCGGACTGATGACGTGAGGGTGGGGATTTTTTTTGAAAGCCTAACTCGACGCCAGAAGGACCGTAGTATCCTTAAGCTCTCAGCTTCAAGCCCGGCTCAGATGCAGCCCCAGGTGTTTAGGTCATTTCTATAAAAATATCAGTAAGTTTGCTTTAAAAGCTTTCATGGATTAATGGAGTTGGGTCACAGCTTTGGAATCACAAAGCCTTTTTATTTTTTTAGATCACATTTGCATCAGAGCTGAAGAGAGTTTCACGTACTTCGTACTCGGATTTTTGTTCCTTGGACATGTCTCAGGAAGAACCAGGAGTGCGTTAGAAGTCTGGAAACACATTTCTGCAATTGATTTCTTTCCCTCCTGGAATATCTCGAGGCCCAATGATACCTCGCTCTTGTTTACACAGGCCTATGTATTCCTTGACTGGCGGTGGCAGGGAGATAAGCAGCCGTTTGCTCGTGTTTTATTCAAAACGGCCTTTTCTAAATGCAGCCGAATCCGCTGCTGGCATACACACTCGCGATGGAAACAATGATGCGTGTGTGTGCGCATGTGTGTGTCCTAATCTTCATATTTGTGCCGCCGAGCATGCCGTCGGTTCAGCCATGCAGAACATTAATAAGAATGGAAATGCCATTTCAGGGCATAGATAAGTGGTGTTGCTGGCAACACACACACACACAGATTTATGACTGAACAAGGACAGCACAATATGAGCAGGTCTGAGGCAGCAGATGTTGAGTTAAAGAGCTCGTCCTGCTGATGAGGTTATTATTCCTACGTTCGCTCTAATAAAGCTGCTAAACCAGTCAGCAGTGAGAGAAACAAGCAAATAAAAGAAATATCTAAATAAAAAAAACAAGCAAACAAACAAAAAAACCCCTTGGAAAGCAGTTTACGACCCTGTGCCATGCAACCCTCAGCTCGAATCTCCCTAATGAGAAACAAAAGCAATGTTAAAAAAGCCTTATAAAGGCTGTTCTGTTTGATGGCCTAGAAATATAATTACTTAAAAGTTGGCAAAGGTAGCAATTAAGTCCACAAATAGCAACAGCAAACTAACACTGGAGTGCACTGCAAATAACAACACTTTGAGAGAAAAATTAAAGGCCTGAGAGAGGCACGAGGGAGAGGCGGAGAGTGTGTGGGAGGAAGAAAACAAAGTTAGCTTCCATCTCGCCTGGCCTTCTTTAGCCAATGTTCTGTGTTGGGGTTTTTTTTTTTTTTTTTCAGAATCTGATTCTACAACTAGTCCTAGATTTCCTGCATCAACAGCTGACATATGAAGTGGTTTGCTTGAGAATTTAATACCAGGTATCACACAGATATAACTGTCTCTAATTAGAGGCAGTCTAGAAGTGTTAGTCTTTTAATAAACATCCAAAATGACCAGCAAAAGGTCAAACAAACAGAAAAGGAGAAAAAAAAACCAGGCTCATGCTGACAAAAAGGTGTGTGAGTGTGAAGGAGCAGTTTAAAAAGACAGCGTGATTAGGACGAAACGGGAAGCAGGTGTGTTGGAAATCAGGTGAGTGTGAGAGTTGTGAGATCCGGGCTGGATTCGGATCAGGAGCAGCAGTGGGTTAGGGTTAGGGTTAGGGTTAGGGTACGTGACAAAATCTAACCCTAACCCTGTCCTGCTTCGGTAAGTTCTAGAAATATCTGTTCATTGATATGTGTAAGAGATGGAAGTCTCAACTGATCTCATGTCTCTCGATGATTTTGTTGTTTTTGTCTTTTTCTTAAGAAAAAAAAAACAAAACAATGAGGTCCTAAAATAGACCCGTGAGGAATCCCATAGGTAAAAGGTTGTTTTTTTTTTGTACGACGCAACAAGAAATTGTCTCTTCGTAATCTGTACTAAAATATTCAAAATCTATGCCTGTGCCTGAGAAAACACCACCAACTGAGAGTCAGAGGAAGAAACAGAATCACTTTTTGTTTCGGCCAATTTCATTGTTTAAAAACATGGAATAAAACAGAGACGTGAACCTCAAACAATTTTCCGTCCAGTTTCCCAGTGGTCCTACTCCACACTTCATACATGAATCAAAAAAAATAAAAAATAAATAAATATTGAGCCAAGTATCAGCGTATCAATTTTGTGACATATGTATTAAAATACCTGCCATTTTTCTGTCTATCAGCAGATTCGGTAAGTAAATAAGATGGAACTCTACTTTATCAGTCTGATATGTTTTAGAGGTAGCATGTGCAGTGAGAAAAACAAAAGAGGTCCTAAAACAGCACCTGAGAGGAAAACAACTAAGAGGCCAAAGCACTCAGCTTCTGGTTTTTTTTTTTTGTTTGGTCAAATTTCAGTAGTTTTGGTTATCAAAAACAGCCTCAGATTCTAAAACTACTCCCAAATTCACACTTGATACTCAAACCAAAAGAAGCTTCATGGCTCATGAATTTGTTTCCTGAAATTTAGCACCACGTTTAGCACCGCTTTTGTGCAGATGAAACAACAGTTAATTTTGTGATAGTTATATTAAAATATGTGCCAACTGTTTGGTCTTTCAACAGTCAATGTATAGCTGTGCGTCAGTCTCCCATCTCATCATGATATTTCTAGAGCTAGCATTCACGGCGAGGAAAACGAAAGAGGTCCTAAACTAGAACCTTGAGGAACACCGTGGGAAGCATAGCTTTCTATTTAAAAATAAATCAATCAATCAATAAATAAAATTCTCTCATTCAAAACTCCTGCTTTAAAATAGGAAGATGTGGCCAGATATCAGACATTAAATCTAGCTGAATCTTCCAGGTGTTTTATTCTGATATCTGAGTGTGTAAGGATGTATTTTGAGAGGCGGTAGAGGAGTTATCAGATTATTTATTTTTTAGGCCCATGCATAAGATTTGCTGTAGACTCTTGTGAGGGGTCTTAATTTGCATCAGAGTATAGACAGGTATGAAGGCACACTTTGTGAAGATGAACTGTAAGAGAATTAATCTACTGACCAATCAGATTCAAGGATTCTACAACCTTATTTAGTAATCAACTTTCTACATTCACTTGTACTGTACTTATTGTTTGGTAAGCTTTTAAGAATTTCAAATTAAACAACAATGAATATAAAACAAGAACATTTTCTTGGAAGTGTAGGTCAGAGCTTTTGGCTCATCTCTACAGCAGTACTTTGTGTTTTTACCCAGAATGCAATGCAGCTGGCACGGCTTTACTGGCACGCAGTACAATAATTAAATCTGTGGCTACAGATATAAACAAACAATAGGGTCGGATATTAAAAATCTTGCATCAGTACACACAAACAGGATTCTTCAGGATTAGTTACGGCACAGAGGGAAACCAAGGTGTGTTTGTAACTCAGCTTATTCCTCAGTGAGGTATTGATTTTCACTCTGGAAGGAAATCGACTTCAGTGTAAAAATCCTAAAAAAAGCAGCTTTGTTTCCTCAGTTACGTGAGCGCTTAGGAATGGGACTCGCAGAGAATGTGAGATTTCCAGAGCGAACAGGAATCCAAGACGAGATTAAAGCCTTCAGGCATCTTCATGGAGTACAACGGAAGCGCATGGGGTGTTCAAGTGTTATGATGTAAATATAAGTATTTTAATTTGTTTGTGCATGCAAAATAAACACGTGCTTCATTATTTCTTGGGTTAGGGTTAGGGTTAGGGTTAGTCATTTAACAGCTATTAACTGTAAAACTGTTTGAGCACAAATTTTTATTTCATGTGCAAATGTTTTGAAATCCTTTTATTCACGTTCCCATAATACGCGGTGCCAAATTCATGGAGGTCGACTGACCCGAGTCGGCAGGGCAGTTGTAACCACATGGTCGAGGTGGGCTTTGATTTCAACTAATGCTACGGACAGACACTGAATTTCGTTTCCTGTTGGCTGGATTCTCAAAAAAAACCCGCGCAAACCTGCGTATAAAAAGGCTTTTCTGTTTCGAACTAAGCAATTTTGTGTATTCACTTTAATGGATATGCAATTATGGGCGGAGTCAGAGCAAATCCTACCGCTGTGCCTTTGAGTTCTTGATTCTGATTGGTCAGAAGGCATTGATTACAATTCTCTACCAATAGCTCTAAGAAATCAGTTCTAATAGGGGATCATTTCTATAGGAGCAGCTCATTTATGCTCCATATAAACAGATTACAAAAAAAAGGTGTGTATTCGCTGAAATGGTCATGGTTATTTACGTTATGGAAGGAGTCTCCAGTGTCAGGGCTTTGCGAGAGTCAGAGGTTTTGAGACTTTTGAGAAACTCTGCAGGACTTCAGGATGTAAATGATTGCAGGATTTCATGGACGGAGGAAAAGTATGACGTTCTTTACTATCAAACTTGCTGTAATATAAGAGGAACAGGGCAACACTGTGAGGTGGGAACAGTAACTCTGCCTGGAATAAACAGCTCCTCTTTTTCCATCTTGTATATGTGTGTGTGTGTGTGTGTCCTGTGTGTGTATTGTGGTGTTTCCTTGCTCCTGTAACCCTGCAGTTACACGTCGCTTGTGTAAATTAACTAAAAATTAATTGGACGTGATCGGCCTACAGCCGCCGTCGAGCCCGAATGATTGACAGAATGGACAGGATCATTAAGCGTGGCTGTTAATTTGATTTCCACAAACAAGGATCATTTGTCTTATTGCTGCAGTCATAGCAGTTTCCCAGCTCAAGGACGTTTCTGGTTATTCAGTCTCTCTAACGCAGTGTGTTACGGGAAGTTTCTCGGCTGCATTAGCGCTGTGGGTCAGTGTGACCTGCAGCAGGCGCAGCATGCGAGCATCCAGCACGCCAAACGTATTACCTGTCTGTCTGACCCAACACAGTCTTTAATCTCCCCAAAGGCAGAAAGAGACGTGAGTTTAAAGGCAGCACATGAGAAATTCAGAGCCGAAAATACTCATGCACACGCACACACACACACACACCTGAACCTTCAGCCATGTCCTTGACTCTGATGGTGGTGAAGTTTTTCCTGGTTTTAGAAGATAACATTGTTTCATTGCATGTGTTCTTCTCAATTATTTTCAACATAGTATTTTTTTCTTATTACTTAGTTTAATTTCAAATTATAGAAAATGAATCGACACTTTCTGACCAATCAGAATCCAGAATTCAACACGTACTTTTTTTTTTGCCTCGTTTGGAAAACCCGTGTGGAGATTGATGTAGATGCAAAATATAAATATAACAAAGTATAAACAGTGAGAAGGCAAATCTGTGTCTTTCTTTTATTAGTTATATAAGTTACATCACAAACTTGTAGTCATAAAAATTCACAGTCTACATTCAAATATTTTAGTTTGATTAAAAAATACTCTTTCACACGTGTCCGTTTTATGCAGATCAAAGTCCGTGCTCGCGCTCGCTCGCTCTGTGGGACAGAGCTTACTTCACCATTGTTATGACTGGACACGTCGGCTCCGTCAGGGTTGCCTGATAATCCGATTTAACACATGATGCCTGATGTATCGTTGGTTTTAATTTCCTGTTTGGAGGGGAATCAGAATTGCTTTCATTAAGTCCTGTGAAACATTTTTACCAGAGACAATCGAGACTGGGAATTCCCAGATTTTCAAAGAGGTTTTTTTTTTTTCCCCCGCTAACATCATCTAGGAAAAGCAGGAAACCCGGGAAATCCAGAAATCCGTCATAAGCAGTCCTGACACAGTGCCACTTGTCCTTTGCGGAAGTCCCTGCACGGACACACACGTCTGTACTTGGCGCCGTACCCGGCGCAGCTGAACAGCAGAGGCTCCTTCTGCAGGCCGCACTCACGCGCCGTCGTGGAGAACGCCGGAAAAATGTGATTCATCTCAAATTCCACCACTTCGCACTGCACCTGCAGCCTGAAAACAGACAGGACGGAGGGATTACCCAGGCGGCGGAGAGAAGAAAAAGGATGGACAGAGTGGAATTGGAGCGAAAGAGAAAAAGGGCAGGTTAAATGAAGAAAGACAGATGCTGGAGAGAAAAAGGGCGAGATCATGAAGGTTAGGAAGAGAGACGGAGAGAAAGAGCAAGTAGATAATGGGGAGACAAACAACTCTTTTTGCTGCTGTCAGCCAGGTAACAAGATCCATTTCACTGCACAACGTATTATACGCTCAGTTTACTGTTTTATTTATACGGAGTGTGTTCGCAGCAGCACAAACAATAGAATTAGCTCAAATTAACTGCTAAGTTAAATTTGATTTGCCAACTGCAAACTGGAGAGCTGACGTGACGTTAGCCTGGCCGAGCTTGCTAAAAAGCGAGCTAATATTCGATTAGCTACTAGATTTAAGGTGAGTTCAATCGGGATAGAAAATGCCAACAGGTAAAGGAAACATTTTTCATCTGAAATGAATGAATTTACAAAAACAACATTTCGATGACGGTCACGTAATAGAGCTGTGTCCGCTGTGTGCACGTTTCCTTTCCCCGTGAAGGTCAAGGTCGAGATCACTCACTTGCTCAGCGCCTCCTTGTTATTGACGAAGCGGAAGAAGGCGGGTTCACACACCAGGTCCGAGCTGCTGCAGGCGTCCACACACGACTGCCCCTCGACCGACACCGTGAGTCTGAGAGCGCTGAGCGGAGGCCAGCAGGGCGGCGCTGTGGAGTTCACCACCCACGAGACGAGCTCCGAGTCGCCCAGCCGTGTGAACGCGCCTCCGGGCCAAACCACAGACATGTTAGCGGGGGGGAACGGAACCTCTGGGCCACAAAAGTCCTGCGACAGTAAATACGAATGGATTAACTACAACTACAAAAGTGTTTTGCTACAAACATGTTTCTACGATGACTGCGTACGCTGCGATTTTCTTCACTCACGTAACACACAACTTTTTTCTTTTTTTTCCATGCCACCCTTTCTTTTTTCTCAAACGTATTCCTTTCTCTGCTGGTGATTGCTCTTTCAGATTCTTCATTCCTCTTTCCTTCCTTATTTTTTCTGCTGACACTTATTTACTGGATTCTTTTCTGTTTTTTTTATTTCTCTTTCTGATCGATCACTTTCTCATGTTATAGTACTCTTTCTTTTTTGCCATCTCCCTTTCTCTACTCACATCTGTTTTATTACCAACACATTTCTCTCAACACCTTTTCACCTTGATCACTTTCTCTAACACATAGTCTCACACACACACACACACACTTACCTGATGCTGAATGTAAGCGTGCACTCTCTCGAGCATTCCCTCACACGTATACTCATATGGCAGATAAGGATCCACCTGAAACACACACACATACACACGTTTGTTTTTATATCTTTGTTGAAATCCGTTTTTCCTCGCTGCTCATCATTATTCAAGCTAATTGTAATATAAAAAGGAACTGCAGCGTATTATTCAAAACAGACAAAACCGGTAATTGCGAAACTTGTCAAGCTTAATCGCCTTCGCTTTGTGACAGTCGGGATTCGCTGAGTCGATAAATCACATTTTCATTTTCCTTGGCCATAGACGTCAAAGATCTCGTACCTGAACGACGATCTGTAATAAAAAACCACACACTTGATTAAACTGATTAGATTTTTGTTCTCGTGAGAGAGCGACCGAACAAAACGGGAAAAAACCCACTCAAACACAGCAGATGAAATGACGTGTGTCCGTGAACGTGTCGTGAGCACAGACGTGATTTTCATCCCGATTCAGGATTTATCCGTTTTCTTTGCACCCACCGCATCCTAGTCGTATTCACTTCAGCTAAAAACAAACCCGGTGCCACTTTTCTCTGTGCGGCAGCTGTGAAGAAACGTCCAGAAATAAACACCGCTCATTTCAAACCACAGAGAAATGAAGCTCGTTAATACATTTCATGATCGTGTTTGATTGACAGCAGCAGATTTGTATGTTTCACTATTTACAGCTGTGATTTAATGAAACACAACGGAGGCTCATGGGATTGATCAGTCGCTCACTCACTCAAATAAAAGTTAAAAACACTTTAATATCTCTTTATATGACGCGATTCCTATGAACAGTTATGAGCGAAAGTTAAGGTTAGGCTGAGAGAGGCAATTAGAGGCGGAGTTAAGAGTGGAGTTAGGGGCGGAGTTAATGGGCATATATTTTACAATGTTATTCATACGAAATTACAGAAAAAGATAGATAGAAAGAGAGAACAGAGAGAGAGAGACTTAAACAGAGAGAGAGACGAAGAGATAGAGACAGAGAAAAAGGGAGACCGACAGAGAGATACATAGGTAGATAGACAGATAGACAGATACATAGATAAACGGACAGATACAAAGATAGACAGAAAGACAGATACATAGACAGACAGATATATAGACAGACAGACAGATAGATAGATAGATAGACAGACAGACAGATAGATAGACAGACAGCTATATAGACAGACAGACAGATAGATATATAGACAGACAGACAGATAGATAGATAGATAGATAGACAGACAGATATATAGACAGACAGACAGACAGATAGATAGACAGATATATAGATAGATAAACAGACAGATACACAGATAGACAGACAGATAGATAGACAGACAGACAGATAGATAGAAAGATAGATAGATAGATAGATAGATAGACAGATAGATAGATAGATAGACAGACATATATATAGACAGACAGACATATACAGACAGACAGACAGACAGATAGATATATAGACAGATAGATAGACAAACAGACAGACAGATAGATAGATAGATAAATAGATAGATAGATAGACAGACATATATAGACAGACAGACAGACAGATATACAGACAGACAGATAGATATATAGACAGACAGATAGATAGA
>JAQQZU010000036.1:28961921-28976914 GCA_030068025.1 Parauchenoglanis punctatus | reverse complement strand
AGACAGACATATATAGACAGACAGACAGACAGATATACAGACAGACAGATAGATATATAGACAGACAGATAGATAGACAGACAGACAGATAGATAGAAAGATAGATAGATAGATAGATAGACAGATAGATAGATAGATAGACAGACAGATATATAGATAGATAGACAGACAGATATATAGACAGACAGACAGATATACAGACAGACAGACAGACAGATAGATATATAGACAGACAGACAGACAGACAGATAGATAGATAGATAGATAGATAGATAGACAGACATATAGACAGATATACAGACAGACAGATAGATATATAGACAGACAGATAGATATATAGACAGACAGACAGACAGATATACAGACAGACAGATAGATATATAGACAGACAGATAGATATATAGACAGACAGACAGATATAGAGACAAACAGACAGATATATAGACAGACAGACAGACAGACAGACAGACAGACAGAAAGATAGACAGATTTCTCGGACCTCTAACTGGCTATTAGAGAAGATGACCTTGAGCTCACGGCTCTTCAGAGTTCAGAATAAAGACTGCTGTAATATTTGATTTAAAGGGAGTTCCCCGGACACAGGATCTAAAATCAACAAAGATCTCATCAGTAACACACAGAAGCGTGCTGCGTCACAGTCTCTAATCCCATTTGCATGACAAATATCCATTTCTGATCGGTGAGATTTACAACAATCCCGAATGTTAAAGCCGAAATGAACACATTTTCAGAGACACACAGCAACGCTCGGCTGCGTTTCGGCGTTCCTCGTTAGTACCAGCCTCACGCTCCACAGCTCAAACGTTCCCTCCAATCTTCTCTAACGTCTCCATCCAGCAGCAGGTCTCCGGCTGGGCCGTTCGCTCCGCTCTGCCTCCCTGCAGCCCTCAAATCAATGTCCATTTCCTGCGGCTAGCCGGCGCTCAGGGGTTTATGGATCGATTGACTCGTCGGGCCTGCTGACAGTGGAGCCGTCCGAATCCTGAGCGCCTAATTAATGCTTTCCACCTGCTGAGTTCCTTTTTTTTTTAACCACATGGGATTCCCAAAGAGATGTTTGCTGGAGCAGTTTGACATCTCCAAACCACACACACGTCAGCCTGTGGTAAATGTCCTGGGGTTATTGAGACATCAATGAGACTAATTGTAATTAAGGAGCTTTAAGAGACCAGGCTAATGGGTTCTATTAAACTAGTTCCCGTGTTTGTTTCCCAGCGGTACCCATTAAAACCAGAGGAGCTCTGTGGACGTTGTGGGGATTAGAGACGGATGGATGAATCATGAGACACAGAGAGCCAAACAAAGGATGAAATGATTCATGTCAAATTATGCCGAAATACATCAAAAACCCAACGCAACTTGGATTTAAGTCACTGATTCTGAATACAGAATAAATACGAACAATGGATATTTTTTGTTACGTGGAAGAAAAATGTAAAATTGTGGTAAATAATCAGCAGTAAGAAAATGTGCAAATAGATAAAAGCAAATCGTAAAAATCTGTTAGAAAAGAGATTTGTAAAGCGAAAGAAATGTTTCAGATCATCAATAAACATGGCAAGAACATTTGGCCAATCAGTGATCGGTGCTGTTTTTTAAGCTCCGCCCACATACCCCTGGGTCAGAACGGTAATGAAAAATGGTCATTCTGTTAGAAAAGTGCTCATTAAGGTTCATAATTCTGCATTAAGTAACATAAGCGCACTCCGCAGATCATTCCGGCAGATTCCGAATGCAGCACAGTAATCAGATTAAACCTGATCTAAGCCTGATGTAATCGTTAGTAGAATAATTCAGCTTTAATTGATTGATCTTTCATTATTCGATAATTCATTCAAAAGGAACAAATGAAGCACTAATCAACATGGAAATGCGGGAGTCTGTTTGCTTTCTCGACTGGAACAGCTGCACACCATTTAATCAACACCACTAAAGTGTAAAGCCTGTTTTCACACAATAAGAGAGCACTGCATCATCATCATTATCCTGAAACGCGTTTATTTCCGAAATGAGTGGAGTTTAAACGAGACGGAGCACTAATCACGAGCAGCGTCGTCGTCGCTGACGGCTCAAGTAGCCCTGCTGATGTGAGCCTGTTCCCTTAAACGCATTTTTCAGATCAACGTCTAAATGTATGTCAAAAATAGAAGCTCAACTTTGAAAAACAGAAGCGCTGCAATTTACACTTCCGAGTCCCTTCCTTGAGATGTTTTTGCTTTTATCTCTGACAGACGGTACAGTGCTGTAGTGGTCAGCACCGTCGCGTCACAGCAAGAACATCCTGCGTTAGATCCCCGCGTCGACCAAGGGGGCCTTTCTGTGTAGAGTTTGCATGTTCTCCCCGCGGGTTCTCCTGAGTGGGTTTCCTCCAGGTGCTCCAGTTTCCTCCCACAGCCCAAAGACACTTGACTTCTGGATTGTGATTGTTCCGACACGTAATCATTTTTCTGTGGCAACAGCTCGTTCACAGGGACTTGTTTAATTATGTTTATAGGTTTAGACGATCCACGTGAAAGCTGTAACTTTTAGCGTCCCAACGTCTTCAGTTTGCGCTTTGCAGTTGCACAGTAACATGACAAGATTGTTTTTTGTCTTATTAACTGCCAGAGAGAGAAAAAAGAGAGACGCCGGTGATCGAACGACCGCTTATAGCTGCTGTAACGTAAGTGAGAACAGGAACTAACTTGGTTCAGGACCAGTAAATGTAACTATAAATGGATATAAAAGAATGATGTATTTATAATCAGTTACAAATTGTACATCCTGAGGTATTTTTTCCCTTAGCGCTACCCTCCTACACGCTTCTACACCCCACTCATCCCTATGGTTTTATGTAAAACCCTACAACAACGTGTTCTCTTACCAGCAAGAGTTCAAAGTATAACTTTATAGAAGCTATGAGCATTTAATTACACACTAAACTCTAAAGAACCCATGAACCTGGCTAGCTTTTGTCTTTTCAGCCTTGACTTTGCCACCTATGGTTTTCGTCTGACGGATTATTATTAACCATGATTAAAGTCGAAAACAGTTTCCATGGTTACCAGCAAGCTGCCAGACGTTACGTAATAGTCTGTAAATATGTCTATTCAGAACGTTCAGCCACCATAAACTGGTTTTTTTTTCTTTCTTTTTGTCATTTTGCACACAGTTTCACCTTCTGACCTTACCTTCGTCCTCATAATCTCACGCACCGCGGTCTCAAACTCCTCCGAGTTGTTGTAGTCCACGGTCATGACGTGAGGTCGTCCGATGTACTGCTCAGCGTACGGGTGCTGAGAGGAAACCTGGCAAAAGAGAACGAGACGATACACCCGAACTGAGATTCTACTCAGGAATCGCACGCATTTCTACTTAAACTCTGAGCGCCATGTTTCTCATCAAAGCGAGAAAGAAATTACACTTTCCATTCTTTCTTTTTTTGCCATCCGCGTTTTTTTTTTTGTTTTTTTCTTCTTCAGAATTTAACGATTTGCTGTGGATAGCCACATTTACACCTACACAACAACGTGAACAAGTTTAGGTCAGCATCATATATCTTACAGGTCTCCTCTAGAAAGTTGAATATAATAGCTTTCTACGAAATCAGTAATATGAGTTCCTCCATCGCTCTGCCGTGAATGAGAAGGTTTTAACCAGGTGCCGATTAGCAAGAGCTCGTTAAATAATTCTTCATAAATTACTGATGAAGTTCATCACTTTTGCATAATTCACTCGCTCCGTAAGAAGCGCTCACCTCTCTGGACGTCGGCTTGCCTCTGAAGAACTCATGATTGAGGGAACTGTGCGGGGGACGGAACTTGGGCTGCAGGAAAATGCATCCGTTGGCTATCGCTTCTAAAGGGGCGGGTCCTTCGTAGGGAAAACCAAAACCGATGAAGAGCTGGACGGGAACGATAAAAAGAGAACGTCTGAGCTAGGTTGAAGAAAAAACCCTCAGCCTTAGGACAGAGTGGAACCCTGGGATAAAACCGTCACAGTGTGATCTTGTACTTGCAGATTTAGGATGGAATAAAACATCACCTTGGCCTTGCGTAGAAGCTGTTGCAGGTCCTGTTGAGGCAGCAGCCCGTGATTCTTAACGAAGGCAGGGACCTCCGGGGGGCGCTGTGTCTCATAGTACACCGTCCCATGTACTTCCATATAGCGATGGAGAATCTCCAGGAACTTCTCTTTACCCTGGAGTTGGAAAATCCAAACCATGAGTATTTACGGTATTAGTATGACTATTTATCTGGCTTCGATCGTGTGGCATAAAACAACAGCATGTGCTGGATCAAGTGCTATTTTATAAGCTGCTGGAATAATAATATTGCTAAATTAAACCTAATTAGCATCGATGAAGGTGAGAATTACGACAAGGGCAGCAATATATTGGCGCTACACTAGACTCCTATTAGATTTAGGTCAATGCTCATGCATCATTTTATTAGAAAGCGCCGTAATCTAAAAGGAAATAGCAAGTTTCATTAATAATGGCGGTATATTGAAATCACTCCAGCTGAATCGTTAATCACTGTGTATTTATACCCGGCACAGGACCACCAGCTGTCCTTTTTCTAATCTATATGCGCCGTTCAACCTCAAGCCACCCACTTAGCCCTCGGGTTAAGTTTCCAAACCTTCCAAATGTCACCTGGCACCACCTCAAAGAGACGGCTGCCCCCTCACACTAAACACTCACTGTGACAAGCCTCACTGCAGAACAGTATCGCTGCCAGAATGTTAAGCAGGTGGCAGGTTTCCGGATCTGAAGAGCAGCGCCGTGCTTGCAAAATCTGCTCACGTATTTTTAATGGCCTTTTTAAAGCTGGCTGGTTCAGAAATCAAGAAGTGGGGGGTAAGTTGAGGTGCTGGAAGCTGGGGGCACTCGGATGCTGGACTGAAAGGTCTTTTTTTGCCGTAATGCAGCCAATTCAAATCCTTTTCTCATCAAATCATGATTAAAAAGAATGACTTCAAAACTTCTTCACAACCTTCAGGATTCTTGTGTTTCTTGTTATTGCCTTGGGCAACAAAGTAGCACGTTCGATGTGTATATAAAACGAAGGCAGAAAAGATACTATTTAAACATGATGACATCTTAATGCACTAAAACATAATGATTTAATCAGCAAATATGAATCGTTTCTATATACTCTGTATATCTTAAAATTGAGACATTTTGCGCATACTGTATATCAATTAACCCATTTATAAACTTTTGTCAAATCTGTTTCAGCAATGATTTTTCTATTGTCAGAAAAAAAGCTGTGAAATAAATTAAGAAGGATAAATAAGAGACGGATATAACGGCGACCGTATAAGACCTTTCGTATCTCAAATACTCCTTAAGACTTTATTTCAGATCACAGCTCCTGGTATCATTACACTCTCGCTATGCTAATGATATGCATTTAATATCTCGCAGTTAGGTAATTTATGAGTTATGCAAATACAGGTTGGGGATGTGAAAATGAAGAGCAGAGGCGTGAGGTGAGAAAGTATAATTACCTTTTGCGGTATATATATCTGGGTTGTACTTTAATACATTTTCAAACATCACCGCGTTACTCTATAATTATTTATTTGTAAAGTTATAAGGTGACTTTCTTTTAGCTTCTGACAGTTTCAAGGAGTTGATCTAAATTCCTAACAAATCTAAACTTTAAAGAGATTTGACAACAAGAATGAGACCTAATACCCATCCCTGCAATCTGTCCGTTGCTAAAGACACTTTGCATTCACCACAGCAGTTATTAGGATTGAGCTAGGCTCAATTATTATCCTGCTAGCTAACAGCGGAGAGATTAGGAATAAAGCCATTGTTAGTCTTTCTCTCACGTTCACCGGTTCCTTGGTGAATACTTGGACACAAATTTACATCAGTACCTAAAATCAATACCTTCATACTTGAAGGAGATTTATGGGTTTAGACAGTTCTACCTTTCCACTTGAGCAAAGAATCTCAGTAGTTTTAACACCTACGGTGAAAAAATTGAAGACAAATCTAACAGGGTTGGAAAGAAGAATTGCTGCCAAATGACACATTTATTCCCTGCAGTAGTTTGGTTTGACTTTTCCTTCACCTCTGAACTGTCACCTGCGTATTTTGAATAAAAGCGCACCTCATTTGAAAAGTCTGAAAGATCGGTTGAAGTTTGTGGAAGGGAAATAGAAAGGGTTAGAAGTGCAGCTCTTTCGATACAAGGCAGGACATGTCATGATTAGCGATGAGAGGACGGAGCTGTTTTTGCACAGTGTCTCATCATAATGGGCTTTAGCGGGGTTTTGTTTAAAAAAAACCCCAACAACAACCCCGAAATATATCTGACCCTTTTAATCCACAAACTCTCTTAACAAATGATCCAATGGCACCAAGAGAAAGGGATCAGAGGTTGGAGAGACGTCTATGAGGAATGACGCTTGGGTAGACCATTATACGCGTGTCGACTGGGGAGGAATGAATTCAATAAGAGATCACATTCACATGGTTTGCACTATATTGCCAAATCGGATTTGCTTGTTCATGTCAAGTCAAGATTCCTGTCCCTGTCTATGTCTATGTCCGTGTATCTTTGTATATGATCAAGTCATTGCTATCGACTTCCTCTGTGTTACTAACCAGCTTACTCTGCTGCTATTGTGTTGGTGTGTAGCTATGACTGGAGGCCACAGGGATCGATAGCTTGCTCTCGGAGGATTTTCCAAACCAATTAGGGGATTTTCTCCAGTGCTAAACGCCGAAAACAGAGAAGGATTACATTTGAAGATAGCCTTGGAAGCTGGGTGCACTTTTGGGGGAGCTTACAGGCTAAGCATTTAAAAAATATCTGGGATGAATGTTCAAAAGTCTCAACCGATTGGTATTAATAATAGCAGGATGCGTCACTGGCTAGAGTCTAGTGATCATTTATCGGCATTATTAGTTCAAGCTGAAGGTCTCGGTAATGCGATAAATAATAACACGACATGTTTGCAAGTGATCTGGAAGGATAAGAAAGATGTGTTTGCCAAGCTTAACGCATTTTGCATAGGAGCCTTGCATTTTAATGCTGGAGTACACTGTTAGCATTTGAAAATATGCCAAGAACTTTTTGTTTTCCCAAAATAAAATGGCAGATAAGCAGAATCAACTCATAAATATGGAATAGCTAATATTAAGCAAGCATATGTGCTACCGTCAAATGGGGTTGCGTTTACCGTGTTCACGAGAAAACACCCACAAGCTCATAATCACAAGCTCACGAGTTCTGTTCGAAGGCAGCACGAGTTAACATCAGTTAGCTATATTTATTAGGAATGTCACTGAAAATCTGACAAGAAGATTATAAAGTTCAGTGGGGTTGAGGTCAGGGCTCTGTGCAGGACACTCCAGTTCTTCTGCACCAACCTTAACACACCATGTCTTCATGGAGCTGCTTTGTGCACACGGGCGTTGTCATACTGGAACTGGTTTGGGCCTCTTAGTTCCAGTGAAGGGAGATCTTAAGGCTAGAGCATACAGAGATATTCTATACAATTCTATGCATCTACCTTTTGGGGAAGAACCACATATCAGGTATTCAGATATCTTTGGCCATATAGTGTACCATAGAGAATACCTTTAACAGATGAAAGCTTAAATTATTCATGACTTCTTTAACAGGATGACACTGGCCAGGAGAAGCTTCGCTTGACTGATGGGGTGAGTATTTTCAAAGTTTTCCCCACTTTTCTAATCCGCACCCAGCAAGTGTGGAATCAGCAAGTAACTGGATAAAATCCCAGAGTTTGAGCAAAGCATAATACCATTCGGGTTGTTGAATGACCCTGTCAGAGGCTCGCCAGGGAAGCCACATTATACCCCAATTTACCCTCAATTTTACTCCTGATCTCACTTCTGCCACAGTCTGGGGAGTAGAAAATGTCTAGCTGGACAAGGGGAGATTGAATATAAAAAGGTTAAGAAGTGAGAGAGATTATAAGTAGATTCTCAAAGTACAAAAGCAGAAGCATAAGCAATAAGGAAAAGGCAAAAATGGAAATGAAGATAAAGTGTCCAAGTGAGGACTCAGGAACAATAGAAAGAAGGATGATGTGAAAGAAAAGAAAAAGAAACAATAGAGGAAAAGAAAGAAAGATCCTGGGAAGAGGATTGATTAGGGTGCTGACGGAAGAGCTCTGTGTGCGTAATAAGCAGAACAGTCTCAGAGGCTTGAAAGTTTTTTCCACATGCAGATGCCAGCGATCTACTCTTGAGGATATCAAAATTCTCAGCTCTGCAGAATCCCAGTCAAAGAGAGGCAATTTAACAGCGAGAACCTTACAGCTTTGATTGCAGACCTGGAGTAAACAACATGAAACTCAATTCTGTTCCACCTAAAAGCCTGCAAACCTCAGCCCTGCGATCCGTTTCAGCAGGAACGCCTATGCCAAGAAAGCTTATTGATGAAGTTAAATTGCATGTGAAGGCAACCACAACCCGAGGCAGTGCAAAGAAACGCTAGAAAGGATCAAAACACACTCGCACGAAAACAGTAACCAATATGCCACACATAGTTCTCTGACTCTGTGGTTGAGGGCTTTTCTCAAGACCCATCCAGGATTGAGAAGGCAGTGGAGATCAGCATCCCTCTGCCTGTGCCTGTGATTCTGTCAACCAGTCCTGCGACATGGATTAATGATTCCCTGGCTGCAAGTTCAGACCCCTTGTTTTCTTTTGGGACAGCTAGAATACCCGATGTATTGATTTGTGGTACTTAATAATATCTTAGTAGTTTTACAAGTACAGTATGTAAACTCAGTGTGGAATTTATTACACGAAATCCAAAAAATATTGTTGAGACCCACACACAGAAACTGAATACTGGATTCACGATTCAATTTTGCCACGATATTTTTGGGGAAAAAAAGAAAATTAAACACTTTATTACCAAACATGCAATATTTATTATCCTATTTATGAACTTAAATATTCCTTTTATTAAAAATGAAAAAAAGGAATTAACAAGCTTTTTTAATACATAACATAAAAGCTTGAACATAAAACTGCTACCTCTGTTACCATCTTTTCTTTAACTTTCGACAGTTTGGAAAAAGATAGCTCAGCTTTCGTGTTCAATCTGTTTGTAATATCAAACGCACAAAAGCTCTTTCCCATTTTAGGTTTGGTTCTCCGTGTGTTTTCGCAGCATAGAGCTGTTACTTCCACCTACAATGGAGGCACATCCATTTTGGCTGTTGTATGCTATTGTGCCCCCTGCTGTCTAAATAACACAATTACATTTAGAAAAAACTAAGATTAATTGTGGTCCATTTTTAATTTCCATCATTTCGAATCTTCATAAATGGCATAAAGGTTAGAGAAGCGGCTTTGGGACTGAAAGTTCACCGCTTCAATTCCCTAGACTGGTAGCAAAAAATGTGAGGGTGGGCGGAGAACAGCACTCTCCCTTCCCTCTATGTCCACTGCCGAAGTGCCCTTCAGCAAGGCACCTAACCCCTAACTGCTCCCCGATGGCCACAGTGTGGCTGCTCTCTGCTCCGGGTGTGTGTGTGTGTGCTCACTTCTCTTGTGAGTGTGTGTGTGTGTGTGTCCACTGCCTGGATGGGTTAAATGCAGAGCCTAATTTTCCCTCAGGGATTAATGCAGTATCCAAAATTCAAAAAGAATTATAAAATGCACTGCAATTTATTGATGCATGATATATCATTACATGCCTTGGAAATACACCTCTGAAACATCAAGGAATCGAGAATTACTAAGTAGGGCTCAACACAGTTCTTATGTTACACTCTGCTGGAAAAAAGACTATTCTTTAAAACCCCTAGGGTTTGACGAAAATGAGTTGAAGTTTTATGAAGTTTTCGAGGTCCCTGAGTCCCCGAATGCCATCTTCACCAACCAACTTTTTGAAATCAAGTTTAAATTGTGATCAAATAAAATGTTTCTTTTTAAAGTATTCTTGTATTCCCGTTTTACTTTCAAACTATGTTTGATTTGTTTCAATTTTTTTAATCTTTGTTTTAATTACTTATTTATTTATTTTTTTAAATATTCTTTTTTTCCATCCTGCTTCCCTTTCTTTTTTCACTCCTTAGCTCTACTAGGAAGGTTTTAATTAGCCCATAAATTGTTCATAATGGTACCAAAGTCCTTATTGTCCAAGGAAGAGGTGTGTGTGTGTGTGTGTGTGTGTGTGTGTGTGGCAGGGCAAATAAAGAAATTAGGTAGTAAAAAATGACTTCTATTTTTTTTCTAAAGAAAATGTGGGACCAAGTGAAATCTTTCTAGTGATTGTAAGTGACAACTGAAACTTCCTAGGGCTAACTCTCCTCCGTGGATGGAAACACACAGGAAATGCGAGCTAACGTTTTTTGCAAATGTCAAGGAAAATTGATTAAAAATAGACTTACCTGAAGCTGCATCAAGACGACATGCGAAAATGAACAGAAACAAGTTGCAGGTTAGACAAAGCCCCATGTTCCTCTCTGTCTTAAAGCAATGCTGTAGGCAAATAAACAGCTTCTGCTTTACAGAATAATCTCTGTACTTTACACAGATAAAAAAAACAAGTGAGTTATTTTATGTTGATTTTTAATGAAGACCTCTTCAGAAGGTTTGTGTCGTTCTACAGTCTAAGTACAACATACCGCTTTGAAAAGTAATTTGTGTCTAAATTAAAGTCGAGGCTTAATTCTTGGGAACAGATAGCGTTATCTCCCAGCTTGTCTGCTGTTCTCCAGAGCGCTTATCGAGTGCGGCTTCTGAGAAGCGTGTCAGGCTTGAAGTGATGTTAGTTGAAACCTGATGTGTTAAATGTTAATTAATGCTGTACATTTTATCATTAAGCTTTGACTGAGTGGTTGTAGTGATAACGGAGCTACAATACGCAACGCAGAGGCGCAAACTCCGCTAACAAGAACGTCTTATCATGTGGAGAGAGAGAGAAAAATAAACAGAATTTTATCTTGTGAACGAGACGTTCCCCTAAGCAACAGTAAGAAAACAGCGGAGTAAAAGTCTGGAGTAAGTCAATAATCAGATGCACCTCCTATATTTTAACCGCGGCTCGTAAGAAGGTTTCCTAAATGGAGAGAGTATTTAATGAGAAGCTCGCTGTACCGCCGGAGAATGACCTTCATCCTGTGATGTTTTGGGGAAATTTTTGCTGAGCTTAATAAGGCAGTGAATATAAAACTGATTATCAGGATGGGTCTGTTGAATAAGATTAAAGTGGAACAGAGCTGTTTCTAGGTCAGCGTCCTCCTCCTCCTCCTCACCTTCCACATGCTGGCCTCCTTGCCGTACACGACCGCCATGTTCTTCACTTTGTTCTGCTTGATGTTGTGTTTCTCGGTCTCATTCAGCTCCTCGGATACGAAGCCCATGAAGGAGTTATCTGGGGTGTGGGCTGGCGGAGCAAAGCGCAGGCAGAGTTGAAGGCTCAATCAGGAGTCGAATCGCAAAAAATCTTAAAATCACCTTTTTTTAGAAGTTATGTTTCCGCCCAAATTATTTTGTGGCAATATGACAAAAGTCGACGCAAATTACAAACATTCCAAAGACGATGGAAAAGATTTCCATGAAAAAAGCACCAGCATATCCATTAAAAAAGGTGTAATCCGAATTTCTCCAAATCAGCCAAAAGCATAAAAACAAAACAACAACAAAAAACCCACAACTATTCAGCTCGTTTTTGTAAATTGATTGCATACCTTGTTTGTATTACTTTAAAGTTTTCCTGAAAGTTCATATTTTTCCACATTTGGAATTGTAAAATTGGATGCATTTAACTTCTTCGCTTTTCCGGAACCCCCCTGTACTTACGGAACATGGTCATGTATTGCCTGGTGTTGAGGTTCCAGTACCCCCAGTTCGTCCTGTAGCCGTGCAAAGTTGCATATTCCTCATGGTTGTAGGCCGGCTCTGTCCCAAACGTATCAATGACTCGAATATGGCACCTGGAAAACAGCAGGAAGGGAACTCATCCCATGGGGAACGTGTGTGGGAATACACTGAATGTATATTCGGAGGGAACTGGAGTTGATCCTCGTATCAGCTTCTCGCTGGGGTTAAACTGCAGAGACTGTAGAGACAGTAGGGTTGGGTTTTTCATCCCAAGTCATCCAAATGCAGCGGGAATGAACCATGAATACAAACAGCGAGAGCCTCTGACAACAAAATCCCCTGATTCTGAACACAGCCGCGTCTCGATACTCCTGTAATTTCACCGCTCAAAAGGAGTTTTGTCATTCGGTGAGTACACTCATCCCAACACTGTAATCTAAAGCTGGAATGACAGGTTAGAAACGAAGCAGCTCGCTAGCAATCACAGCTTTCTATTCATGCATCGCCAATGCTTTTATTCAGTCGAAGTCAGCGCTGTGACAGAAGAGCGCACAATAACACGGAGTGCACATCAATACGACTGTCTGGAATCACCTTGATATATAAAGCTCAGCGATTCACAAAGCCCTCAAAACAAAGGCTCTCGGTGCAAAGGCCTGATTAAAAATAAAGTGGGACAGCAGCCATCTTTCTGGCAAAATTCAATCACATGCAGTCTGACTGATTTGCAGACCAGGATAGAAAAAGCAGAAGTCAGCAAAGAGGATGTTTCCTTATATTTGGCTAGCCTGGGAATCCGTTCAGACTGGAAAATTTGGAAACGTGTATATATCGACCAGTCATGCGGGTACAGATCGATAGCTTGTTCACATCAAACATAATGCGGGAAAATATGATCTTTGACTGCGCCATGGTTTCTCACGGTGCGGAAAACAAAAAACATCTGGGTGTTCTTCTGGAAGAAATACGCCTGGTTGGTGAAAGGTCAGAGAAGAATGGCCAGACTGACAAAATAACCACTGTGTGCGCCCGTGGTGAGCAGAAAAGCATCTCAGAACGCACGACATGTCACACCTTGAGGTGGACAGTAAGGAAGTATATTTAGTTGAGTACTATACTTAAGAACACATTTGGAGTATCTGTACTTCACTTGAGTATTAATGTTTTTGGAAACGTTTAACTCTCCTACATTTGAAGGACAAATATTGTACTTTTGACTCCACTACATTTCCATGAAGCCTCCCGTTACTGAAGCATAGCTCTGAAGTCAGAGCATGAATTTACTTTTATTTTTTAAAATGCAATAGCCCATACACTCTGTTCATCACAGGAGAAAACCAATCACAGTAAACTGCTCCTACACTCAAGGTCGAAGTGCTTGCTGCATATATTTTTTTTATAATTCAGTTTGAACTCGGCGCTGGTAATGACGGCTATGGCAGGTAAAAACGCCGATTCCTCACCAGTGCGCACAGGGCCATATCTGAAGGCCATGTTTGAGATTTTTGGAATGAAGAAAGATTCATATTGTTTTAAATGTTTGCTCTGTTTACTGCACACAAATGTCATCACTGCCTTCAAAACATTCACCGTCCAACCTGAGTATTTTAAAAGCAAGTTCTCCAGTACTTTAACTCATGAAAAAATGCTGACCGAACACTTTTCACTTGCATTGTTGTAATATTTCACCAGGAGAATCTATACTTTGACTCGAGTAACGGAGTTGTGTACTTTGTCCACCTCTGGAGGCTGATGGTCTACAACAGCAGAAGATCAGACCGGGTTCCTCTCCAGTCAGACAGGAACGGGGATCTGAGGCTACAGCGGGCACTGACCCACCTACACTGGCCAGAGGATCAGGAAAGACAAGGCCACGTCTTTCTAATCTTTAACCGTCCAGTTTAGCTGAGCCTGGAGAAAGGAACAACGTCAAAACCACTCTAGCTGAATTTCTGATAAATGCTTGAGTAAGGCATGAATCACTAGTTAACTCGATCAGAAAGATTTTTCCCCTTTCAAAATGACAGGACAAAAACAAACATATAAGAATATGCAATTACATTTTGGTAATATGAATTGATAGCAGATGTTAAAGCATGGAAATGAATTGTGTGTGTGTGTGTGTGTGTGTGTGAGGATATTGACACGTACAGAATGCCGCTGCTTCGACCTTTCGCTAATGTATTATTAATGAAGTAGAGATAGTGATTATATAGGGTCATAAAAGTCCTAGAAGGAAAGCAGAGCGCGTTCTGCAGCCTGATTAATGGTGTGGCATCAGTAAAGGGCATGATGTGTCAGTGTGGGGCGTGCGGTTGAGGGTCAGACATGAATCCTGCTGAATCGTATCATGACGACCTTCCACAAGGTCACTGGCTCTGAATGTGATCTGCACTGCTCAGATACCACTTCGAGATCTTCTCATCGATTAAACTTTGTCTGCTAGTGTGGGTGTGTGTGTGTGTGTGTGTGTGTGTGTGTGTGTTTGTGTGTGTTTGTGTGTGTGTGTGTGCTAAAAACTTCGCTAAGAATTTAAGATGTTCCACAAGGATCGATTCTGGGTCCAGTTCAGTTTACAGTCGATATCGTCTGGTATGTGGGGTATAAGAGGAATAAATAACTTGGGGATGTTCTTCTATAGAAAAATAATCAACTTTGAATGTGTGTGTGTGTGTGTGTGTGTGTGTGTGTGTGAGAGAGAGAGAGAGAGACAGGGACTCTGCATCTACCAGATCAATAAGCATTATTTTCACCAGAAACCTGACAGCAGAATAACTGCAATATGTGGACCACCTCACACACACACACACACACACACACACACACACACACACAGTTTGTGTCCTCTGTGGTTTGACAAAGTTAGAGAGCAGCCTCAGGGGAGAGTGAAATGAGAAGTAGAATGTGTGTGTGTGTGTGTGTGTGTGTGTGTGTGTGTGTGTGAAAGAGAGAAATTGGAAGACTGATTAAGCACAGCTCTAATTAAAGCGATTCAGGATAATCGCTGTCTTGTGTAACTGAGACTGCTCTGAAAGAAAGTGAGTCAGAGAGCAAGGAATGAAGTGGAGGAGAGGAGGAGAGGAGAGGAGAGAGATGAGAGAGGAGAGGAGAGAGAGGAGAGGAGGAGAGAGGAGAGAGGAGGAGAGAGGAGAGGAGAGAG
>JAQQZU010000036.1:28894049-28905518 GCA_030068025.1 Parauchenoglanis punctatus | reverse complement strand
ATATATGAATTTCTCCGTGACCATATTTTTAGTATTCAGAACTGAAAATTTCATTTTTTAAAAAGGGCAACAGACAAAATGTCAGGTGTAAGTATAAAACATATATACAGTACATGTACGTAGGATCGATGAGAATAAAGTTACACACGTTAGGTCACGATCTAATACCGCAACTGCTCATATCAATACTCAGACTCAGTAACTACAGACTCCCGTGCTTAGACGAGAGTCACACACACACAAAGGGGCGGAGCTCAAGTAAAACAGCTCCATTCTAGCATTGATGTTAAGCACATTTTGTGTGTGTGTGTGTGTGTGTGTGTGTGAGATATCACCTGGAGTGAGGAGCAGGAGGAAGTCCAGCGCCACTGTTGACAGTTTGATGTAACTACAATGTGTCACACTGAGATTTATGTTTTGGCTGTAAATACACTCAAATCACTATGGAGGACAACTAAATACAGCAATATGACATTAATTAATTAATCAACAATGAACAATAATTAATTAATAATATCATCCTAATACAAAAATGTCTTTGGAGAAGACATGTCATAATCATAATCTTGGCTTACATCATGAATAAACTTACAGTGAGCTGTAGAAGATGAATGTTTGCTCAGCTTATAATTCAAACCATCTGAACAATTTCTTTATATGAATTAAATGCTTGAATTATCAGCATTGTTTTGTTAATTCAAAAGATTAATACCAAGTTTTGATACCAAGTTAATTACTCTATAATGCCCATGTCACCGTAGCAACAGTGCCAGTTTGTTTATGAGGAGGGCTTCGGAAAACTCCATCGGAATCTTAGTTTTAGAATATTTAAATGAGGATTCCATGACGGAATGCAAAAGAGGGAATCCTCGGCCTCATCGCGACACCAGGATTTCCTGCTAGCCCTAAAAATAACTTAATAACTTTATAGCGGAAAAAAATTTTTTCTGTCAAAACTGGAGTTTGGATAGTGTTCATTAAAGTGTTTTAAACGATGTTTAGGATTAAAACTTATCAATTCTGTTGAAGGATCAGGAAGATCAGGTATTTATCAACCGATTTTTGCCAAAATTGACTCGATATGGCGGGTCGCATATAACGCAGAGCTACCACAAGTGCAGGAGATTTGAGTAATCGCAATACAGAGTTCAGAAAATCGACTTAAGAAGCTGCGACACCGGATTCTGAATACGAGGAACTAAATAAAACTGTGATGCAGATTACAAACCATATCACTGAGCTTTCCCTTCATTCTGCTGCCAAATAAACACAGGTAGGAAGTGAAGTTCAATGACATCGGACAGGCCGCGGTGTACGACTGGCTCCTCATCCAAACAAGTTTGCATTAGTGGTGAGCTGAGACACAGCAACAAAGAACAACAACAGAGGGGAAGAATGTTAGAGAGAAGCAGTCTGAGAGAGACAGCATAATAGAGAGAGAGAGAGAGAGAGAGAGAGAGAGAGAGAGAGAGAGAGCGCACAATAGAGAGAGAGAAAGTACATTACCATTTATTTGCATTTGTTACGCTCTCCGTCCTCAGCCATTACCTGAGTCTATAACCTTTCCACCGGGAACTGATAGAAAGAGACGAGAGAAATGAAGGGTAGCGAGGAGTGAAAGAACAGGCAAAAGATATTGAGAGACACAAAAAGAGAGAGAGAGAGAGAGAGAGAGAGAGAGAGAGAGACGAGTAGTGCATCATTCTAAATGATCTTCACCTTTCTGACATCTGACACCTTTCTGAAGGACAGGTAAACAACATCCACACGTCTCTCTCTCTCTCTCTCTCTCTCTCACTCTCTCGCTCTCCTGTCACACACACAAACACACACACTCACACAGAACTCTCTCTACCCTGAGGAATGGTGTGATGAAGCGGATTACCACAGCAATTTGCCAACGTTTATGTCTTGTTGTAAATTTTATCCATTTATAGTTACCTTTAATGTCACGAAACAAGTCGTCACTTACGTTATAGCAGCTACAAACAGTCTTTCCCACCCCTCTATCCGGAAGAAGTCGCAAAACCTACAGCTACAGGTTTTCTATGATAACGTATCAGAACGAGCACATTAATATTAACCTGCGATTTGCATCTGCGCCACTTCTGACCAATCAGAATGCAGAATTCAGGAGCTCTGTGGCGTAATATGTACTCATGGTCAGACTGCAAACCACAAAGTGTTTCTGAAGTATTTTAGAGCCCAAACTTTTGCATTAAGCTACGCTCCTTGCTGTGCAAAAACACCATTAAGCTATGTGACGGAAATAACCGGAAAATAAATGCAGATGGAGCGGAAACAAATCAACACGCTGCGGGTGTAGCATGTGTCCTGCGCTATCATTTCTATTTCATAAAACTTATGAATATGATTAATGCAGCCTGAGTGCTTAGTGGCCATGGTTGTTAGCTCCATGATGTGAGAAGGTGTCAAACACACACATATTAGCATGTAAAGCACACACACACACACACACACACACACACACACACACACACAGAGACAAATGACAGGCTGTCATGCTATGGTTGGATGAACATCGCTAAAAAAACCCTCTCTTTATGCTGATATGAGTTTTGAGACCACATTACTTTGTCACGTTGTCACACGACACCAGTATTCTTAATATAAATTACATGCACATGCTGCTAATTATGCATATTTTCATTCTTAGCCATTCATTAGCAAGATTCTTGTTCGGTTTTGACAATGATTAGAGAGATAGGCTCTGTTCCATAAAATAATAGCTAGTCTAAAGAGAGCTTGGCTTCTAAACTAATAGTTAGCCAGATGTTTAGCCTAATAGCTAGTTGCCTAAGGAGTAGCACGTAGACTAGCAGTAGCTGACTTGATAGTCAAATAGTTACTGTGCTAAAGTGGTAACAGCTAGTCAAGCTAACAAACGTGTACTTAAGAAAGAAAACAAATCCTTTGGCATCACATCAGTGCAAGAAGCATTACACTTTTAGAGAACTATTTATTTTTATTTATCGATTTTTTTTAAGACTTTTTCAAGCTAGCATGGTTTAAATTACATAACACTTTGACTAGCATTAGCTGGCTTGTTAGGAGACTTGGCTAGTCAGCCAGTTTCTGCACTAAAGAGGTAACAGTTAGTTAAGATAGTTACTTGGTTGTCAGTATTAACACAGTGAAATGTGTGCATAGCTAGCTGGGTTTTTTGTTTTGTTTTGGTTTGGGTTTTTTAGAGTTTAAGGGTCTTTAATCTCCAAACCAACCAGTTTCCTCCACCCTCATTTTCTGCTAAATTTATGGCTAGCATGTGCTGGATGTTCAGCCTGCGCTCCTGTGGTACTTTGTGGATCTAACCTTAGAGACCTTTTTTTAATTATCTATTTTTCGCTAGCTTGCTAGTGCATTGTTTACATTATATGATATTACACTTAGACTAGCATTCACTGGCTTGTTAGGAAACAGAAGTTAGTTAGTTCCTGTGCTATAAAGCTAACAGATATCTAGGCTAACAATTAGACTGACTAGCTTAGCTAATGTAACAAACATATATACTAAGTATTCTTTTGAATCTTTTTTGGGGATTTTTGGTGTTTGTTTTTTTTTGGTTGCTGTTTCTGAGTGTTGAAAGACCAAATCAGTGACATGTTTCCCACGTCCTCTTTTTCGCCTAAATTCATTGCTAGCCGTTGTGTATTTAGCATTTATCTTATGTCCTGAATCATCGACACCTATACTGATTAGCATGTCAGAATGGTAGTGCACACTATATGTGTTACTTTGTAGTTTGGGATGAAGCCTTACATCATTAATAAAACACTTTTTTTTTATGTTAGCATACAGTACTGGTTAGCATACATGTGGTCTCAACAAGTGGTGCCGTATTATAAAAAAAATGCAAATGTGCACATGAGAAAGACCAAAAGAGTACAAATGTGAAGTTTTAACCTTTAGCGTTAAATAAGAATTACACTTTTCTCTTCAGAGTCTTCAGTTGATCATTAGCCACATTAGCTGTCAGCTAATGGTAGGGATTAGCACTAGAGTTAGCCTTCAGAATTTCATCAGTTCGAGCAGCTTTACAAACCCTGTTTTCAGCTCATCATCAGCCACATTAGTAAGCAGTTGTGATGAGACTTAGTGATCAGAGAGTTTGGTATTTTATCATATTGAGCAGATTGGCTCTTTAAACAGAGTGTGAATGGAAACACCACGAAGCATAAAGCGCAATCGTGTTACAGGAGCTAAAAGTGGACGTGTCACGTCTCTGTTGTCTTTATCACTTTCCTGCAGCAGGGCTGGATAATGAATTCACCTCGTGTTAGAAAACTTGCCGGCTTTTGAGACGTCTAGAGGGCACGTCAGCTTTCGGGTGAACGTAGAAAAAACCAAACCTGATCAGAAATAAAACGGCAAGTGCAAAGAAAAAATGAACCGGAAGTCAATTTTAATTCATATTCTTGTTCTTTATGTTCGGTTTCAACCAATTAGTAATGTTAGTCTGAAAGCTCAAAATACCCAGAGGTCAAAAGATCCAATGGTGCTTTTTTTGTATGAAATCCACTCGTTTAAATTAATTTATTCCGCAAGAAAAAGCTCTTTTGAAAAGGTCATGCCAATCCAGCTGGTCTCAGCAAGCTTTTAAACTTCTGCACTAAGAAAAAGGTCCAAAGACCGTGACATGGCGCAACAGGAAGTGAAGATGGAGCGAAAGGATCAAAAGAGTGGTTCAAGCAAAGCCTATGTCAATTAAGTCAGAATAAAAGCCATGTGATCAGGAGCCACTGTAATCACAGCGCTGCTGAATTCTGGATTCTGATTCACAGGTTTATGAGAATGCACTGTAATCGTTACTACGGTAACGGCTCATTCACAGGGACTTGCATGGCACATGAACAGATTTTAAAAATCTATATAATCATCGGAGATGTTTATTTATCATTTATGGAAGGAGTCTCCGGTTTACGATCTGAGGTTTCTTAGAACCCGTTTACACTTGGTATTAAAATGCGTCCTGGGCGATCTGATCACAACTGGACGGCGCTAAATACGAGTGTAAGCGACGTCCAGGACGCATTCAAGATGCATTCTCTCAAACCACTTGCCGAGGAGGTCTGGGACGTATTTAACCACATACCTTCTGTAGTGTAAACGCTGATGCGTCCCGAAGCGTCCAAAACACGGACACAACAGGGAAATACGTCATTAATGCTGGACGCGGAGGTTGTTTTGGTAACAGCGCGACACGCTGGAAAAAAATAGAGAGGAGCAGCGATGTAAGTGGTTTGAGTGCAAGAAAATAAAGAAGGTATGTTGCAAGTTTAACATTTTAATATAATTTTGCGTGGGGACCTTTGACCTTCTAATGGAAGTGATGTAGGCAGTAACGAAGTCTGAACAAAAGCGGTCAGCTGGACACCTTGGAGACGCACGATAAACATTTGTGACCAGAACGCTCAAGACGCATTTTAAAACCAAGGGTAAACAGGGCCTCAGTAACATGGCAAGCATCAAGAGTGAGAAAAAAGAGAGGATAGAAGAGAGGAAGTTAGAAAAAGAGGTAACGTTTCTCATGGAAAAAATATAAACCTATAAAAAGTATTATTAAAGTTCTTTAATAAATAAATAAATTGTAATCGTTGTCACATTGCTGTGGTATTATAGGAATAAAAATTTTGGAACATGCTGCAATTGGATAATAATCTTATAATCTTCAGGATTGTAACAGCAACTATGCTTCATCACACCACCTCATCACTGATTATTTTATCATAACAGTGATAAAAAAAAAGTGTGCAGTTCCTTAAAAAAAACTAAAATTTTAGAAACTAAAATTTTAGTTTCAGATTGTAACACTACAAAATTTGGAAAAGTCCACAGGGGGTGAATACTTATGCAAGCCAACGTAAACAGAGGACTAGATGAAAGATGAACGGACGGGGAAATTAATGTCCTTGGAGAATCTCATTCAAAGACATGTTCTTGTCAGAGGATTTCGGCGCTCAGGAGAATAATCCACTCTGAGGTGACAGGATGATTACTTTTGGGTTTAGAGTACCTTTGAACATCTCAAGGTCGGGTCCCGGATCACTGAAGGTAACGTCACCTCTTCTGAATTTCGTAATAATAATAATAATAATAATAATAATAATAATAATAATAAGGCATGATGAGCCGTTTTGTCAGTAGGTTCGTAGGGGGTTTGCTGTAGTTTGTATTTTTATCCGGTAGTAAAATCACAGCTAATGAGTCGTTATACTGTAGCACATCATACACTAAGGCAGCGGGACTGCACGAAGGTCGCTTGTATGCTTCGGAGACTGTAACACTGTAACCTTCAGTGTTTAATAAAGCTGACGCGTGTATCTACAGATGTACAGTACCTACATCATAGACTTTTTTTTTTAAATATGGCTTTTGCTATTGCTTATTGTTTGATTGTTTTCTACAGAGCATTGTGCACAAAGCCAAGTCACTTAATCTCTTTTCCTGGGCCAGTTTCGCATGAAAGTTTTGACAAAGACAGTGGACCAAAGTAATACCAATACATTTATGTTTATAAATCATTACAAGTCGTTCTGTGGTTAAAACTAACAGGGCTCGACGTCAACAGGGACGCCGTCACCACCAAGAATCTGGAACCACTAGCAGTGCTTGATCGGGATCTTTAATTAAGCTGATAAATGAATGAGTAACAATGAATAGACAATGTGCTACGGGTGTTATGAAGTTCCACCAAGATCCAAAGTTCTAACACCTAAGCGTAGCGAGAGTTAACAGTGTCACGGATTCACAGTAAGTCACGCTGTAGGATCGGATAGTCACCTCAACGCTGACGTTTTCAAAATATCCATTAAGATGCTCTGAAATCAGTGCAATTATCATCTATTACCATCTTTCACCCAATCAGGTCCAGTGGCTCTCATTCGTTCTGTGTCCAGCTGCAAAATTTCACAAACTCGTCCGTCTGGATTCATCATAAATCACACCGCAGCACTCCTAACCTTATCATACTATCAGCTATCCAACGCGCAGAAGAACACGGCACTGCTGACCACAAATAAACCAGACAATGTTCTAGTTTTGTCTAAGCAGCACTGCAGACATTTCCCTCACCACTTTTCCTCACAGCCGCACTCTCGTTCAGCTTATAATCCCAGCGTGATGCTGGCATGGTGAGAGATTTTATGGAAAAGATGTTCTCAAAAGATCTTTCTAAGAAAGAACAACGAGGGAGACTCAAAAGTAAAGGCAAGATACATTTAACCGCTTTAATAGAAGCAACTGTGAGCAATTCAGCATATCGCTTTTCCGCACAGTCCCCACAGACGTCTACGCATTTGTCGTATCGCTCAGCCAGCTTCTGCATTCCTGCGGGGAAGATGTTTTTCAGCCGCTCCTGAAGCCAGGTGAGCGCGGCTCCCAGACCCGGGCTGTAAGTGTAACGTGGAAGACGTTCGAACCCAAGCTGTTGCTCCGTCTCTCCTGTCGCTGCTGTGCATGAGGACGTGCATCGTCCCGGTGCAGAAGACAGCGTTCCTCTTCTGTTGCTGAGAATTGCAGGTTTAAGTTCATTTCGCAGCAACGCACAGTCATTTGCATTGTCCTCTGTTTGCGCATGCATGCGCCTGAATGGCCCCCTTCATGTAGCAGTAGAATGTTAAGCTTGGGGTTAACACTAGTGCACTAGAACGTTGATGTTCGAGGGTGCGCTCTCGTAACGGAGCGTCCGTGTTTCTGCCCTCGTGGCTGCGCCGCACTGTGCGCGGTCGAACTATCCAAGAGGCCGTAAATATGTTTCGCTAGCTTCTCTTTGTTCCGGTTATCACGTAATTTTAAAAATGTTTTCGTTTTTGAGTCTCCCATGTGTATGCAAGGATGTGCACAGATATTATAAGCTAATGCTATGTCTGCTGTAGCTCCTCCTCCTTGGCTAAAATGCTGCGTCTTTCAAACGTCTTTCAAATTTCGACACGTTAAAATAAATTATTCCGCAAAATCATCAAGGCTAAATCAACCCTATTTTTGTCTGCACGGGATGCAAATCAGTTCCTGGTGGTGCTTCTTCGTGGAGGAGTGATAAAACTTTATTTCCCTGCCATACTTTCATACCATCTTTACAATTAGGAGATATTTATGACTGCAGTGGCAGAAAAGGTGGCAAGATATTTCAGATTCTTACAGACAGCAAATCAAATCCCGTGGCTTTCCAGCGGTAGGGAGTAGAAACTAATCAGCGTTTCCACCAGACTCCCATCTACAGCAGATCACATGCTCGGTGGCGTGTTACGGTCTTATGGTCGGGGGGCTCATTATGATTTCATTTGTGAATGTCAAGCAAGTGCTGACTGTCTGGACTGAAGAGAACGAAAGTCCTTTTGTCACCTCGTGTCTAATTAAGGCATATTTGTGCTGAAGGTGATGATGTTTAGAAGAACGTGTTGCCTTGGAGATTCAAAACGGAGAGAAAACAAAGCAGTGGCATAAACACCAGTCCCAAGACGACACAAACCAAAACCGAGCAGGAATCGTGTGTTTGGAGTTATAGCATTCTGGATTCTGATTGGTCAGACGGTTTTGATTCATTTACACAGGTAAACATGGTACTCGTTCTAATGCGTTATCGAAATATATATAGAAATATAGTAACAGCTCATTCGCAAGGACTTGTACGGAGAACGGTCCACTAATGGTGAAGTTTTCTGCAAGGACATCTTCATAAGTTCTTCATCTTCAGTTTGTCAGTAACATGACAAGCGGCACTTTTTTTTGTATTTTTAACTCCCGGAGAGAAAATAAGACAGACTGGGGAGGTTTATAGCTGCTAAAACGTAAGTGTGAATTCTTTTACGTGCATTGTACAACGTTAAAGGTCTATAAACAGATCAAAAGTGCGACACGTCGTTCTTTGTTGAGATTTCAGATACTGGAATTCCATAAGACGAACGTGAGAGAATTTAACGGGTAGCTAGTTAGCCAACTAGGCTAACGTTAGCAACGCTGGGCTGCTCGGGATGGCAATCGTGTCTTTTACAGAGACATCCTTCTTAACGGGATGTCAACCATTTTGTTTTTTTCACGGAAAAACACAACCGTGAAGAATCAGATGGCCAGAAAATAAGGTCAGGGCTTTGAATGAAGTCTAATCGTTTTATCAGGAGATGGCTAGTTTGGATCCTAACAATTCCACATTGTTTGTATTGTAGAAATTACAGAGTGGCGCCAAGTAAATCAGGAGAAAAGTGGATAAATACGCTTCCCTGCTGCACTGATTGTACGTTTCTGTAACGACATCATCCTTTTCATCATTTCTCAAAAAGGCCCCGTCACATTGCGCTTATTGGTGACAACGGCGCATTAGCAGGAGATGAAACGTAAGCTAGAGCTCCTGTTGTCATCCTCTTTGTCCTTTACCATGAAAGCTTCTTTCCTGATCATCAGTTTAAAGCTTCACTCTATGATCGATCACAGTGAGAATAAACTGGTCACAGCGAGGGTGAGTGCTGCTGGATGGAGATTACAGCACGACGTCTGTGGAAATACAGCAGGAATACCAGCTTTCTTATTAAATCATAGAAAGCCTGGTGATTGTTCTAGCGCTCGAATGAATAAATATCACACTCGGAGTCAAGTGAAGCAAAGGATACGTCCTGTTTAGAAACGAGCGGCTTCTGAGTCGCCCGAATATACCTGCTACGCTTCATCTTATTTATATTAACTGACGAGAACTTAATATAATTTTAGTCGATCGTTTCAAAATGATGCTAACGGCGTGCTAGCTGTGAGCTACGTAACCACTGCTCATTATCCTGGAAAGCTGGTTTGAACTTGTGTTCATAATTTATATAAAGAATGACTCTGTTTAAGAAAATAATCAATCGATGAAGCAGAGTTAGTGTTACTACACCAAATGATTTATTTTCCTGTATCGACACGTCCTCAGATGTATTATTGCTCTCAAACCACAGCATTAATCTGCTGACATTATTTTAAATTAATTTAAGAATGTCGCATCATATATTTTACCCATTTATAGTCAGATTTAATGAAGTGGGACTTCCATGACGCACGTTCTCACTCAGGTTATAGCAGCTATAAATGCTCTTTCCCTCACCCGGGTCTCTTTTTACCTCCCTCCTGAAGTGAATCATGTTACTGAGAAACCACAAAGCGTGAACCCCTGAGCAGAAAACGGTTACAAGGCACCGGAGACTCCTTCCATAAACGATGAGCGTCCACCGTACACGAGCCTGCGAACGAGCTGTTGCTATGGAAACGACGATGCAGTAGAACGAGTGCATTAATGTAAACCTGCGATTTGCAGCTGCACTACTTTCAGAGCTGCTGCTAAAGGTCATTAATCAACACCTTCTGACCAATCAGCATCCAGAATCAAACAGCGCTGGATTCAGAATCAATCAATTTAAGAGCTTATACTTTCTGACTTTTACTTTTGGGTACTTTGGCGAATAGGGGGAATGTTTTTAACACCTCTGCTACAAGAGAACTATTCAGCAAAATCTCTGCTGAATCCTGGCCTTGATTTTAATTAAAAACAACAAAAAAAAATGAACTCCTTCGTCCCTCAATAACTTGCGGCTGATTTTACAATCCACATGATATCGTAATCACCTGCTTAATTACACAAAAGCTCATAAAAATGGAGAGGAGATTCAGTCGCTCTGTGTCTTTACTAGTCGAGCTCTGCTTTTATCTGTCCTCTGAGAGTCTCATGGTCAGCACTTGACAGAGAGTGTGTGTGCATGTGTGTGAAGACACAATCAATTAGACGTGACGTCCTGCTCCACTTTTCTCAGTACGTCTCTGACAGGGGGAGATAAAGAGCAGGGAGAGTGTGTTTGCTGTAATTTAAAACCCACAGCCTCTGAGGCTGCATTTCAATTAAAACATTTCATTTCTCTGTACTCCCAGTTCACACACACACACGCACACACACACACACACACACACACACACACACGTACTTGCTCTGTCTCTCCGACCGCTTCTTTGATTTCCCTCGCCTCTGAAGTTAAGACTCAGTTAAACATCCAATCCTCCACCCATTCAGTCCTCCATCAATCTTTCTCTCTTTCATTTTCTCTCCTCTTACAGCAGACCACTCCACATGCACTCGTCTGTTCTCATTTTCTCTCTCTTCATCTTCCTTTCTCTCTCTTCCCGTCTCCTGCTAGTCATCCTGCATCCTTCTCTTTTCTCCCTGGGTACATCTAGAATCTCTCTCTCTCTCTCTCTCGCTCTCTTTCTCTGTTTGTCTCACTTTCCACCTAAATTAACCACGCCCACATCTCTACTATGTTATCTAACCACTCCCACATCTCTACATAATGTAAGCAATCCCACATCTCTGCATCACTAAACCACTCCCACATTTCTAATACATCAATTAACCACGCCCACATCTCTACTATGTTATCTAACCACTCCCACATCTCTACTATGTTATCTAACCACTCCCACATCTCTACATAA
>JAQQZU010000036.1:28881406-28892315 GCA_030068025.1 Parauchenoglanis punctatus | reverse complement strand
CTGTCCGCCTCAGTGAAGGAGGCGTGGCCTGTGTGCCTGTCCGCCTCAGTGAAGGAGGCGTGGCCTGTGTGCCTGTCAGCCTCAGTGAAGGAGGCGTGGCCTGTGTACCTGTCGGTGAAGGGGGCGTGGCCTGTGCGCCTGTCGGTGAAGGGGGCGTGGCCTGTGCGCCTGTCGGTGAAGGGGGCGTGCCCTGTGTGCCTGTCGGTGAAGGGGGCATGGCATGTGTGTCTGTCGGTGAAGGGGCGTGGCCTGTGTACCTGTTAGTGAAGGGGGCGTGGCCTGTGTCCCTGCTAGTGAAGGGGGCGTGGCCTGTGTGCCTGCTAGTGAAGGGGGCGTGGCCTGTGTGCCTGCTAGTGAAGGGGGCGTGGCCTGTGTGTCTCAGTCCCATTAAAAAGGTCTGTGGCCTGTGTACCTGTCAGTCTCAGTGAATGAAGCATGGCCTGTTCACAAGAAAACCGAATTTTACTGTTTTATGTGACACTTGTTGGGCGTTCTCTCTTACATAACTCAGGATTATGACTTGCAGATTGACACTAAGGCGATTTATTATTCGAAGCTTCTGCAGGAGCCACATACAGCCTTTCCATCATTAAACAACAAAATCATCCAGGATTTAAATAATAACGCAGCCATATAATTCCCGCTCTGTTATTGTTCTGCTTATAAGACATTGTAATCCTGAGCTCAGCTGTTTCGTTTACCCACTCCAGTGTTTCATTTCCTTGAACGATGCCTCTGTGATTCCTACCCTGGAGCTATCACACTGTAAGAATGCTCTCTTTTGCAATCTCTCTCTATTTGTATCTTGTGCCTCAACCATGGCTTTACCTTTAATTACACTTCTCTATTGTTGAAGATCCTGTATAATGACCAGTGGGTGGAGTGAATTAGAGCGGTTTATGTAACGTACATCGCAGCCACTGCTTCAGGGAAGTCTGAGGGGTTTCTGTGTATCTTCTGCTGAACTTTGAGCTTCAGAGCTTGCATTCATCCCAGATGGCTTTGGTAAAATGTTAAACCAGCCATAACATGACGAGAGAGAGACAGAGAAAGACAGAACGAAGAAGCTCTGTTTACATAGCAGCATCACACAACAAAGCCACCTGGAAATGAGTAACTCCGTAATCATACAGGATGAGGAATATGTTCCAGATAACAAAACCAAACATGATAGTGAAATAAGCCACTTTCACTACTTACCGGTTACCAGAATAAAATCACAATCGACCAGTGACGCAAAAACACACCATCATCACACCACGCTATTCTCAAGATTAGATATGTCAATGTGAAATGTTTTGACTGACCTTTTGTAACAGTTTATGGCTTTATCCCAATATCGTATTTAGGGATCCGAAAATGGTTTCCTCCATGTGCGCCGGTTTCCTCCCACAGTCCAAAGATATGATGACAGATTTGGTCAACTGGTTACTCTAAATTGCCCGTAGATGTGAATGTGAGTGTGAATGGTTGTTCATCTCTTTGCGAGAGATTGGCGACCTGCCCAGGGTGTGATCCCGCCCCTCACCTGAAATCATCTGGGATTGGCTCCAGCTTCCCCACAACCCGCAATGGATAAGCAGCATAGAAAATGGTTGGATGAATGGATGGATGGGTCTGAGCATTGAGGGCTTTGGATTAAACATGATGAAGTCCCTAAAGTGCAAAAACGCCAAATTTATTTTCAAAAGGAGTTTGATAACCGTATAGACGCCCCACACGAATTTGAAATCAGAATCAGTTTCTTGAACAAGCACACAACATCCCATGGAACCAGTAATCCTTACAGGTTCTATGTAGAACCCTTTTTTTGGAAGCTAAGTAGCTGTGAGAGTGTACGCATTAACTGTCCTACCTAGAAACTGTCAGCCATTTAAATGTTTTCTCTTGGTACTTGGTACACTTTTAGGAAAAAGGGTTGTTTAATAATTCATGTGGAAGCCTTCTGTTTGAGACACACTCTTCTGGAGTTATATATAGAACTTTGAACTATGTGTTGAAGAAGTTTGCATTCAGATGAAGTAATGAAATGGCCAACCAGCACAGAACCCACAAAAGATTTCTATACTTATTTATTTATTAATTAATTCAATAGCTTTAAAATAGATTTCTTAGAAGCTTAGGTCATTTTGAAGGATGGCGTTGAATTATAATTGTAATGCACAGTAACAATAATAGATGAATGTATAGTATGACAAGAACTCAAATTATCACCACAAAACATGCAAGAATGGCAAGAACACCGAGACAGCTAATTGAATTTCTAATAAGGGTTTCAGCTGATTAAGCTTATAAAACACCTGATGAGTTAAATCAGCAGGGCTAAACCACAAAAAAATGAATTAAGTGGTATGTCAGCAGCCGGACTGCAATGCTCCGGGCTAAATTCCTTTGGTCACACACCTCCTTGTTGTAAGTGTTCAGACTGTTTCCTCCTCAGGGCGCCTATTCAACACGTACGACCTCCTGAAAAAAAGAGGTGTCACCATGACCTTTGCTCCCTGACCCTAAGGTCACAGACTAAGTGTCATCCTGACAGGAGTGCTGTCCTTGGGACTCTCAAACGCTGCTGGATGAACTTTGACCCAGCTCTGAACTACGCTGAGCTGTCATGCTGGCTTAATAAAAAGAGAGACGGAGTGATGGAGCAATGAAGCGTACATATGACATGACCTGCCGCTATTCAGGACACGTGTGCAAGTGCATGTGTGTGGTCATGGCTGGAATGGCACCACCGGTATGACACGGGTCATGCGTAGGTATAGAGGGTTGTGTGTGTGTGTGTGAGACAGAGAGTAAAAGTAAGATAAAGATAGACAAAGAGAATGAAAGAGTGAAATCACATAAAGAAAGAGAGAGATGGTACTGCAGGGTGATGAGTCAACCACATAGACTGTCTATGAGTTAGCACAGGGCTTTCTCACTCTTTCCTGCCACAGACGTTTCTTTCTCTGGTTAATGAGTCCTTTATCTTACCGTGTGTCTGGTGCTTTCTTACAATTGACCTATTGTCTGTGTGTTACACATTATGGTACATGGTAACACTACGTTCACACTAGCACGCAACAAAATTCAGAGATACATAACATAACAATGATGCATAACACTGTAACAACTGTGCAAGGGTTCATAAATTTGGTAGAACCCTAGTTATTACCAGAACACAAGGCTGATCCTATTTACTACCAGAATACAAAGCTCTGGTTCTAGTTACTACCAGAATGCCAGGCTACAGTCCAAATTGCTACCAGATACCACGCTCCGGTCCTAGTTACTACCAGAATGCCAGTCTTAATCATTACCAGAATACCAGGTTCTGGTACTAGTTCCTAGGGGAATACCAAGGTCTTGTTCTAGTTACTACTAGAATACCAGGCTCTGGTCCTGGTTATTACCAGAACACCAGAATACCACCACACTCATAAGGTTTAAAGTAAAAGTTTCTAAGTCTCCTTCTCACTGCTCAGGTCCCCAGATCTAGATCTTGTTACTAGGCAATTATCTGGGTTTTTTGTTAGTCTTGTTTTTTTGATCAGTTGTTTGTGCCATGAGGTTACACAGCCTGTCTGGTTATGATGCGTGAGCTGATGTTTTGCTCATGTTCGTGTATTTTTTTTGCCTCTCTGACCAGCCTGGTACCCTCAAGGTCTCAGAAACAATGGGCTTGTTTGATGTATCTTCAAAATGGCATGGCACCATCAACAATGGATCAGTTGTTTTCCAAGAAAACATGAGATTAAGTGAAAACAGACAGTGTACTGTCCAAATAGAAGCATTGTGAGTCGTGTGAGGCTTCTCTTTGAATGGAGTACAGTATCAAGAGGAGGAAATGTGATTTTTGCTTTCCTTTATCTATGCTGATGTGCTGCTCACTCTCTGCTGGAGACTTTGGCAAGTGCTTGGCTGATGTCATAGCCTCAGGGTGAAATTACTGATCTGGTATCTTGGACAAGTTCTGGTCATAGCACCATCTCAACCAAGTGAAGGAAAGTACTGAAGGTTTCTGTGCTCCAGATGAACAGGATAAATACTAGGATTCACCTCCACAACTTGGACAATAAAGTTTTTGGCAGGTTCTTTCTAACACATGTTGCTCTATAATTTAGGCAGCTTTCACATACATAGTGTTTATTCTGTTTGAATAGAGCCCCGGTGTGTTCTCTGATTTGGTGCGATAATTCAGGCAGGTAAGAACACAGCAACCGCTCTAAGGTCTGAGAATGTCTGAGCAAGGTGGTCTTGGTCTGCCTCCAAATTAAGATGTTGTTTTGGGTTGCATTTTTTTTTTTTTGCAGATTATGTTCTAAACTGAGCCAAAAGCTGTAATGCTGCAGAAATGCCATACTATGTTCTGACATAAGCAGAGAACATAAACACTGGGTGTGATACATTTTATAATTATCTAATAATTTATTCAGCACATGACCTCGACACATTGTTGTTCTCTGTGCCAGGCAGATTTTTATGGTTTCTGTGCAAACTTGTTAAGGTTCCCATTTCATATTTTATGAGGACATTTTCAGCCCTTCATGCCCCAAAAAGCCAAAAGTATCGATTTGGTTCTTCTTCATACTCAGTAAATGGACTGACACATGTGAAAGTGCCCTCAGACTTCCACCAGACTTCTTATCCTCAAACTGAGGTGATTCTTCATTCTGCTGGTAGGTCTTTGAAAATCTGTGCCTTGAATTTTTGCCTCACTATTGGTGACTTGGCCGGTCACATAACCTGTAATTATGCAGTATAATTAAATAACCCCTAAGGTCACTCTGACCACTATCACAGAATGAAGAAAGACCAGTTGTCTGACTCACTGACAGACCAACTACCCTAGAAGGGGAATCTTTTTTTGTTTCATCTCAATGCAAGACTTTCCTTGTGCAAGCCATCCTGCTGTAACATCCTGTGCAAATCAGCTTTACAATTGTCTCTTTGTGACACGAAATTTAAAATAAATCAAATAAATCCTTTCAAATAACTACTGAGCAATATGTAAGAGATGTCATGTGTGACATTGCAGGCCTCAGGGGAATAAATGTCTCCCTCTTTTTTCAGTCAAGGCAAGACAAATCATTTAAGACATTGCAGTAGAAATCTGAACCCTCCATTCTTGGGAAGACAATTGGGTGCTACTGGACGTTTCTCTGCATATTCTGCGGCTAAGAGGCTTGGAACGTTTCCCTGCATTTGGAATGCACTAGAAATATGACAACTATGCATATTGGTCCATATCTGGTGGCCTAGATGTGGTGGGTTATCCATTCTCAGGACTATGTGGAGGTGGAGAACACCGATATCTGAACGAAATACCACTCATTCTTTTAGAGCAAATTTCCCAGCGTTGCTCCGCAGCACAGAAAGACACCTGGCATTTTTGACTTGAGAATTTACTTCTGTTTTATTCTGTGTTCCAGGACCACGTCATATTTCTCTCTGCCTAACAGTCACTTTGACCCAGTTTCTTTCTTGTATCTAAGGACATGTAACTAAGGACAGAACCTCCTGGGCCAAAATGTTGGGGGTTTCTTTGTATGTTTTTCTTTCTTTCGTCAAATGGGTTCCACAGATTTACTATCCAGAATGCTCTAAAGAGCGCAGGCTTGAGGAAAAGAAAAAGCCAAAAATCAGTGCAAAAAAAAAACTACCATAAAAAAAACTTTTTTGGACCCCTTAATTATTCATCGAATCCTCAAAGAACCTTTGAAGAACCTATTATTTCTGAGTGTCCAACCACTAAGGTGTTATACATTTAGCTCTTGGAACTTGATACTCTAAAATTATTCAAGGGTTCTTTAAGGTTGTTTAGGAGCTACAGCTAGGTAAAAGCAAAGAAACACACGCGCCCTCAACTTGGAATTCCTACACAGTAAGTCGGGAAGGTGTGTCCAGAACCTCGAGTTCAGCTGACTTCAGATCAGCATGGCTGCTCACATCATCAACAGCAAATAGAACATCACTCCATTTCTTTAAATGAGTGCATCATAACATTTATTTTAGATTAATCAGCAAAGACACGTTAGTTATAAAGATATCGCACTGACTGTACCGTTTTGAGAACGTAAATACATCATAAACCCATGACTTACTGATGTTAGCTGGCTAGCCTGTTCCTAACAAAAGACATACAACCAAACATTTGTCACAGCCTTAAAACACCTTAAAACACATAGTATATTCAGTTTGCTAAATGAAATTGATTATCTTGTGGCTGAAACAAAGAGCACTTCATCCAGTGCAGGGACTGATTTACTAGGTGACGAGATGCGTTCCACATGAGGTCAAGGTCGATGAGTGGTTCATTATCTAAAGCCACTTGTATAGAAAATAAGGAAATGCAAAAACAGTGTACACACACTTTGCATTGCTACACTGTCATTTTCTTTGTTTTAACCTCTCGACTCTAAAGTAATCAAACTATTTCCTGGTTCCATCAACTGTAGCAGTTCCTGCCTGGCGCTTTAAGACCCCCTGAATACCAAGCCGAATGGCCACTTCAGTATCCCTAAAACACACACAAAGCTTTCCGAGCTTTCCTGTCTGGTCAATGAGCTGCATTCACGTCTGTGCCCTCAAGCACTTCTAAACCTTACATTTTCTATCAACGTGTCCTAACACACATTTGCACGTACGCACACACACACACACACACACACACACACACACACACACTTAGTCAGGCATGCGCTCACTGTTCCTGTCTCTCTTCTGTCTTAGTCAGAAAGTGAACTGGGTTGAGATCTAATTCTGCCTGCAACACAGGAGGCGTTTTATGGCTCAATTCCCACGTGCAGTTCATCAGTTCCTCCACAGATGTGCAGTAAATTAACTCTGCCACAAAAAACCAGAGTAGAGTGAAGAACATGCAGATGGCATGTGTCCCGTTTCTAGCTCATCTTTTTCTGACCTTGCCCACCTGGTTTGGTTTTGGGACTCTCCAGATCACAGCACGGTCGAGGTTCAGGATAAGAAAGGTTAGACGCTTCTCCTAGGTAATCCTTAGAGTCTGAGGCAAACAGAGACGAGGCCATATGCCTGTGGGCTCCTCAACCCATCTGTTCTGCATGTTTGTCCTTCAGATGTTTCTGAAATCATGAGCCAAACTAAAGATGATTGATCTTATATTTGACTGACACTTTTTTTTTCAAAATGGCTTCCAATTGAAACAGGATACCACTGAGCAAATTAAGAATATTGCTCAAGAACCCAGTCATGGCAGCTTGGTAGTACAAGGACTTGAACTCACAACCTTCTGATTAGTAGACCAAAGCCGTACACTGACTCCTGCTACGTTTCACCCCAAAGTTCATCAAAGTGATTCTGTATTGTTTTCCTGACCGCCTTTGAATTCATGACGATACAGCTGGTTTATAGGATGGATATCTGACCACAAGTCCATCAAAGTATGGATCTTTTTTCTTAGGTTTTGTCCAGATTTCTCCAAATGCACTTTCACTGAAAACCATTCCGAACAAGAACCAGACTCAAGTTGAATTAGTATTCGAACCTGAGGTACCTTTCTCATCTCATTTTGACCCACTGCTTTTTTCTAATCATCATTGGAGTCTCCATATAAGAGAAACAAGGCCTGTGAGATCTTCAACCCATCCGTTCTGCCAACTGCGTCCTTCAAACTTGGTTAAAACATGAGCCAAGCTAAAAGGAATTAAAATTCTAATGGTAAAGTGATCGGATTCAGAAGCCCTTAAAACGGTATATATCAGGAATTAGGTCATTATCATGCTCATGAGTTCTGGAATAAGAGGAAGAGGCCATCAAATTATGGTTCTCTACAACTACAGTATGATCAATTTATAAAAACAGTTTTGCTTCAAAACTCAAACCTCATTTGCATTAGAACCTGGTGTACCTTTATCGTCTTGTTTCAATGTACTTAGTTCTCTGGGAAACATGGAGCATTGCTTTGGCGTACAGTTTCCAATGACCTCACAGATGAACCAAATCATGCGTTTTGGTATTAGATTAACTAAAAATCCATTCCTGTTCCTGTATTTGTATCTCATCTTTTGAAGGAACACCAGCAATTTGCTGGCTGGTTATGAATATCTCCGCTAAACCGGATGAATTATGATGCTGTACCTTCGTTCCAGGCAACAATCATTAAGCCCTTGAGATTTATGAATATAGCTGCCTGCTGGCGTACGAGACATTATTAGCATTCCAAATCCATTATCTTATGATAGAACTCATTATATTGTTCTTCTAATTCCATTTCCTCCATTTTCCCAGCATTAGCACTTGTTAACAAGTCAGCAGTCAGGCCAAGCATGTGCTAACAAGCTAACGAAAAGGCAGTCTTTCGTCCTCTTCTCAGCACTCTCTCGTGGCTGTCTGACCGCAGGACATGATTTGAAGCAGCGTGGCTTGCGTGTAAGTAAGCTGTGTACGTGATTAATGAACAGAGCAAAGAGTTTGGCACACGTCTGCCACATGATGGGCTTTGCCAAGTTGCTCACGTAGCCTCAGTACTTCATCATGGTGTCAGGCGTAGGAATGCTCCGAGAAGATTTACTCCCCCTTTTTCCCCTCATTCCTCGCTCGTTGTGCCTCATAATACTTTGGCACTAGCCTGGGCTTCTGCGACAAGATGATTATGTGTTTTTTGTCATACCTGCCTGGTGAACAAGTGGGGTCCGTGGAGTAGAAAACCCCTACTATTAACTTTCACAAAACAAACATTTTAATGTATAGTGTGTATGTTTACCTTGGACTTTTCCTTAGAAAAGGTAAATGACTGGCTGAGTCGTTCACTGTTCCAGGGATTTAGATCCTCATTTGTGTCCATATGAATGCACATAACAGGCTAACTTGCTCGCCACATGCTCTTACATTACAAGCAAAAACAGGCTCGCTGATGGATATATGATCTGTCCATCTCTGCTTTCATGAGCTGATCGTCTTAAAATGCTTGTTTAGGCTAGTAATCTGTATGCAAATTAGCTAAATAACCATGATACCCTACATATAAAAAAGCAGGTGAAAAGTATACAACCATCAGCAATGCTCAAAGCCTGAGAGAGTGAGAGCTATTAGAAGCAAATTCTTATCTCTTGAACTGTAAACAGTTGTAAAAACAGCAGAGTAAACAGTTTAAATCCCTTCCTGAAATGATTCTGCGAACCATTAGCACTCCATGACTGCTCTTATTTCTGCTCTTAGGACTTGTTAGGGCTTCATGACTAAAGTGGAAAAAAATCTGCCATGCTGCTTAAAAGAATGAAGCAAGCAAGTAAGCAAGGCGGGGACGTTTCACGGGTTACGCAGTCAAATGCTAACCTCGAGATCTTTTGTTTGTTGTTTGTTTTAATAGTCGTGCAAAGTGTTAGCCATCACAATGGTGTCTGGTCATCTGTAACAAATGCTAAGAGCCAATTTGTAGATCGAATCAGCCGTAAAAAACTCCTGAAAGGGTTCAGAGAGGCATGGGAAATCAGCGCGTCTAGCAACAGGCTGTTTGGACAATTCCACAGTGGAAATGTGATGACACCTCCATGAATCATAACCTGCACAGAGAGAAACAGGAGCCAAAAGCGGCCTCTATTTAATGTGAGTTTCAAAGAAAAATGGTCTAGTCATTGAAGCTAAACTAAACATTTCTCTCGCTAGATCACTGCCCTCAATCTCTCGTCTGTAATCTCTTATCTTTATGCATGACTAATTGAAAAAATATGAGGTATGATGTGGAGCCTGAGGCCTCAGTTTGGTATGCAAGCTGCCTTAAAAAGGACCAACTGAGTCACTGGGCAGCATTTTACCCAAAAACGAAACCTTAGCAGGCACTGATTTTGGGTTTTCCCTTCAGTGTCATCATATACCGTATGTCTTAATTTTTACCACAGGTCTGGATTTTCCTGGTCAGAGATCATTAATTTTCTACAGCTCCAAATTCCAGATTTATATTTCATTTATTAATAAATAAAATGTTTTTAATCATTGGCTGTGGTGTAAGAGGAGTAATCCACTTCAGGACACGCTGTTATAGGAAAGTAGTCAACTTCTATCTCATCACACTTGAGCACACTATGTTTTTTCACTATTGATAGTTTTTGAGTCCAAAGTAGTGATATCTACCCTTCTGGTGCTTGAAACAATAACACTTCTGGTAATCTACAAGCATTAACTAAGAGATAAGTACCTTTCTTACAGCGTAGCATATGATGTCCTCAAATTTGGCCAAAATGATGTACTTCAGTGGCCAGGTTGGTGTGGTCAAGCAGGTAGAGCATCTAGGCCAGCTGGTAAGAAAGGAAAAAGCACTTTTCTGAAGAACTGCTATTAATACTACATCATAAGGCAAACGTTACAGGCCGGGTTTCCATTGCAGTTTTGTCCAAAACAGTGGACACCGGATTTAGTTCGCAATTTCAGATTGAGCATTAACAGGTTAATGGAAACACTGCTAGTGAGGCAAATAGAAGTTTCAAACAAACCGGAAGAAAATGTACCAGCTGACAAAGATCATCTACCAGCTTGAGCCTTGTTTGACGTGCACTTTGGCAGACCAAGCTGGGTTTTTTTTTATCTCATGCGCATGCTAATGGCCAGATATCTTGCCTACCATGAGAACTTCCAAACGCATGAAGTGCCGAGACGTGAATTCTTTAAGACACATCTAAAACTAAGCGTTAATTCTCTACTTTAAAAGTGTGGACTCCAACATAAAATTAAACCACATAAATTTCTCACATTAACCAAATGACGGTCTAAAGAGCAACATTGCAGTCTGGTGGCTAGGTCTTCCCACAATTCCCAATGTTTTCCTGATGATATGGAATTCCTTAAGGAGAACCTTAAGGGAAACAGGTCATCTGCTTTGACCTGGAATCGGTCTGTCTTGGTTCTTCTGGAGCTAGCTTCAAAGAGCTTCCACTTCTTCTTCTTCAGTAGGAAG
>JAQQZU010000036.1:28873906-28878906 GCA_030068025.1 Parauchenoglanis punctatus | reverse complement strand
TTATTATTTATACTGTAACAATTGTTTTTACAATAAAATTAAATTTAATATAAATAAATTAAATGAATATGAATAGAAAATGAATAAAATGAAATTGGTGCCTGATGTTTTTTTGTTTTTTTTTAATGAATAAAATTTTGAATGTTAATTACAATATGTACGTGTGAATGGTAGCATCATTAAATCTAATTTTAAAAGCAGTTTATTAAGAGGTTATCAACTGAATTTAAATGGAGAACAGAGACAGCAGTGATGCTTTACACAGTTTTGTAGTGCTATTAGAGAAGTTGGTTTTAAATGAACCTCCTCCAAACAATCGATACACACAAATTAGCATCACTTCAAACAGCACCGGTTTTCCCGAAGCTTCCGAGTCCCTTAGTGGAGAAACGATCGGGAGCTGAGTCTGGGCCGAGACACGCACCGACGAGCCTGTAATTACTGTGTCTTACTGTAGGATCAGGATAAACACCAGCGTTCCAGTGTCTGGAGGAGTGTTTACTAATGCTAGGGCTCTAACAGAGAAACACACAACAACCTGAGTGATTCTCCTGCACCTGGCAACCCACAAACACACCATTTTTAAAAAATATTAAAATGATAAAAATATGAAATAGCTCAATATTGCGTTGCACGTATACGTTTAACTGTGTACATATGTACTTATAACTGATTTGTTAGCATAACACTAGGTTGGGAGTGCATATGCGTACACACACACACACACACACACACGCTTACTTAAAGCACTAATTGCCCTTATTCCTCCACTCTGATCTTCAAATGGTAACCTAGTTTCACATTTTGTAAGCGCTAATTAAACACACACACACACACACACACACACACACAGAGACTACAGCGCAGCTAATTATAACTGTAGTAGTAATTGTGTGTTTAGGACATTAGTGCACCAAGAACTAGCATCAGCAATAACAATCATTTCAAATTACAATATCTTTATAAACAAAACAACATTAACAGTTGTTAAAAATATTAATTATTAAATTAATTAGCATATGTGTTAGAGAATATATTACATTTGCAGAGTGTTGTCAACAGTGTAAAATATTTGGATTTATGCATTTTATTACAAGGGGAAAAAAACAGGTGAATTCACTGACCCGAGTCCTCTGAGTAATGGGCGTGGCCTAATATTCTAATGAGTACACTTGATTGACAGCCCTGTGTCTGTTACAGCACTCAAGCAAGCAAACATATATATATATAAAATATAGATTTAAATTTAGCTTTCCCTCACGAGGTTAGCTTTCGCTAGGTTAGCTAGTTTTTCTTTACTTGCTAGTTTGTTTTCACTCCATTTTTAGGATTTGCTCGCTCGTTTATCATCTACTTCACCTCTCTCGCTAGTTTGCTTTAATTTGCCAGACTAGTTTTGACACACGAGTTGACTTTCTCTCCTTAGGTTAGCACTTGCTTAGTAGTTAGTGTTTGTTTACGTCACTTTTTTAGCATTTGCTCATTATGCTACCTTTTGTTTGCTAGGTTAGCTAGTCCGCTTGTTTGTGCTCACTTGCTATGCTTACTCTCTAGTTACGTTAACTTTTACTTATTAGTTAGTTTTTGCTTTTTTACGTAGCTTTAATAATTGACTTTCCCCTGTTAGCCTGTGCTCACTATGGGTTCATTTCTCTTTGCTAGTTTAGCTTTTGCTAGATTGCTTTTCACTTGCTAGGTTAGCTTTTTTCTCTCCTTAGCTTAGCTTTTGCTTATTAGTTAGCTTTTGTTTCATAACCTATGTTAGCTTTCAATTGCTTGTTTCTTTTGATATGTTAGTTCTAGTTCATTTTCATCCACTGTTTTAGCTTTTATTAGCTTTCTTTGCTTATTAGCTTTCTCTAATTTAGCTCTCTCGCTAGTTTGCTTTCACTTGATATCAGTTGCTTTTTTTTTATGTCCTGACCAATCAGATCGTAGCTCATGGAGCAAGCGAGAAAAAAAACATGGAGGACAAAATGAACACTATGTCTTTGGTTTTAGCATAAGAATACGTGTGTGTGTGTGTGTGTGTGTGTGTGTGTGTGTGTGTGTGTGCGCGTGTGTGTGTGCCATAAACGTCAGATACAAATATACATAAATGCAATAAATCTTTTCTTTTGGAAAGAGACAGTGGGATCACATTCATTTATGTCTGGTTAAGAGGTGAAAAATAACACACACACGCACACACACACACACACACACTGTGCACTGCAGCGCTGACACATAGAGGCAGTTTATTACAGCGCACACTCTGCATATATAAAACACACTGCAGCTCTGTTCGTGCCATAAATCATAATTTAGCAGTGTGTGCTGTCAAATGCACTTTATTGTGTGTGTGTTTGTGTGTGTACGTGTGTGTGTGTGTGTGTGTGTTAGGGAGAAACAATATGTCAGTACATTTGCATGCACAGATGCTGACAGTAACTGAAGCTCACTGTGATAAAGAAAGAAAACGTGTCTCAGTTAAGCTCACGTGTGTGTGTGTGTGTGTGTGTGTGTGTGTGTGTGTGCTGTTAAAATCCGAGCAGATGGGAAAGCATTGTTTTCCTGATGCCGTCACATTCATCACTTTACACACCATTAGCTATGATGAGCACGCACGCACACACACACACACACACACACACACACACACACACACTTTTAAAAGCACTTTTACTTGCATTAGCCATTTCATCATTTATAAAAGAACAATGACTGACCTTGCCCTGTGTGTTGCTCTGCACAAAAGTATTGACACCCTTCTACACCATCCACAGAACACAATGGCTGCCAATCAATTTTCGATTTTCTCTGAATTCTGTTCGACTCACATCTAAACAATCACAATCAATTTTCCTGGTAATTCTGACGTCATCTGACGTAGCAATGCGGCGAATAAATGCTCCAGAGTGCGATAGCCGGCTCCCGTCGCGATCCGCACGGTGTGAATGCAGTCTGAGAGTACTGATCGAATGATTCACTGAAGAAGGCCAAAACCAACTTTAACTGACGAGACGCATGATGGATCAGGTTTGGCACATATGCAGCTGACACTATTCATGGATGTTTGAAAACACTGACAGATAAACATATAACTTCAAAAAGTCATGTCCAAAGAAACTTTTTTTCAAAAACTGACCCACTGAACCAGAGAGGTCCGAATCTCAGCTTTGAAATGAATCACTGACTCGAGAAGCGCAAATCTCAGATTTTTACTCAGGTAATTCGCTGACTTAAATCTTGATTTGGACATAATTGATTCACCAACTCAAGTGCAAATATCTCACTTTTGACCCAAATGATTCACAAATCTCAGTTTTTATGCAAATGATTCACTGACTCAAATGGCACGAATCTCAATTTTTGATACAAATGATTCACTGACACAAATTCACAGTTTGACACAAATGATTGACTCAAGTAGGACAAATCTCTGTTCTTAATACAAATGATTCACTAACTCAAAACCACACAGGTTCTCTTTTAGAATTAGTCCGAGATTTTATTGGAATCTCGTGGAGTGTGACAAGAGCTAAGCTTTAAAAAAACACCATCTCCTAACATCCTACAGCTCTGACTGGGAAATTCAAATTTCAAAGTCTATAAAAATCTCCACTCAGTGATGGCATTATGGGTAGACGGGTGCCAATACATTTTGCAACACAAAAGATTTGCAACAGACACTGACAGAGTGACCTGCGTGGAGGTGGAAATGCAGACATGCTCATAAATCTGATCAATATTACATTATATCTACACACACTGATGAACATATGGTTACACACGTTCAGCACTAACATAAGCATCAATAAATACATGCACGCACACACACACACACGCACACACACACACACACACACACACACACACACACACGCTCACACATACACATATACAATTTCAAAATGAGTGCGTCTTGGGACAGCGGGAGGACACACACACTCTTCTGTAGTTAATGAGCCAGCAGACGCCTTTTCACGCTGCAGCACACAAGCAGCTAATTAATCAAGTCCACACACACTCACACACACACACACACACACACAAAGAGGCAGTCAGCCAGTATAGCTAACCCCTGACCCCTCCAATATAAGCACACATTCGCTAAAAACACAGTTTAAACTCTAAAACATTCCTCTTACTCCAGGTGTAGCTGTCGCTATGTCTATGATGCTAATGTGGCTAACAAATAATGGAAGCTTATAGCTACCAGTTTAGCATGTTGTGTGTGTAAGTCATCACAGTGGCGGCTCTCCAATCGGCTGGGCTTCAGGCTTCAGGTAGCACTAGTTTACAGAGATTAAATGAATCTTTTTTAATCTTTTCAGCGCTTTGAATCATTTGATTCAGTTGAGTTAAATGATTCGATCGTAGTTAATGTGTTTAAACGTGCGGCCCCATCACACTGCCATTTAAACCAGACAACTAACACTTGAGTCATTGCCTCAAAAATGATCCACTGACTCCACTGAAGTCTTGGTTTTGAGCCAAATTATTCACTGACTCATGACTCGCGGACGCTGATTTTGACCAAAATAATTCACTAACTCAAGACATAGGGATCTCTGTATTGAATGAAATGACTCACTGACCAAAGGCATGAATCTCCAAAATTAAACACACACACACACACACACACACACACACACACACACACACAGTACATCCTGTAGTAAGCTGACAAAAGTGTGTATCCTAGACTGGAACTGTCACATGATGAAAACTCTCTCTCTTACACACACACACACACACACACACACACACACACACACAGTGTACTGTCACAAATGAGAAGCCTGAGGTCCAAACTGTCAGATAGATAATAATGAGAACTCACACACACACACACACACACACACACAAATTCACGTAACATACTTCATATGTCACAGGTGAAGATCCTAAGGTTCAAACTGAACAATGACGATGAGAACTATCTCTCTCGCTCTCTCACACACACACACACACACACACACACACACACACACACACACACACACACACACACACCC
>JAQQZU010000036.1:28848791-28868174 GCA_030068025.1 Parauchenoglanis punctatus | reverse complement strand
AGAGAGAGAGAGAGAGAGAGAGAGAGAGTGAGTGAGAGGGACAGAGAGAGAGAGAGAGGGAGAGAGTGAGACAGAGAGAGAGAGAGTGACAGAGAGTGAGAGAGAGAGTGTGTGAGAGAGAGACAGCGACAGAGAGAGGGAGACAGAGAGAGAGAGAGAGGGAGAGAGAGGGAGAGAGAGGGAGAAGGACAGAGAGGGAGAGAGAGAGAGTGACAGAGAGTGAGAGAGAGAGTGTGTGAGAGAGAGACAGAGAGAGAGAGAGGGAGACAGAGAGAGAGAGAGAGAGGGGGAGAGAGAGGGAGAGAGAGATGCTTTAGCAACACTGTACACGTTTATGGTCATGCTAATAAAGCTCTTTGAATTGAATTGAATTGAGAGAGAGGGACAGAGAGAGAGAGAGAGAGAGAGCGAGAGAGAGAGAGAGAGTGAGAGAGAGAGAGAGTGTACAGTAATAACACACCCAGTGCGGTGCAGTTTCAGGAGGAGACGCAGTGACAGGGTGCTGTGATGAAGCAGACTTCCTCTGACCTCCAGAACATTATTCACTTCCTGTGAACACGCTGAAGTGTTTTGTTCCTCTTACACCAATACAATATTTACACAAATCTCTTCCTTTTTATCTGTTTATAGCTACATTTAACATTCCGTGAAACAAGCAGTAACTGCTTTTATGACACAAAGTTATAAAAGCACTCATAAGTGTATATAAGACACACCTCACTGTAAATGATACCTTCTCATCATGCAGCATGTAAAGTGATATAAGGTGCTTATAACGCATCATAACGCATAATAAAGGTAGCTATGAACTGTAACGTTTATGTTTGTGAATAATTCTAACTGTGTGGACGATGCCTCGTGAACGCAGTGTACCGTGATATGAAATGCAGCTTGGATGCGCAAAAAGGCGTAAAAACTCGTCTTTCCTGACGGTGTCGCAAAGCTGAACGTTAGCGCTTTAACACTGGACACTCCTTCCATCAACGTTTTGGAAACGTCTCCTTACAGAAAACGTCACCGTGTACGCGATTTTTTATCTGTTTATGTGAAGCATCTTACTGTACGTATAACGGGCTGTTGCTATAGCAACGATAACGTATTAGAACAAGCATTAAAGAATTGCTGTTAAGACTGAACCTGGGGACTGAAACTGGCCGTGTTTCTCAGTCTGGCCTGAATTCATGTCTCTGATGGAGAGGGTTTTGTCCTTTTCCAGCTTTAGGCCCTCGTTCAGCTTCACAATTCACTCAGCGAGCTCAAAGCAGGTGTTACAGAAGGAGACGTGTAAAAAAATGCTCAGGATTTATGCAGAGCTCGCCAGGCTGAATCTCGAACACGAGTGCGGAACGACGGCCGCTACCTGCTGCTGCTGCAAACGGGAATGTGGAGCAGCTGTGAGAGACGCCTCGGGGACGGTGGCGGCGCCACGCCGGCGCGCGTCGTGCTTCAGATCACCCTCGGCATCATGGGAAATCTGTGTTCAGCCACTCACAGGACGAACATCTGCTTCCACATAATCCAGGTATGTGCAAGGACACAAATAAATCCCCAACGTCCCAAATTCTACCCATCATGCACCAGGATCAGGATCAGGTTTATTTTTTGTGCACTTATATAGGAGGTGGGGATAATTTGCGACAATCATTTATCATGACATATTCCTCCAGAGGACATTTTTCTGAGCCGTCACTTGTACAAGGAAAATCTTTCCCATCACTTTTTAGACGTTATTTTAATCACCGCTACAGATGAATCGGAAGGTTGTAATTTTAAACAGCTTTTTTCCGTCCTTTTCATTCTAAATATTTTTTTTTTTGCAAATAAAAGTACCATTAAACTCGTCTTCAAATATTTTACAGCCTTTTTTTTTTTTTCAACAAGCCAGCACTTGTTCTGCTGGCAGTTTATTAGCAATCCAACTGTATATAATGTGATAAATACGAGTATCATAGAAATGTTTTCAACTATCATGCTATTTTTTTTTTCATGTTCATACAATTGTACGCTCTTCATTTCCTATAAAATCAGCTCAGTGTAATATGACACTATAAACACTAAAGTAGAAGAACGTGGTATAATGGGATCGTTATTAATTGCTAAAATACTTTTAAATACTCCTGTTTCTATAGTCACTTGTGTTATTCTTGTTTGTATTAGTGTAGCCGTTTTTATATAATTGTGTATGTACTTAGGATTGAAATTGTCTCTTTTTTATTCCTAGCTAATCGCAACGTGTTAAAGGCGTGCGTGTGATCATGGTTTTCTATAAGGAGATGTTGATTTCACATAAACGGAAGGCGTCTCCAGTGTCGGCGCTTTGAAACAGTCGGCTTTCCGAAATCTTCAGAACAGACGAGTTTACACTGTTCAGGTTCTCAGTAGTGTGACAGAGGAAGGAGAAGCTGGTGCTTATAGCTGCTAGAACATAAGTGAGAACAGGAACCAACATGTTCTGTGGATGTTTCACAACATGAAATACAACTGTACTGTAAATGGATAAAAACTATGATGTGTCATTTATTAATAAAGCAAATAATTGTAATTGGCGAATTGCTGTGGTGTACGAGGGATAGAGCGCTTCAGAGTGTGCTGTTATAGGAAAATAATCGACTTTGTCCGGGTAACAGTAACTCCGCCTCATCACACCACTACAATGTTGATTATTTTCATATAATAGCATGACACGGGGTGTTTTATTCCATACATATCCCACCTCTGGATGCAAATGTTTAACCAGCAGTTTACACTTGTGTACAAACTGGACTATTTTATATACACAGTATACCATATAGATCCATTGGTGCTGTGTTGAGATATTTTAAATGCCTGCTTACAAAATTGCAGAAAGAACTACTTAAAATACCTAGAATATAGTCACATTCATTGAGTATTTCCTATTACAATACTACAACAAGCCAGCTACATGACTATTAAACCGATTTCTAGACACGTCTACTGATTTTACGCTTCTTCTATCAGCAGGAGAATAAACAGAATAAAAAAGGACGCTTGAAATGTGTAAAAGTATCGACAAACCGACTCCATAGCCTGATATTTCTTATCTTTTCGAATAATCTCATGATTAGCTGAAAAGCTCACAGGACAGCTTTTTCATTTTCCACATTTTTTGCAGTGTATGCACATTGACAGATTTATTTCATAAACATAATCCAATCGTTCGAATACTCGGCTCATTATTTAAAATGAGGGGATATCCATAGAGATTTGGATTTTTTAATACGGAACATATAAGAGTTCAACTTTATGTGTTTGAATTAAACCTATTCAGCGGAGTTACAACTACAAGTACAGGTAATCAGAAATATAATGACTGAGGAACTTGTGCTGTGATTTCTCCACTGCCTGCTACACTACACTGAGGTATACAATACACAAGAAAGTAGGACTTGAGCCTCAGTACCACATTAACATGAGAGTGTAGTCAGTCTTACAGTGAGTGAGCTGCCAGTTTATTACAGACACCTGAGGAAGATCCTCGACCCTGATCAAGGGCTCTTCCCAATGATGCACAGGATAGACGGGGTGCCAATACTTTACGCACCGCAACAGATGGTGTACGGTGAGTGATTCCACGCCTGCAAGCTACAACATGAGTCCAGCAGTGCGCTAATTAAACACCTCTGCATGTCAATGCACGTGCGTTGAACAAATTCAGTCCACGGTTTAAACCGCGCGCGCGTGTGCGTGAGCGCGTGTGCGTGTGTGTGTGTGTGTGTGTGTGTGTGTGTGTTCTCTCACCTGAACGGTTTGATGCTCAGCAGGCATCTCCTCACCATTATTCCCGGCGTCGTCCGAGCTCGTGCCGTTCACCAAATCCTGAGCTGAAATAATCCGGTAACGTCTCCGCGAACCGCGCCGGTGAATCCGGTAAGCGCGCGCGCGGAACGCATGCTGCACGCACAACCTCTTCCAGGTGAACAATCAGAAAAGACGGAGAAAAAAAACACCCCAGCAGGCACGTGAAGCGTTTTACAGTCCCGGTTCAGTGCATCATCAGCTCTCAGCTTTTTGTTCTCGCGCTCAACTCACGCTCAACGCCTCGCGCTTTCCGTTCATTGCGAGGGGGAAAAAAATCACCAACAACAAACAAACTCCCAACTTTGCTGCACAGACGCGTGATTAGTCCGAATTGCAATCAAAATCCCGATCTCCGACAAAACATCCTGCAGAGCGTTGAGCGCGCGACGCTTCTCAGCGTTGACGGACGTTACGCGCGTGCGTTAGACGGGGAAAGACGCGTTGCGCAGCGGAAGTGCTCCGCAGCCGTCGCTTGGAGAAGTTCCCCTGTGATAACTGAGCTGTCTAAAACGCGCAAAGCCACCGGACCCCCTGCTGCACGAGGCAGGCGGAGAGTATGCGGCGCGCAACGGGACAAAATCGATACCTCGACGCACTGATACGCGTCAGGACGTCTCTGCGCTCCTCTACATGCAGTTGAGGTGTTTTTCTAGCATGATACTGCAGTGCTATGAAGCGAAATGCTATCATTATTGCTAAGTGCCAGAGACACATCTAGTGGTTTGCACCAACCTGCAAATTTCTTTCCAACTGTTTATTCATACATGCATATGCCTATTACATAATAACATCATTATACTGTAGCGTAATTACTGCGGAGAATTCTATTCCATGTCAAACATTTTTTTGTTTTGCGCCAGGGCTGGGCGACGTGGCTAAAATATCATATCGCTACTCTCAAAGATATTCCTACGATACATATGCATCGCAATATACATTATAGGTTTCTGCACAGACGCATAGATAGGTTTCCCAATTCCCTAGCAGTGATACAAAAGCAGTGGTACGGTTTTAGAAATAAATGTTCACTATGTTGTTTGATGGTCTAACAAATCATTTTACTTTTTACGTTAAAACGTACATTTCTATTTATAAAAAATAAATGTAAAATAACATTTCACACGGAAAGTCTATGGTCAATATTTTTACACTTCAGTCGCAGACGACCTGACCTGTGTGCTAGGCTGCGCAGTTAAGCACTGCGGGAAAAGATCACGAAGGTGTTGAAAATATGAAGATTAACAATCACAAATCACCCAAAGGTCAGCAGGAGGTTCGCCACAGGGCGCTGTGATAACGTCTCTCCAATTAGAAAACGCAAACACTAGAAGAGGCTCAGAGGAAAACGTGAATCACTGCAGAGCTTATTATGCTTCTTTTGAGACATATTCATGATGTATTTCATCTGCAGATTCTCTTATGGTTTGTCTTTGTGCAGTTTTCCTGCATAGGACAAGCGTACAAGAATAATAATTTTGAGCCATTCTACCCCGCATACACGTGTAATCCGCGTGTCCTCTGGAGTTGCGCGTTAATTTACGCACTGAAATCTAACCTGCACTTCTGTTTGACACAAATACAGTTAATAATACATGATTATACAGTCTGACATTTACGCAAACGTATTTATTTTCGTCATTACAGCACATTCAAGCCATTTGTGTTCAAGAATTCTCACTGTATTGTTGTGTTGTCTCTAAGAGACGCGGATAAGCGAAGTCCCGCGCGCTGGCCACTTCAACTCACTCTAATTCACTTTAATTTACTTTAATTCTGTGTTTATTATAATCAGGACCATAGACAGCTCCACAATCAGGGCCAAAGTGCGACCCCAGGAGGCGGATAACAGGAAGGACACCTCTCTTTGTCTGTTTTTCTAAAAATGTTTTCTAGAAATTATTTGCAGTCTTGTGTAATTATGAGAATTGCGTAATTGTGGCTTATTGTTATTGATTTGTGTTGTTCATTGCAGAAAAATAAATAGAATAAAATAATATAACTTCTGGCACAACTTATCCAGCACATATCACATTTTTATGTCTGTCCCATGCATGTAGTCCTAATTTTAAGCTCATCATAGACTTGAAAATATAAAACCAAATGTACTCAAATGTACAAATTGGATGATAGAGTTTTGTGCAATTTTATATATTCCAATCATTTTTGTTTGTACAAAAGTAGTGCTTACAGTGGGGGATGATAAAAATAAAAGCGGATGATGCACTTTTGTCCCATCGTGCACCACAGAACAAAACGGGTGAGGCTTAATGAGTGAAGTGTTAGACAGAACCAATACGGCTACTCATGAAGATGATACAGAGTTCTAGTTCTTCTATCTGTCTCTCTAGACTGTAACTGCTAATCATGCTCTGTTAGTGATCATGGGTGGATAAAACTTTAACCGGAATCCATTAATCAAAACTATCATTAATACGCAGGTCATTCACGATGAATTTTACCTTTCATGGCTTTTCACCGCTTTTAACCAAACTGCCGTCCAGTGGAAATTGTATATCAAAATTAAACTCTATTTTAATGTCTCCTGTTTTTTCTCAGCAAAATAACAACTTAAGTGCAATTTCAATAACAATTTCCAGGTGTCTGAGACAGTGCAGTGGTAGTAAAATGAAGGAAAGCGATATGAAAGTATGACCCAGTCCTGTCATCTTTAAACTGGTGTTGGTTAGGGAATGACGCTCTGATGTTAGTGCTGCATTATTAGAAACATAGGCACAGCAATAACATGCCCTGGAGCTTTGGGATGAGCTGCATGATTAAAGGAACTCGGGAAGCTAACGGAGCTAAAATTGCAGAAAACCTAAAAAAGGAAGAAAAAAAAAGAACAAGAATAACGTGCAAGGCGGTGCATGAGCAGGAGTGGTAGTGGGAGGAAGGGTTTCTGAGAGCTATAATCTCTATTTTTTATAAGCAAGCACAAAAATGCATTTGGTAATCATTAGACAGCTATAAGTCTGGTTTATGAAAAAATAGTCTAAGCATCAGATCTGGATTAGTGTGTGAGTTAAAAAAATATATATATAATCTATAAATCCATCAACAAATTGAGTAAAGGATCATTTTCTATGTAGGTCTGTGATTGTTTTAGGAACAGCAACAAAATGACATTTGAATAGAGATTTTCTCAACTCTACACACGTTAGGTATGATCAGTTAAATCGACAAACAACTGACTCGTACGATTCTTTGGACTGATCCAAAGGCGTGTACGGTCCAAAGTTTCTTTAGTTCCCTGAACACAACTTACTGCTTTACATGCAAAAATGGAAGAAATACTTACCTTGCTTTCATCTTGTTATATAAAATCTCTCATTTAATGTGTATAGAGACAATACCAAGAAAAACTGAACAGGCCATGCACACAAGAGACGAACTACAGGTAACATGAGCATTTCAAAAGTGTGGTTACACATCACTAGAGCCGATGCTGGCAAGTGCACAAGTGCAACAAATCTTTTCCATGGAAGGGCGGAAACACAAGCAATCTGTTGAAACATCTAGTAAAAAGTCCATCAAATACAGATGGACAAACATCTTTTTCGACTGCCTAGCTTGTAGTTCATCTGTCCTTGCTCCAGGTATATGTATGCTAGCAACCTGTAGCTCACACACAGGGTTTTCTCTGAAAAAATAACAAAAAGTACCAATAAGAGTACCATTAAAGCACCAGGTCAATAAACCATATTGGTAAGAGTAATAGTGCCATTATAATCTTACATACCCTTCCCTAGACTTTGCAGGGCAGCTGCTAAAGTCAGTACAAGGATATAAGTGTATCCTGGTGATTGTGAACTAAGCTGTACCCAGAGGCACTACCCCATGGAAGGCCATTCTCAGATCATTGCCCGGCACTGATGCTTTTCAGTTGAGTCAGGATCACCAAAGACCTATTGACAGACCAAGGCATGCAATTTATCTCTAAACTAATGGCAGATTTGTGCCGGCTGTTGTAGTTAACGAATCAAGACTTGTTTATCAGCCCAAAATAGACAAGCTGGTGGAGAGTTTTAAAGAAATACTGTGCCAAGTGGTGAATGAGGAGGGAAGAAACTAGGACCTTTGCTTCCTATTTGGGTTGCTCTTTCAGAGGTGGCCCAGAGGATTGCTGGACGTAGCCATGGAAAGAACAACCCTCTCCCTTCTGTTCCATGGTAAAATATGTGCAACAGTCACAGAGTCGCATTGACTGCGTTGGCCCAATTGTCAGAGATCACATCGAACAGTCACAAAGGGCCCAACAAAGAGTCTGCAGCTGCTCATCACAGCCTCGCAAGTTCCAACCCGGTGACTGGGTGCATTCTCCACCTCCTGCAGGCATTGGCAATATGATGCCCTGACCTTTTGGCTCCATATGGCAGCTGCAACCTTTAAACGGCTAAAGGCCATCATCCTAAGGCCTCAAAAGGTCTTTGCAGCAGCTTATCTGGATGATGTGGTCATTCATTCGGTCACCTTGATAGACCACTTGTTCCACCTGACGGAGGTACTGAAGGGGCTCTGGCTGGCAGGCCTGACCACCAGTTCCTGTAAATGCCACTTGGGGCTGGCCAAGTCACAGTACCTGGGATTCCACATTGCATGAGGGCTGTTAAACCCCAAAAAAGAAAATTCATGCAAAGAAGGAGTATCCCAGGCCCACGTCCAAAGGCCAGGTACCTGCCTTTTTGGGGGTAGTTGGGTACTATTCGTACATAAGATCTCCTCAGCCTCCTCTCTTTCAGACCTCACAAAGAAGGGACAACCTGACAAAGGGCACTAGACAAATGAAGCTAAGCAGGCATTCCAGGCCCTGAAAGCAGCCTTAAACAGCTCTCCCAACTTGCGAGGTCCCAACTTCAACACTTCCAACTTCACAGTGCATGCTGATGCCTCCCAAACGGGCCTGTGTGCCATGCTGTCCCAGGAGACTGAGGGGGAACACCCAGTGTTGCAGAAAACTGACCAATACAATGTGTTTTGTGGAAGTAAAATGAGAACCTCTGGCCATAAAATGAGCCATAGTGGAAATTAGAGGAAATATTACCTCAAAGGTAGATACTTCACTCTGATCACTGGTCATGTTCCACTTCGATGGATGGCTAAGGCAAAGGACACCGATTCCCGTGTCACCCGTTGGTTTGTCTCACCACAACACATCAGAGTATCCAGGGGAGACTAACGTGTACTAGACAAATAGTACTTTAGACAAGTACTAATGTGATTTTCTCTTCTTCTAACCACTGCAGATTCGAGTCCAGACGAGCCATCCCCATGCCATGCAGGTGAGTCTTAGAATTCGTCATTTCCCTGAGACGCCACGCTGCTGTCGCCAAGGCCACTGCGATGCTGAGGTCCAGGCCCACACCAAGAAGAACAACTCCCTCACTGCCTCACCTCCACTCATATTAACCCCTGTTCACTCAAAATTTAAAAAATAATTTAAAAATAGTTTCTTTCACCTTCTCCATGTGTGTCAGTGTGCTTGTGTTCTTCCTCGCTTCAGTGCTCGACACCAAAGCTGATAAAGCAGACAAGCCTGATAAAGTAAATAAGGCAGATAAAAAAGATCAGGCAAATAAAACAAACAAGGCAGTGGTTTCTCCACTTTTTCAAAGTTCTGTTTGGTGTTTCCCAGGGATGACTTGAAGCAGAGGTCAGTCTTTAAAGGTCTGCTTGCATGTGATAGTAAAGATTACAGTCAGATAAGGAGAAGTCCATGCTGTGAAACCAAACTTCAACTGTTTAACAAAGCATGAAATCTAAAGACTCGAGACAAGACGAGCGAGAGAGAGAAAGAAAAATCCCAGATAATGGCTGCCTTCTGATCTTAAATATTAATGATTAAAGTGACTGCAAGAATAAAGTTTGAACATTCTGCTTTCCCGGCTATCTGATTTCCTTTTGAGTAGCAAAAACACCTCTGACCTTCTTTGCTTTATGAGTACAAAATAAGCAGGCAGTGCCTTATGGTTCCTTTGCCACGCTTCAAAGCTCTGGTGTCCCTGTGCTGCGATGCAAAGTGGAGGATGACCAATCAGTTGTCAGAGGTGTGGACAGCTGCCTGGACGTGATAACGAGCCTTCGACACGCTCCTTTCACAGAAGCAACAAATTGATTCGGGTTCCTGTGGCCAAGTTCTTTCTGAACTCAGAGAGTAATTTGAGACACCATCGTTTCTGAGCGTTAGACACATTACACAGCTTAATGACAATAATCATCGCTTTCAGGTTTGCATTCAGACATTTGACATACAGAAAATAAAAGAAAGTAAAAGAAAGTAAATGATGCTTGTTCATGCAGGAACTTCTTACTGCAGTAGGCAGCATGTTTGTGCCCAAAGTACAATATATTAGGAAAAGAGCTTTGGGAAATTAGAACTGAATAGAACAGTAAGGTGGCAGTAAGTAAGGTAGTATAGAATAATAAAAGAAAATAGAATAGAATAGAACAGAATAGGGTATAAGTTTATTAAAGTTCACTGGAATAGAATGAAATGGACAAGCTTTGGTGGCGTGATGAAGCAGAGTTACTGCTACCACCTGAGAGTTGACTATTTTCCTGCTCCAGCTCGTCCCATGTGTTTAATTCCTGATACACCACAGCTACTGGCCAACAGTTGCAGATTTTGAAATGACATATCATACTTTTTCTGACCAATCAGAATTCAGAATAAAGAGCTGACGTGATCTCTCTCTCTCTCTCTCTCTCTCTCTCTCTCTCTCTCTCTCTCACACTGTGTACAGAGCCGAGCATCTTTTCCCCTCAGAATGAAGGCCAGTTCGATCCATCAGACAACACAGCATCTCCTTCCTCCTCCTCCGTGTTCTCCTCCTCCAGGTCACGTCTGCTCGTTTCTCCATCACTGCCTCAGAACAACAAAAGCAGCGATAATTAGGTGTCTAAAGTTCAGTCACTGAGGACCAAACAAACAGAGCCTGTGCAACGTTAATCATTCTGTAGGCTTCACACACACACAAACACACACACACACACACACACACACACACGCGCCAGCTATTGTTCTGCTCACTATTCTTACACTGCGTCTATTTAAACAACATCAGCGTCCCTCTACATGACCTTCTACAAAACAATCCTCCGTGTCTTTAAACAACAAAAAAGTCTTTTCTTAATTTCTAGCCAAAACGTTTGATAGAAGTGTTGATATTCCGACTGGTCAAAAGGTGTTGACTTATTTTCTGTTTTTTTAAAAAATCACAGGTTCGTATTAACACATTAGCGTTTCTATGGTAACAGCCTGTTCACTACGGCGAACGTGCATCATAAACGTATTTTAAAAATCCTTGATATGTTTTGTTTTGTAAAGAGATATGTGTTTAACAGTAGACTGCGAGCAAATATTACAACATGATGTCGTCGGTTCAGTAGCAACAAGCTCCGCCTTCTGTCCGGCCTTCCGCAATAGCTTTCGTTGAATTGAATATTCTTCTTAAAAATTCCCCACAGCTGCTTCATGAGCAGCTTTTAGGAAGCTTTTAATGCCGCGTAGGAGAACTCTGTGTCTTCAGATAAGCACACATAATTGCTTTGTACATATTAATAAATCCAGCTGCTGTTCTCGTGTCCAGGTCCAGACACACACCGAGTCTGTCGGGTCTCATATCCGTGTGTTAATTCCCACCTCCGATTTTTATTCTGAGTGAATCAGCCTCACAGTTTGAGATGGAAATTGCAGCTCTAATAGCATTAAGGTTGGTCTTTGCTGCACGTCAAATCGCATTAAATCAGAGAGAAACGTCCAGGCACAGAGGAGGAGATGGATGTTTAGCATTCTTGGCATGAGGTTCGAGGCAACACTGGAGAATCTGGAGATAATTCTTCTGTCTGTGTTAAAAAGGTTGTGGGAAAAAAAAGAAAGAAACTAAAAGTCCTAGAAATTTTATAGACATATTACAAGACATTACGCACTAAAACATGTTATAAGACATTACGCACAAAAAAAAATGGATTTCAGCTTTACAGATCTTTATGAATCTTTAACATATTAAGTAGTGTCCACCGTTATATGGAAATATCACCATCATTATGGGAATCTGTTATAAGCACTACTTCTAATACAGTTTATAAAGGCACGGTGTACAATTGTTTGCTTTTTCAGAAAATTCTAGCATTTGTTTAGATTCTTCATTAAATGTAATTATACGTGGATAAAAAGTGTGACATCGGAAATAAAACACTTCATTCAAAAGGTGGCATATAAATAAAGATAATTAGAATTGTGCTAATTGTTGTATTTATCATCGTTGTACGGAATAAAACTCCTGATCCGTGACTGACGCGCCTTGTAAACATAAAAAATGGTCCAGAGGATCCTTTCCACCACCCACCACTTCATTAACGCCCTTCCCCACGCTCTCCCCAGGCAGCTCTTATATTTGCAGAGAATATTAAATACATTGTCGCTAAAGGAAGTCTTAAATGAAGGGAAATGTTTTCAGACTGATCTAATTCAGACAACGAATCCGCAGGCGTTTTTACCTGTAATGGACTTGGTAAATTGAAGCACGAGCCTGCTGAGTGGTTTAGAAATCCATTTGCTCTTGTCTTCGGTTCCGCTCTGATCTCGTAGTCAGCCGCGTAATTCCAAAAATAAAAAAAACACCTTATCTTTGGAACTTTTAAAACCGATTCCTGTTTATGTCGCCGAGAAACGCTAAGCTCGTGACGGATTCAGGAACGCGTGGAAATGACGGCTCATTATTCACAGCGCTTTGGGCTTCTCCGACCTTAGTAATATTCTCAGAAATCTGCCTCAGGCTTCATATGCTAATGAAAGAGAAAAAAAACCAAAACATAAACTCCAAAACATCCAGAATAGTGGCGGGACAATATATTCTGCGACGGCTCACCTGCTGTTCGGATTCATTTTTAACGCAGTAGTTAAGATGGCAGCTGAAGGGATGTATATATTTAAAGAAAGGGATCTCAGCAGGTGTGTTATACAGCGGTAAGGACACTAACATGTTGCACAAGTTATGTATTGCAAAAATGATGAAACATACGTTATGCAAGGAATAAGACACTCTGCGCAGGCTGTTATAGGAAAACGACCAACAGAGGGTCAGTGTGATGTTCCTGTTACCACCCTGAAGATTATTTTCCTAGAACACAATGTCATGTTTTCTTCAAAATCACTGTCATTTACGTTACAGCAGCTATAAACAGTCTTTCCCTCACCAGCATCGTTATGTTTTCAGGACAGAGGAGTTAAGTTGCAGCTTTACCTCTGACTGTTACCCAGCACCGACACTGAGACTCCTTCCATGAACGAGACATAAACATCGTCTTACAGAAAAACATCACCATTTTTAAAAAATATGTTTTATGCGAAGCTTCATCCGTACAAGACCCTGTGAATAAGATGTAAGAAACGCTAAAGAGCGCATTAATATAAACCTGCGATTTGCAGCTGAACCCTCTGACCAATCAGAATCCAGAATTCCACAGCGTAGTGATGTAAACGACATTAACAGTATATTAAAGCTGTGATGTCACAATAACGATGTGATCATGACCTCATGATTATGATGTCACTTTCACACTGTTAGTTTTGCGCTGTGACGTTTTTTGCTCTCCTAAAAAGAGGACGTCATCACAAATGCAGATCTGTGGCACTGAAAAGAAAAAAGAAAAAGAAAGAAAAAAGTCGATGACAATCCTAAACATAGCCTCAGCAGAGTTTAGCATTGCCACAGGAGCACTGCAGAAAGAAACCTCGCTGATGTTAGTGGAACAAATTGCTAAAGCAGGAGAGCCGAGGCGCCGTAATTAAAGCCGTAAATCACCATCAGAGAGACAGACGGGTCACACCGAGCCATTTAAAGTCCCAGCAGTGTGAAAAGACGACACATAACCGGCTAAGTGGAGCAGAGAGAGACGCTACGTCACTGACAGGGTGTGTAACCTCCGTTTGTCAGCGGTAGAGAAAGCTACATCACACTCCTCTCCACGCTGCACACTGTTCAGCACGAGGCTTCAATATCATCTGTAAAAAGTTAAAAAAAGGACAAATTGCCATCATTAGCTTGACTTCCACTTCACTCTCTATAATTAGCAAGCTAATTCGTTTGCTATCATTTACCTTTAGTAACTATTTACCCACATTTTATAATTAGCTAGATTCAATTTCACCTTAGTTTTTTTTATGTGACATGTAGATTAGCACAAATTAGCTTGTAGCAATGTTACACTAGCTAGCTAAACCCCCAAGGTAATATTTAGCTACTGAAATGACTACTACTAGCGACTGAAAGATCAGTTTTACACCGACTTTGTTTTTTTTTTTTGTTTGACACAATTAGTAAATATACTTAGCTACTCCAATGCTAATTATTTATGTAATGCTAGCCATATTTGTCATAAGGTTTTTTTGGCCGCTAGAGAGCTAGCCATTCATGTTTACATAATACACAGATGTAAATGCAAAGGGGAATTCGCTAAACAAGAAGAGCAGGAAGACAAAAGAAAAATCCCCAAAGGAGTAATCCAACAATAGTCAGAACAAAAACCAAGGCGTAAATCCAAAAGGCAGGGTAACAAAACAAGCTAGTACAAACAAAGCCAAGAAAGCAGTGATGCATGAGCATGAGCTAAGGCTTCGAATAAAACAAGCAAAAACACAACCAATACTTCACAACAAACACAAAAAACTAAGGACCTTAAATAATATGGCGGTGAATACAAGTGAAACAGAAAACAGGTGCAGACAATCAATGATGTGACAACAGCTCATTGAGGAAGATAATTCAACATAAATATTTTAACTAATTACCTAATCTAATAGCAAATTGTCTTTGTTTTTGAAGTTGCTTTTGATGTACTGCTTAGCATTTAATTACAATAATATAAGTTATATGATATTATATAAAATAATATAAGCTATAATGTTCACTCACTTGCTAACAAACGTAGCTAGTGTTTTAAAATAATAAAATATGCTGGTTAATTTATGTTAGCTCGCTTTCTCATAAACCTGTCTGTTTGCTTAAACCGTGCAGTAAAAATCGACATCATTTGTCAGTCGGCTAGTTTTAATGACACGCTAAAATTGTTTACATTAGATGACTTGCTAACAAATCTAGCTAGTTACGTAGCATTTAATTACACATTATTATTAGTAGTTAGATTAATGCTCACTCACTTGCTAGCAAAACATGTTAGTGATTTAAATGATAAAATATGCTAGCTAATTCTTACTAACTTACTTGTCACAAACTTTGTTACTGGCTCAGATTATAAATTACACTAGTTAACTTTATAGCTAGTTAGCTTGATCACAAATTTAGCTATTTATTTCCATTTTGAAATATGCTAGTGAAGTTAAGTGAATTTTACAAAGCTAACTTAAATTTAGCTCCTCTGCTCAAATTCTTGGCTAGTGGTTTAAATGAGGAAATGTGCTGTTTACTGCTTTGCACACGAACATGTCTGCATGTTTCAATTTGCACACTTTACTAGATATTATTGTTAGCTGACTACAAGTTTAGTTGATGCACTAAGATTATTTACCTAGCATTAGGCTAGGATAACCTGCTAGCATATCTAGGATCCGGGTTAGCTACATCACATCAGATATTTTCAGCCAAGTCAACAACAGCTGACGCTGAAGTAAAACACACACACACACACACACACACACACACACAGTTCATGAGCGCTTTAGTCAGCATGGTGAGACCTCAGTGTCAGTTTGTCACTCTGAACCTGATTAAAAGTGACAAAGACAGACTGGAGCTGCAAACTGAAACGGGACTGACACAGAACACACTGAATGCCTGAAGCTGGTAATTACTTCTGCCAACCGGGCATCAGTCAAAATGTGTGTGTTTGTGTGTCACCTTAAAATAATCCTAGTCTACTTTTAAAGCGTGTGCACGTTCGAACAGATTCCTGGGTAAAACTTGTCTTAAACATGCACTGCTCTGTTTTTATTGCTCTTATGATTACAAATAACAAAGAAAAAGTTACCGTGCTCAGAGCAAATAAAAAACCGGGAAAAAATGCCTGAAGTGGCGTCTCCTTCCTGTCAGTCATGTGATCGATGAGACACGCTTCCATGTTTTTTACAGAATTCAATCATGGCAGGACGGAACGGCGAGCCACGCTGCGATTTATCACTGCGCAAGAGCAACATTTGGGAAAATAATCAGTGGAATGGTGTGATGAAGTGGAGGTACTGTTATCACCCAGGAGGCGATTATTTTCATAACATCACATCGTGTAGTGTTTTATCCTGTATTTATTAAAAACAATCCCCTCGGGACACTGGGCATTTCCCAACACCATGTGCTCATACGGTGACGTGTGTTCATTGCTTAGCTCCGCCTCCTTTTTCTTATATTTTGCATGTCACCTGATTGTGTCCAGCTTGTGTTGGTTTGTAACTTTAACCCTTTAACTCCAGGCCTCTTTTGTAGGCGCGTGCTCGAAAATGACGTACCCTGAATAACCTGTATCTCAGCATCTGCAGGCTTTACTTGTAGTATTTTGGTATAATAACGAAGGTGTGATTTACTGTAGAGCTGTTAGAGTCAGTACATATAAACACTGGAAATGAAGATGGCACACAGCAGAACACTGAAAATTTCATTTCTGCCTAACAGAAATGTACAATCTCAGGTATATTTGCATTTTACGCTTCTTCTTTGCCGGTTTTTACAGTCCTGCACTGCAGGCGTGCTTTGACTGTTTGCTTGTTGTGTCGGAATTGTGTTTTGTCCAGGTTTGCTTTGTGCTTTTAGTTGAGCTTTTTCCTATGAAGTGCGTATGCATTATGCATTACATGGAGGCCGTTACTGTTTAACATGCATCGGAAAGGTGTTGTTTACCGCACAGCCGTACCCACCGGCGCCACCTTTCGTCCTACATCACTGCCTCGTTACGAAGTCTTGTAGAGTTCTCATTATATTTCTAAACATTATCCAATTTCTGCGTTTATCCCAGCTTCCTGATTCGTTCTTGACTCGCGTTTGTTCATTTTCTTGACGTTCATACGATTATGGATTATCGCACTTGCGTCCTGCCTCTAAACAATTATCACAGCCACATCATACTTTTTATCCGTTTATAGTACAGCCACCACAATAGCACTTTTTCTTTTTTCGACAATGAAATCTTGCGTATCAGCAGGTACTGATGCCCAGCCGATATTGTTAGTTTAAAAACTACTAAGCTTAAAAATGTCCTCCTTTTACATGAAGCTCTTCACTGTCAAGCTTTTCCAAACAAACATGTTTCAAAATCTGTAACCGTGACAAGTTTAAGCTAATTGTTCCATTGATTGTTCTCACTTCCATTATAGCAGCTATAAACAGTCGTTCCCTCACCAGCCTCTCTTTTTTCTCTCTCTTGAAGTTAACCCTTTAACTACTAGAGGTGGCACTGGTGGGTCCAGTTGCGCATCAATTAACATTTCTGAAATTCACGGTAAAAAATTAGCAACAAAATAAATACGCACTTAAGGGGAAAACGCTTAACTAAAAGCAAAAAACAACATCTCTACCTAGACAAAACACAATTAATGCGTGTGTTAAAGGGTTTGAGATGAAGAAACGCAGCTCGTCAAGTCGCTGAGTTAAACTGCGACGTGTAAACGCCTCTGTCCTGAAGATCAAAAACCAGTGAAAGTTGCAGCTTTGAATGTTACGAAGTAAATATTTAAACATGCCTACATTGCCATTGCATCTCATTTTTTCTGTCGTTTATCTATCGAGTTACTCTTATTCAGCACCGCTGTAAGTGAAAGCTTGCAAATTGAAAGCAAGTACATTTAAAAAGCACATTTAAATAAGAATACGACTTTATGTTCTCGTGCTTGATGTTTTCAGAGCCATGACATTTTTCAGTCCTGAAGTTTTATTTCTTCAAACAGCTTCAGGCATTGAAATGATTCGTCCTGACGTGACTTTGATTTCAATAAAATAGTTAAGGAATAAATAGCTAGCAATCCACACACACACACACACACACACACACACACACACGTCTACATAAAACCAAAATAGAACGAGTGAATAAAATCACTCCAGTCTTGTTTCATCATGTTTGTGTTTGTTGAATGAGTTTGCGTTCCTGCTTCTTTGGAAAAACGGTTGTGTGGCAGGTTTTAATGCCCCGGAGATATGAAAATTAAAGTAAAAACATAAGTAAACAATTGTGAAATAAACACCACATTAAAGAACTTCCAGCGGCGCAGCAAGACAGGTCTATAAATCATGCTTTAATTTCACCTTTAGTCACATTTATCTCCCAGTTAAAGGTAGCTTTATGCTTCTCCTACTTATTTACCTGTCAGATACTTAGACATTAATTTTGCTTCCTCCTACTGGATTATTAATAACATCACTATAAATTGCAAGACTATAAGACTGTAACACGTGTCATTCTGTTACAGGAAACTATTCAACGGTGAGGTGTTATGATGAAGCGGAGCGTTTCCATCAACCTGCTTGATGCACACCGTGAACTAAAAAACGTGTAATGGAAACACGTGAGCTCCGAAAAAAACTCCGAAAAAAGCTTTTTACGCTCACACGAGGTCGCTTTTCAGATGATTGGTTGAAGCAAGATTTCCCAAAATTGAAATGGAAACACATTTGTGAAAAGAAAAGCGCTCTGTAAGAGCTATCACGAGAGGAGAACATCACTCAGCGCAAACCCAGGCCATGCACTATTGTGTTGTGTCTGAATTCTTGAAATTTTGCTCCTATTTGTGTAAAACTGTCGTGGAAATCACTCAGAAGTGTGTTATATTTCTCTTACACCACAGTAATTTACAGCCAGTACAATTCTTATTAATTAAAATACATGTTATCTATTTATAGTCACAGTTAATGTTCATGAAACAAGTTCTCACTATAGAACAGTTTTCCACTTAAGCTTCTGTTTAAAAAAAATAAAGAGTAAAAAATTCCTGCTCTTTCTTGAAGATGTTGAAGTCCCAGCTTTACGTCTGGCTGCTCCACAGCGCTGACACCGGAGACTCCTTCCATCAGTGTTACATAAACACCTCCTAACAGAAAGCGCCACCATGTCAACCATCTTTTTAATCTACTAGCGCTTCTGTATAGAAGTCCCTGAGCTGTTACTATAGCAACGAGAACATATGAGACCAATCAGATTTGAGACTTCAACAACAATATATACAGATAAAGCAGATGCTGCAGATGTAGATGTAGTCCTGTGTGCTGTTGTGTATGTATAAGAGATTAACACATTTTGGTGGAATATTTACGCAGTGTTAGAGAGAGACAGTGACAGAGACTTAGATAGAGAGAGAGGGACAGACAGAGACAGAGAGAGAGAGAGAGGGGGGGACAGACAGAGACAGAGAGAGGGACAGACAGAGACAGAAAGAGACAGAGAGAGAGAGAGAGAGGGGGGGACAGACAGAGAGAAAGAGAGAGGAACAGAGAGAGAGAGAGAGGGACAGACAGAGACAGAAAGAGACAGAGAGAGAGAGAGAGGGGGGGACAGACAGAGACAGAAAGAGAGAGAGAGAGAAACAAACAGACAGAGAGAAAGAGAGAGGAACAGAGAGAGAGAGAG
>JAQQZU010000036.1:28838536-28848691 GCA_030068025.1 Parauchenoglanis punctatus | reverse complement strand
CAGTGAACAGGTGCGCCTCGTTAAACGCGCATTAGTGGCATTTCTTGCCTTCTTAATGCGTTTGAGACATACAGTAAATAGTAAAGGATAAAAATACAGTATTTTTTATAACAGCCCTATTGAACGACTGGAGTAATCCATATTATGTCAACAACCGCCCGACTAAGTAAAGAGAAACAACAGTCCATCATTACTTTAACTTTGATTTTAAGTAATAAAAATAAAGTATAAAACATTGAATTAGAAGGTGTGTCCACACTTTTGACTGGTAGTGTAAATGCAAGGACCTTCCATTGGTATAACAGGTAATACAGCTAAGTAATACTATGCCTAAACTTAAACCTAAACCTGAACCTAACTTTAATCCTTTAACTTTAAGCCTTTTTAATGAAACACACAAAACCATAAAGAACCAAATGTACTCAAATTAAATAAAATTAACTATGACTTCCAGAGTGCCTCGGGTCTGACCTAACGCCAATATCAGTTAATACTTTTATTGTGATTGCAGAGTTCTTAGCAAAAAGGATGGATGGATGGATATATATCACTGATATCATATATTACATGGATAACACACACACACACAAAGGGTAGGGTTTTGGCAAATAAAGAATTTCTAATTCTGAAGGTTTACCACACAATTGTATCTTTGTCTTCTCTCTCTTCGTTTTCATCTCTCCTCTCTGTAGATTGATGTAGTGTGATTTTCTCTTTATTCCTCCGTCTCTTGCCCTGTTCTCCTTGTTCCCTCTTTATCTCTCTGTCTCTCTGTCATCTCCTCTTGACTGATGGATGACGGCAGCTCGTCCTGGTTTTCATTCACCCCCTGCTATGTAATTTACAATTTCACCTCAGGTTTCATTTCAATTTCAGAAGGCACGAGTTGGGAATCATTCAGTCTGAGGGTCAGTCATCTCCATTATCCCATCAATCAGGCTGAAACAGATGTAGAGGGGGAAATGGACCGAATAAGGAAGAAAGGAAGGAAGAAACGTGCAAAAGAAAGAAAGAAATAGAAATAAAAGAAAGTAAATGAAGAATCAAACAATAAAGAGAGCAAAGAAGAAGGGGCTGAAGCAGAAAAAAGAGACCGTGAGATGTAAAGAGAAATGTGCAACACATCCCACATGTCTAAAGTTGGCATTTTTTTTAAGTTTTGCACTGGAGTGAATCAAAAGAAAACAGCTTCACGTCTTAAAAAGTGTTTATGCTCCCAGCACACATCTACACTATAAATTTAGCATGACTAAAAGTAGAACCCTGAGAATTTCTTCAGGCTAAAGGTTAGCTGTGTATGAAGAGGGAAAGAGAGAGAGAGATCGCACAGATTTCTATACTTCAGAGCCCGAGACTAACATAAGGATGGATGGATAAATAAATAGATGGATTTAAATAAGCATCAACAGATGGCCTAATGATTAAAGAATTGTTGCATGAATGGATAGTTCAATATACTGATGAGTATTCAGATGGATGGATGAAAGGATGGGTGGAGTGAAACACATTCAAGATGGTTGAATACATAAATGATAAATGGGTAGATTAGTAAAAGATGGATAGATGGGAATACATGTAAATATATATCGACGGATGGAAGGATTGATAAACACGATGGATGGATGGATGGATTAACAAATGGAGGGATATAGATACTATATACTGTATAAAAATTACTGGATGAATGAAATTAGTTATATGGATGAATGAGAAAATGGATGGAGGGATAGCTATAATCATGGACAGATGGATAGATTACACACTGGGACTACAGTCTGACAGACAGATATAAAGCTTTATAATGAGTTCTGGATGTGTGGCTGTGGTTTATCAGAACCTGAGCCATGTTCTTCCACATCTCCAGTACTCAAACATCCTGCCAGCTCCAGTAAACACGGCCCTCACATGACGCTCCTCTCTTTCCCCTCACTTTTACGAGAACTGATTTGATTCGGTAAATAAAACACTCCAGATTGTTTGATTATGGACTAATCATGGTATCGGCCTGCAAAAACACTCCGTTTCCATATTACTGCCTCTCGCAGTGACTCTCACAGCAGCGATAAGGACAGGAAAAAGTGGCGTTTAGAGGAGTTCCTCAAAAAAGGTATTTATGGGAAACACACACACATAGGGATCACATGTCTGACCATTTCTGAGTGCTGATCATATTTCCATCTCTACTCACGGAGATATCAGAGCTGATAAAACAGAAACGCTGACAGGAACTCACGCTGTAAACATTACGAGATGATTCTGTCATACAATAAACCATCCAGGAAGAAATCAATATATTAAAAAAACCTTCAGTGGGTTTATACGCAACAGAATGTGTTGATTAATTCTCCATAACAACAGCTGCACGTCACAAGATTACATTGATGCGCTTATTAACTTCAAGAGAGAAAGAAAACAGAGGCTATAACGTAAGTGACAACGTGAACTTGTTTCACGGATGCTCCTCACCATGTGTCCTTCCTTTAATAAACAAAACATTATCAGTAATCACTGGTAAATCTCTGTGATATGCAAGTAATAAAACTATTAGGTACGGTAACCGCTTTGTTCCTTACTCACAGTATACACATAGTATTCAGTATTCAGTCTTGGACGGCTAATTGGACGTGTTCCAGAGCTCCCAGGAGTTTAACCATTCACCTCACGTGAGTAATTTAGAGAAAGCAAATATTTATCTTTGGTTGAGAGCGAAACAGGAGGAGAAGCAGCCGGTCTCACACAATCTTTTGGCCCAAAGACAGAAAAACGACTCTAATGATAACCGACTGTTCTGTTCCATGATTCTCTCGAGCCTGAGGCAGTTATTTATTTCTGTTGAGCGTTCTTATTGGACTGATTCAGACGACTCTGAGCGCAAACATGTCCATCAACACGTCCTCTTACAGTATGATTCTGCATTCTAACGTTTTAATCAACCAATGTCTTTACGCTGCCAAGACGCAAGACACACTCAGAGACTCTCACGCGCAGAACAAAGCTGCTTCAGGCTTCGAAAGCAGGTCGGAGAATTTTAAATGCAGAAATGTCCAGAAGCTTGATTATGCAGCAATTCAGCACTGCTTCTGCACGACCATCTACATTCGCCGTCTTCAGCCGAGAATTTCATACACCAATCTTCATACATATGACAGCGTCGTGCTTTGCTATTTTTTTAGCGCCATGACTGACAGACCAAACATACGCTTTATCTGGTTTACAAACCAGTGCAGAACAATGGAGATAAATCTTGATCTTCTCAAACTGTGTGCCAGAACATTACCACAACTCCTGAGAGAGCCAAGAAGGAAGTCACAGGAACAGGTAGTAATTTGTTTATATTTTTGAAAATTATAAGTATTTGTTGGAGTTTGGCACGGTGGTGCAGCTCCAGGGTCCATGGTTCGATCCTGAGCCCTGGTTTATGTCACATGTTCTTCATTTTTGTCCGTGTGGGTTTCCTCCAGGTTCTCTGCTTTCCTTCAACCTCCCAAAAACATGGATTTAGGTGGATTGGTGACTCTAGAATTAAATCTGCGTGCGTACGGTGCCAGTTCTCCTGGGATATTCTCAGGAACCACCATGACCTTTATGAAGATGAAGCTCCAACTGAAGATGAATTCGTTCAAAAAGATTGTGGGTGAGAAGCGAACAAAAATAGGAACTGCAGGAGAGGACTACAGAATGTCTTTGAGAGCAGGCAGGAAAAAACCTTTTTAAAAAAACCTAACAAAAAGATAACAATAATCCCAGTTTGGGTTCAAAATTGAAAAAGGATTGTTTGTATTTAAAACTGTTAAATGTGACTGATTACATTTGCACCACTTTTAGCCCACAATTTCTTTCTCAAGAATGCATTATGCGGTCGCCTCCTGCCTTATATAATGACATTTTATATCATGAGCCCAGAGCCAGTCTCCGTTCTCCCAGCGTCATCGAGCTGGTTTTGAGTGACTATTCATCCCTACAGCCGTCCTTTCACACATTATACATAATTTTTTTTCTCCGATAATATTAATTTCTCAGTCTTTACTGTGAGAACTCACAGCTTTTTCTGTTTGATGTTTCTTTGTTGGAAAAAAAGGGTTAGAGAATGAAAAAGCACACACACGCACACACACACAAACACACACAGACACACACGTGCGCGCGCGCGCACACACACACAATCCTCCTAGTAAACAAACTGCAATCAGTGTGTAGAAGCCCTCACAGATTGGGCTTTTGGACTCCCTGTTGTGATCTGATTGGCTCAGAAGAGCAGAGGGCGGAGTCTCAAAGGAAGGGTGTGGATATAAAAAGGAGCACCTGCTATGCGACAGAGGCATCCGTGAGGATTTATTACAAGTCATAAATACAAGAGGAGCTTGTTTTTGCATAGGAGCTTGAAGATAACCTGTTGTGCTGAAAGTAAAGAATCTGAGAAAGCTGAAGGAGTAGAAAAAGAAACAGAAGAAGAAGAAGAAGTGGAGCCTGAAACGTAAAGAAAGACCGAAAGAAACCTCAAGCAGCAGGAGATCCGCTTCCTAGACCATGTCTCTGGACGTGAAGGAGAAGGTGCGTCTGGTGTTCATGGGAGCAGCCGGCGTAGGCAAGACTTCGCTGATCCGTCGCTTCCTGAACGACTCATTCGAGACCAAACACAGGCGCACGGTGGAGGAGCTGCACAGCAAAGAGTACGAGGTCTCAGGCATCAAGGTGACCGTGGAGATCCTGGACACCAGCGGAAGCTACTCGTTCCCTGCCATGCGCAACCTCTCCATCCGCAACGGCGATGCCTTCGCGCTCGTCTACTCCGTCGACGATGCAGAATCTCTTGAGACAGTAAAGAATCTGCGTGATGAGATCCTGGAGGTCAAGGAGGACAAGTTCACTCCCATTGTGGTGGTTGGCAACAAGAGCGACCGCAATGAGTGCAGGCAGGTGAGCTCCGAAGATGTCCTGCCTATGGTGGAACTGGACTGGAACAACAACTTCCTGGAGGCATCAGCGAAGGAGAACGAGCACGTCGTGGAGGTGTTCAGGGAACTTCTCCAGCAAACCAACCTGCCCACTCGGCTGAGTCCGGCGCTGAGACGACGCCGAGAGACGTATCCTAAAGACACGGGCTTCAGGCCTCCCATGAATAAAACCAACAGCTGCACAGTGTCCTAACCTCAGACATCACAGCCGCTGAGGACGTTTCTCCAGGAGGGAACATCTGCATGACGGAGACACCGCCGTACCTTCCGCTCTGTTTGAGAACACTGAGATCTTCTCTGCTTTGGTCTTTCATGCAGGAGAGAAAAACAAACACGTGAGAACCAGAAAAAGACTGAGCAGAGATTACAACACCTGGAATTCCTCCCTGCTTCCTGACTGCAGGTGAGAGAGGACGTGAAGGAGAAAAAAGCTCAGATTAAATCTATAAATGAACATGAAGGTAAAGAACTGACAAAGACTCGTTTAAATGTTTGTGCTGCTCCAGAAAAGACCTTCGATCAATGTGTTAATAAGGTTTTCCATATTTTTATTAGTGTTGTTTGCAACAAGTAATATTGTGGAGATGAATTCATTTAAAAAAGCGATTATACACCATTAACACTGATGATCAGTTCAGGAGCTTCTAATGGCTCCAGTAAATAAAAATAGACATCACAGTACACATTAACATAATGCACTTAACGTTTGAATAAAATGCATTTCATTCATTTAAAAAAAAATCTTTGCTTTGATCAGTAATTAGATACATTTTCTGGAAAGGAATCCCCTAGCTGCAAAGGTTTTGGCACCCCATGTACACCTATTGTAATTGTGCATTAAAACATATTAGGTATTCAACATCTTACATATAAATATTATGTTTTTTATATGTGTACACATTAACTGATGATGTTTAAAGATGGTATGGAAACAATTATCATTATTATGGTTATTTGAATAAAGATATAAAAGTACATAAAAACAAACCCTGTATTGTCCGCTGTTGCTGTTTTGAACGTGTTCACATGCACTTTGTCTAGTTTTTTTTAAACAAATGTAAAATGTCTGTCTTTTTTTTTTTACGTGAACTGTACATGCATGTATAAAATATGTTTCAAAGAAAAATAAACTCCTGAAAGGATTGTACACTTTCTGAAATACTGTTTGGTCCCTACTAGCTGCAAGGTGCATTATGGGTATTCTGTATTTCAGGTTAACATGTGTTGTCCACTATAGTTTATAAACAACTATAAAATGATAAAACTCTTAAAATAATGCACTATACATGGGATAGGGTGTAGTTTTTGGACACTTGCCTACATGTTAGGAGTTGTACGCGTTAATAATAAACGCATAGCACTGAAGCGGTTTGGTGGTTAACGTTCATGAAGATTTTCATTTCGTAACATTCATGAAGTTCATTGTAGATTCATGCATGTCTTTCTTGGAGAAAATTTTATTATCTCCATTTTAAAAACCCATTTCTAAAAAAGTCTGGTAATGTGAGCCAATGAAAAGAGTTCTAACCGATTTTGTTAATCATTGTTGCCCCCTGGTGGTAACATCATGTCAGTGCAAATAAATATTTGTATAAAGGACACGAAAGGTTTTTTTTAATTCATGATTTTACGAGGTCATCCACACTTCCTGACCATCGACAGGTTTAAAGAAATGTTTAATGCAAAACGTTCAATCAAAGTAAACCTATTAAAAATTTTATTTATTAAAAAAGATGTTTTGGAGTACAAAAAAGATGCTGTTGAATCCTATTAGCCATTTCTAAGGTTCTGGATCTCCACTGAACCATGAGCAGAGCTATAACATCCAAATCGAGAAAGAGCAAGACGTGAAACCTCCCAGAAGATCACAAGGAACCCTGGAGCACAATCTAAAGTTCTTCAGGCCTCGCTTGCCTCAGCTAAAGTCAGTGTTCATGACTGTACTATCAGAAAGACATTGCTCGTGACGACATTGCTCATCTCAAGTTTGCCAAGAAGTACCTGGATGATCCAAAAGAAACTGGAAGAGTGTTCTATGGAGAGATGAATCTAAAGCGCTTCCTTTTTAGGCAGAAGATCTGAAGACGTTCAGTGTAAAAAAAAAAAAAAAAAAATTTGCATAAATGCAGAAAATCAGACAGGGGGGCAAAAACTTTTTCACAGCACTTAATCCAAACTGAACTAAAAATGACTGGCAGATTCACAAAAGTCGAGTCTTTACGTTTTATCTTTTAGAGCAGGTGTTCATGTTCATGCCACGCTGAATTCTGGATTCTGATTGGTCAGGTGTTGATTAATTCTCGGACAGTAGCGCAGATCGATGTTAATGCACTCAGTTCTAGTACCCCATCATCATTAGAGCTCGTTCACAGGTACAGCACACGTTGTCTTTAGACGTGAGAGAGCGTCAGACTACAGTCTTTTAAAAGTGTATGTTTAGCATTAGTTTATGGAGTCGTTCTTTTCACAGCTGACAGTTAGGATTAATAACGTGCCAGAGAAAGTGGCTGTTTTACATTTACATTTACGTTTATGTCATTTAGCAGACGCCCTTATCCAGAGCGACTTCCATATGTCTCGTTTATACAACTGAGCAGTTGAGGGTTAAGGGCCTTGCTCAAGCGCCCATCAGCGATAGCTTGGCAGTGCTGGGATTTGAACTCATGACCTTCGTCACTAAGTATGAAGCTTATTACTAGAGATTTTTACTTGTTTCAATTGACATAGGGAGAAATATTACATAACTTTTCCTTTATTCAAGAAGACTTCACTTGCTTGTATAAAGCGTTTCTCTTCAGTCACGTAATGTGAAAGTTATCATGTTAGGTTTGATTGATGTTTTGTCCTCTTGGGTTTATGCGAAGTGTGTGTCATTTGGTGTCGCTTGGTACATGTTAAACTCACTGCATAAGTTCCTGCGTGCCGTATTTTTGTTTCCTTTAAAAACAAAAAATGTATCCGTCGATGAACAAAGCCTGATTCAAGCACACATTATTAATCATGATTCTACAGAATGATTTAAATGAAGGACATTTCACACACATACATGTGTACCTTGACTGCCTTAAATGGCATACACACACTTCCTTACACAGATCTCACACACACACACACACACACACACACACACACACATTCACACGCACAAAGTCGGCCTTGTCTGCGTGTTTCCCGTTTCCCACTCAGCTCTGATAGCTGCACATTGTCTCACACAAGGAAGTGGCCAAGAGTCGGTTGCTGTCTAGTTCCTCTTTGGATCATGCTTACGCTTACACACACACACACACACACACACACACACACACACACCCCATTCTCATTGCATACAGTCACACACCCCGGCACAGACACACTCCACTCTGCCTCAGTTTCAGGTAAGAGCCAATCTGACATGTTTAACTCTTTATTTAGTGATAAACCGAGATCTCGGCATTAAGATTAATTTATCTTCGCTAGCTGCCACTGAATATTTCTGACTTCTTTACACTTTAAATCTGAAGTCGGGGTTTTTTTTGTGGATTACGAACACAAAAACACATGAATTGCGTGAGAAAGCGTGAGCGCAGTGCAACATCGGACCATATTCTGCCTTTTCTGTGGTTCTTCCGTACGGGAATCTTTAGCACAACCGGATAACAGAACTAAAAATATGTGTTAATTATGAACGAATGAATAACTTTACAAAACGAATTGAATGTGTGAATGAATGAAAAATCTTGCACGGATGAAGGAAAGAGAAATATTTGAAAAAATGATCTTGCCTAAGTGAATGAATGTATGAATGAATTGATTAATCCTGCAAGTGAATAAATGTGTGGGTGAATGAATGAATCTGTGAATGAATCATTTCGTACGAGTACCTGAATGTGCATTATGAACGAATGAACAAGGTTGTACATTCTTGCACAAATAAGCTTGAACGAGTGTATGAATGTGTGAGGGGATGCTCTTATTAGTAAATGAATGGATGAATGAATGGTTCACCTTAATGAGTGAATACATAACGATATAAAGAATCTTACACAAGTGAGCATGTGAATGAACGAATGAGTGAATAATCTCACACAAGTGAATGAATGTGTGAACAAATATCGTTTTAGATGGATTATTGTGTGAAAGGGTGAATAATCCTTCAAAAGTGAAGAAAATGTATGAATGCATGAATCAATGAGTTTTACAAATGAATAAATGTAAGGAAATGAACTAAATGACCGTGTAAGTAAATGAATAAACAAGTCTTGTGCGTGCAGATAAATTAATTAACGCAAGTTATTGAATGAATGAATGAATGAATGAATGAATGCCCTGATGTTTAAACTCCTGTTTCCTCCGATCAGTGCCGTCACGCTCGTCTTTGCCTCTGGACTTGGTCCAAGCTCCACAGCAGCTTTAATGAAACCTGCGGAGTTTAGAACAAGTACAGCGTCTGGGACACTGCAGCATGTTACCCAGAATGCATTTCAAACGTTTCACATCGATGTCAGGGGAAGATCCGTTGCAGCTCTGGCTGTCGAATGAACTGTCGTTGTGTAGCGCTAAATGATCTCTGACGCGACGTATACAGTATGTCTAACTTTAGCATTTAGTCTTCATCTGCTGTGTGACATAACCACGTCATGTCATGTGTTTATACAGAGCCGAGTGTAATACGCCTGTTTTAACACACTGTTACTCAGAACACGGTAATTCCCCTTCACACTTCCTCTAACTTCATGGATGAGTGTAACTTCTGCAATTCCGATGACTTTAGGAAGTCCGATTTCTTCAAATCATCCCAGAAATCTGAACTGTTTTACAGTGTAGAGTCAGTCTTAGTTTAACAGCCATGTGGTGCTTCCATATAATCAATAAAGCTTTCATTCATCCATCCATCCATCAGTCAGAATATCCATTCATACATTCATCCATATAGCAATTCATTTTTCCTTACATCAACCCATTCATCTGTTTATGCATCCATCCATCCATCGGTTTAATCTACATCTTCATATGTTCATCTGTCCATCAATCACTATCCACATAATCTACACATACATGAATCCATTCATCAGCATATCCATTCATCCATCCATCCATGTATGAACCCATCCATCAGTATATCTACCCACACATCCATCCATCAGTATATCTATTCATACATTTACCCTTCTATCCACCCAATATATTCATCCTCCACCTGTAGCACTCCATTCCTCCACCC
>JAQQZU010000036.1:28815492-28827899 GCA_030068025.1 Parauchenoglanis punctatus | reverse complement strand
GATTTAGCGCATTAAAATTATCCTAGATCAGCTATAAAAAGTTAGACCTTTTTTTCACTGTTGACCAGTGTTATTGAGCTGGGTTGAATTTTTTCAAAAAGCTAGAAATCGATTGAAAATACTTACATACAATTACATAAATGACCACATTAACCTGTCAGAACACTCCAATCTCCAAGCAGTGTGTGTGTGTGTGTGTGTGTGTACTTTGCACTATTACACTCGCTGTACAGACTAAAGTACATACGCATGTGAAAAACAGAAAATTACACGTTATCTCACCTCTGTTAGCCCCCTCAGACACCACCGATTTCCCCAATTCCACACCAAGACGCCTGCAAAACAGGCAAAAAATAATGTTTTATGTCGTGTTGTGACAAATCTTCAGTGATAATGATGTTGTGTTGGAGGTTAAGAGACCTGTATGTATTTAAACCCTTCAGCAATGCTGTATTAATGTAATCGGAGATGTTCACACCAATAAAGCGACTGCAGATTGGACTGGCTTTGATTTGATAAACGCCTGTGCTGTAAAGCTAGTTAATAAAACTAAGATTTGTTACGATGTCCTGGAGGTGACGTTTGAACTTGGCACCTGTATAAAGTTTTAGACCTGGTTACATAACATTTCAGAGAAAACGCATATCAATATAAAGAAGAAGAAAAAAAAAAGACAGCATATGAATATCACACAAAACATTACAGTATTTTCAACAGACAGCAATGGGAATTTTTAAGACATTTATTAAATACAGGCATTACTAAAAGGGTTTTAAAAAAAGTGTAAACCAAAAAAAAAAAAAAAAAGAAAGTTTCAATGAAAATTCATCCATCCAGAAACACCACAGTACAAATCATGAAAAGATCAAACTGAACATAAAAGCAGTTCAAATGAAATGTGAATACATAATATAATAATTAAACTAGTAAACTATAAATACTACAGTGACAATGTTGGAAATAGAACAACAACAACAACAACGGCCTGAATTTTGATTTCGGTTTTGGTTTCAGCTGAGGAATTTTTCTTTTTATCAGATCACACTGGATAGACTTTGCCGTTATGCAGCGTTCCAAATACGGCGGATTTTCATGATGACTGAGCATAAAAATGCCTCCTGTCTACGCAGCCTCGTCTCAAACGGAACAAGGCAGCATTTTTTTCACGTGTCTATAACAACCTGATGTCTAACTGATTATCGACACGCACCAAGCTGAACATATTTTTCCAGGAGACCTTGATAAACTGGATTAGGTGCGTCATCATCATCATCCTCCTCATGGATAAACACAAACACACACACACACACACACACACAGCAGTGAGAGCAGAACACTCTTAACAAGTATGCTTCTGCCTCTTCAGCTGAGAGGGTTCATGTTTCAGTGCCAAGTGCTGGAGGACTGGATCACGTTTCAGACTCTCCTCTGTGAAGCACTTCATTCCCACCCACACACACACACACACACACACACACACACACACACGAGCATATGAATAGGTTACACACCATAGCTGTTGAATTCTGCATTCTGATTGGTCAGAAGGTGTTGATTAGTTTTCTATAACAGCAGCTCAGACAGCAGTGCAGCTCGTTCTAAGGTGTTATCGTTTCTATAGTAACAGCTCGTTCACAGGACGCCCCGTATTACCAGATTTCCTTTAAAGCATTTAATTACTGAAACAGTGAATTTTTCTATTATGGGACAATAATGGAAGGAGTCTCCAGTGACAGCACTCTGTAACAGTCGGAGGCGAAAACCGACGTGACGAGAGGGACAGGAATTACAACTTTTAAAATTAAGCCGAGTCTCTGTTGTTAGTGTCTCCTACAGAGTTCCTCTGTGGAGAGAAAAACCTCCCTCAGTGTCCTAATGACAGCATGTGATAAGACCGCCCCCCCCCCCCCCCCACACACACACACACACCTCATTTCCCCTCGACACTGATCTGTAAACATTAACAGGATTAAAGGAACTCCTACTGAGCTCAACTTCTAAACTAGAGTGCAAAACTTTGTACACCCCTACTTTTTCAAGATCAAAAACATCCCAGAAACGCAAGATAAAAAGGCAGCGCATGAGTTTATATCAAATCTGATATATTGGGTTGTTTTTTTTTTGCTATTAATAAACAATATTTTATTTTTGTCTATTCTTGAGTTTGCCCTAGAGGTGTGCAAACTTTTGCACTCAACTATAAATCCACATTATTATTCGTTTTAGTTCTTTTGTTGTACATAGGAGTTTTAACATTTTACTTTGATCATGTTTTCATGTCACTAATTTGCTTATTTTATTGTTTATTATTTATCTAAAATTCACTCTCAGCTTCCGCACGTTGTTTCCGGTATGTGAGGCCATGTGATACAACATCTCTATGTTCATTGGTCACAGAGAATAAGAACGTCATGCTGTTATTATTGGTGTTGATTATTTTCCTAGAACAGCACACCCTGGAAGGTTTTATTCCTCATACCGTATAACAGAGAAAACAAAACTTCCATTATGTAAAAAAAAAAGTGCCACTTTTTGGCCATTTATAGTTACATTTAATGCTCAGGAAAGTTCCTGTGCTCATTTACTTCGCAGCTGTGCTACTGTCCGAGCGGCTTCTGACCAATCAGGATCCAGAATGCAATGAGGAGGAATAGCAGTGTTTTATTCGGCAGAATCGGCGCTGGTCTGGAGATCATAGCTTTGACAGGGTGTCAGTGCTGCGCTGCGCTGTGCCAGTCCCAGTGAGATATTAAACAGTGCTGACAGTTCGCCCGGGTCACTGTGATCACGCTCTTACAAAAGCAGCTTTCAAAATACACAGCTGCGAAATACACATTTCATCACCAACACTGGGGCGGTAAAGACGTTTAACTTAATGAGGACAAACCAGTACGCAGTAACATAACAGATTTAGCCCAAAGTGCAGAATTTCTAACATACTAACAAACAACAATTGGTGAGAAACCACGCCGAAACAACGCATCACTCTGAAAAGTCTCAGAGATGAGAATCTAGCAACGTAGCAGGCGTATGAGAGCGTGTGAAATGACGATCAAGGAACATGATGAGAAGTTAAACATCTTATTGTCAAACCTTAACAATCCATACAGCCCTACGTGGTGCGGATTACTTTCCTACATCACATCGTGAAGCGTCTTATCCCTCTCTATTCCGTGCACAATTTTTTGCAATAGTTGAATTTAACACGATCTGTTTCCTGTTCTCACTCACGTTATAGCAGCTACAAACAGGCTTCACCACACCAGCCTCTCGCTTCTCTCGTGAAGCTGATAAAAACAAAAATAAAATGCAGCTCGCCATGTCAGTGAGAAACCGCGAAGAGTAAAACCGTCTGTACTGAAGAAATGGAAAAATACAGCATGAGAGTCTCTGACACTGGAGACTCCTTCCATGTTAAATGTTAAATAGAGTCTCTGAACTGTAACTATAGCAACGATAACAGATCAGAACCAGCATGTTAATATAAACCTGCGAGTCGGTGGCAGTTGGATCTATCATCATATCTCAAACGTTCAGTGTTCCACCCTTAGGATAGACGCATTCCTGCAGTATAAAAAGATTACTACCTTTACACTCACTCAGTGATGCGAGTCTTGCCCAGTTCTGTGATTGCTGGATGTGGGTTGGATGTAGTAGTATAACAACAATGTCACATTTAGGGTTACACAAGTTCGATCTCTTGTTATCATGCCTTAAATGCAGTTCCGCCCTTGTGTTTGAGTGAGTAGGTTATAACAGAGTAGTGAGATACTGTACGATAGCATTATTCTTATGGTTATACTCACTCGGTGATCTTGCTGGCCAGCTCGGTGCATGCTGGGATGTTGTTGGCACAGAAGACCCGGTATCCACTTCTGCCCACATTCATGTTGGAGTTATGACCATAGGACAGCTTCGGGGTTTGGGGGCGAGACAGGAGGAACTTGTGGACTCCTGCTCGACTCTTTGGCATGTTTACACACAAGTTAGGGAGGTTCTTTAAAGGGAAATTTGCTCCTTACAACCCCAATAGGCAACAAAATCAGCAGTGATACAAATGTTTTCAGAACAAAAACACACAGTCAAGCCAAGTAAGGGTTACAAAGGGTTACTGGGGGAACAAAGCCAAAGCAAACAAATTACAAATAAAAATAAAAATAAAAATCTACTGACTTACCGGAAAACTGGATAAACAGAAGAAGAAATGGGGAAAATATCCTAGATCATATTACAACTACTACTGATAATGATAATAATAACTAACAACAACTAATAAGAACAATAATAAGCTCACTGGTTTTAGGTTAGCACTTTCTCATACACTCATTTCTCAATCACTACTTCACTTTCCTTAGCAAAATTCAAACTGCACTGCCGCAAAGCAGGACACAAATCCACTGGCAGCTTTTTCCCATCCGGACTGCGATCTCTTCCGACATTCAGACCTCAAAGTCAAACCGATTGCATGTAAACTACCTCAAAATAGGATCGGATTCTGCAACTCATACGCGACTAAAGCGATTAAAGAGCAGCGAAGCGCGCGCAGTATCTTTGTATCACTGTAAACTTTGTTGCAATGCGGCCGGAAAGAGAGCCGACACGCCGCCTGCTCGCGCAAAGCCCCGCCCACAAGAGCCTGACTGACATTCCGGCCAGCCAATCGGACTAGAGCGCGAGGGGCGGTGAGGGCTGGGAGGTTTTAACCAATCGGTGCGTCCCGTGCAGTCACGAACATGTGCAATCAGATGAAAAATTATTGGCACCCTTGTGTCAAATCAGCATTCAACTCAGTGTCTCGGGGTTTTTTTTTTCCTTCAAACCACTGGAGAAAGTGGTTGGCGTCATATTTTATAATAAATGAATAAAAATTTCAAAATATCTAAAAAAAATAAATAAAAAAAAACAGCATTTTTTTTGCAAAATGACATCTGTAAAAAAAAATTCAACATCCATTAAAAAAAATTCATTCTCACAAGACCTTCTTTTTCTTTAAAAAAAAAAAAAAAACAACCCAAAATAACATTTTATCTCATGAGAAATTTTGGATACATTTTTGAAACCTGTTAAAATAATTAACATTAGATTTTAATTTTTATTTAAATATATTTATTTATATTGTCTTTAGAAATAGTATTATTATTATTATTATTATTATTATTATTATTATTATTATTATTATTATTATTTTGCCCCTCAAACTATTAGAGAGTTGACTAGTATCCCTTAACAAAAATCACTGTCTTACACATTTTTTAAATATTTTCTCTCAAAAACAAATAGACATTCCTTAAAATATTTTTAAAAGTGTCAAGAACAAAAACATAATAAAATGCTCTCGGTATCCTTACTCACAGTACACTTACTTTCAACCAAACAAAATGTTGCACACACGAGCGCCAACTTAGTGTTTGGGTTTGTCTGTTATCTGCAATACTTTTGAGATGGTTTGACGGTTGAAAAAGAATTAATTTGTCAGGGCTTTGTTGAAACGGATCAAGACAGATCACTACAAAGGCAAAGGAATATTTAATACTCCACTACGTAAAGGCGAAGGAGATTAGACAAAGGCGATGGCAAAACAAAACAAAGTCAAAACCGGCTAAACGATATGCAAGAAAATAAGTTCTTGTAATGTCAACGTATAAACCAGTCGTGTGACTTTGCAAAACTGGCGGATCCAGGTTATTTAAAAGGTGCTTTAAATAGACGTCAGTACTCAGAAGTCTGGCAGTTGTGAAATGGGGTATGGATCAAGTGACGAGGCTTGTAGTTCACTGTTGGGTTGAAGCTCAAGAAGAGTGGAGTTCATAGTTTCAGTAAGAGAGGACATAGACTCGTCAGAGCTCAAAACCCACCCTGACTCCATGTTACGAAGAGATCACTGTGTGCGCAGACAGTGAAGATTTGCATGGTCTACCCCCATGGTAGGGTGGTTGGGGCAGTCGGTGTGAATTCTCTTTTAAGTTTGGGAACTAGAACATTCTGAGTTGGGATCCAGCAACTCTCCTCAGGACCATTTCCTTCCCAGCCAATGAGGTTTTGCTTTCCTACCTTCCTGATATCTGGAATCAAGGACTTCCCCAATGGTATAAACTGCTGGTCTGGAGAAAGTGGTTGAATGTCTGTTTGTGTTTCTTCATCTGAACAACCCCAAGGGATTCAGCACAGACACATGAAATGTGAGGGATGATTGAGTCCATATCAGCAGTTCAAGTGTATACATCACCTCAAAGATGTGTTGAAGAATCTTGAACAGCCTGGTACACGTATTGATGCTTCCTAGGCATACATGAAGGTCGAAAGCCACACACACAGTCACCTGGCTTAAAAATCGGTGTAGCAGCATGGCAGCAATGTGCAAACACCTTGTTCTGCCTTAATGTTTATTTAAAGTGTCTGTGAGCCACCTCCCAGACTTCCTCACTTCTCCAAAACTACAACTGGTAATTCGTGATAGTAGCATTCCAGGGGAAGAAGTGGCACCAACTTTCCTGGCCGTCTGTGCAGAAGGTGCTTAGGAATTAGCCGATTTCCTGATTTTCATGTTCAACTTGGTTGTGCATGATAGTCAGACTTCCTAAAACACCAAAGAAAGGTACCAAATTGTACTTTTCCTTGTCACTGGGGTATCCATTATCAACCATCATGACATATTGAGTGCAGGACAGTTGCTAAGATCTGGTCCAAAAAGTTGCTAGATATGTTTCTCTTATTTTAAAATAACTCACCAAACTCACGAAATTTAGTAACACTGAACACAGAGGAGAATACTGTTCAGTAATGTCACTGGGTAAACCAGCACTGAGCTTTAATTATTTATTATAATAATAATAGAATGCAAAGCAATTAAAACTTTTATTCACAATATAAAGCTGTGTAATCCAAATAATCATATATCATGTTGCATTTCAGTAGTATCAACTAATTTTCATTTAACAAAAATAATATAGCTAAAAATACATACAAGTGAAGCCCTGGAATATTATTGTGAATATTAACTTCTTCTTTTTTTTTTTTTAGCCAGGGTAGTCGCTTCAACTCTATGAGTGCAACAAAGACATGGGCAAAAAAATGGCAGCACATGGTAAATATTAGACAACATAAATATAAATTATTGTCACTGCTCAACAAAGACTTGGCTATGTGATGCAGTACGATGGCTCTGCATCGTTTCGCCTCAAACATATTACTGTACATTAAATCTGACAAATGTAACAAACTTCACATCTACAGCAGCTTCCAACATCTAAAAAAATGTGATTGTACATCGTTAAAGTCATTTATGTCATGCAGCAGGAGTTTCCAAGGAAATAAACATAAAAAAGTTTGCAGCATTGCAACTAAATTACAGTCCTGATTTTGCCGAGTTGCAGGCGACACTTCGTCAACGTGGGTGGAGTTTAAGTTACATCTTTTCAGCCAATCACAAACTTTTTTACTTTAAATACGTTCTCTAGTGGTTTTGGTTGCACAATAAATTACGTTAGCTAGTTTTCTATGGACTTGGTTATTGGTTAAATATAGCTATCTTAATAGCTACAGGTGATGATACAATAGATAATTTGCTAACAACTTGGTCGCTAACAACCTATTTTCAATATATATTATAACAGATTGCATAATGTAAGCTATCCTTCTAGCAAACACATTCTCTGCTCATTGACAGCTCCGATCACAAACTCAATCGCAAAACTTCACATACTTGGACTACTGGTTGTGATTAAACAATAAAACAGCTTACGTAACGTTTCCTAGCCTGTTCATGAACTTAGCTTAGCTTTTGATTGCACTTACACAATAAAATAGTAGCTAGGACACATAACATTAGCAAGCTCAGTTGCTGGTTTTAAATACAATTAAAAAGATTAGCCAAAATAATCTCCTAGCTTGCTATTGAGGTTAGTTTGGTACTATTTACATAATAAAATAATTGCCAGTGACAGTGGAAACCTATTTATAAAATTATTAAAATAAAATTATTTACATAATGAACTTAGATGCTGGTTTAAATTTTAACATTACACCAAAAAATGTTATGTTTAAAAAATGCTTTAATGTTTAAAAAAAAATGTATGAGCCTAATATTTCCTAGCTTGCTACCAAGCTTGGCCATTGATATTAAGTGCATGATAAAATTGTCAGCCTAACATTATCCCATGAGCTCGCAAACTAGCAAAGTTAGTGACTTAGATAAACACTTTATCTAGATTTGTAGAACACCTGAATAGCTGCTTAATGTAATGCTAGAAAAATGTAATATTAACTGACATAACTAGTTAGCTGGTTAATGTTAGCACAGTGCTGTTTAGGTCGCTTTGCTAGCTGTAGTAGAAGCTAGTAGCTAGTATGTATTTACAAGTTGTATATTGCACTCAGCAGTACATCAAGACTAAGAAATGAAAGATTAGTGATAGTTAACACAATTACATTTAAAGCTAGCTGATTTTTTTTTCCAACTTGAGTTCCAGCCTTTCTGACCCAGGGTCGCCCGTGTCCTTGTCTCCTGGAGGTCGTCATGCTATGAGAACAACAAACGCACTTCAGGAAGGACAGGAGTGACGCTGGCAGCTGAAAGGTGCTAGAAGTTGATTGATAAAATGGCGCTGGGCCTGAAGTGCTTACAGATGATGCTATCAATCAAGTCTCTCCATTTGTTGTGTCGTAAACATGACTGCATCGCAAACACTATAATTTAGACCTAAACACGGAGCATTTTCTAGAAACATCACAAATTTTTATATGTAACAGGATCTCTTTACAGTCGGGTGAAAGTATCACCCCTGCTTAAGTGTTCTTTCTGCTTAAAGCATTTGGATTTTAATACAATAAATCTTTTGCTTAAAAAAGCGTTAGCGTAAACTACTGCAAGGCTGTTACTCTGAAATTTGCTCTAGCTAACATAGCTAGCTAGGGTTTGGAGAGTAATGCTTGCTAATGATTCTTCATTTATCAACAGACACTATATAAACAAACTCATATCAGTTAGCTTTTAGTAAGTCAATTTTAGAACTTTGAGAAAGATAAAAACGCATTAGGATTTATGTTTCATTTGATTGGTGTACAGCATGATGTCATCATCTATCTCACTGTCTAATACGTTTCTTTACAGGTTTAAAAGACGGGAATGGAGAGTTGTCATCCATCTGAATGACAGATAATGAAATAAAACCTAAATGTAGCTATGCTCCCTGTAACTTATAGCTTGAGGACACGTGAGTTTCTGGATACTGGCGACTTTACGAGCAACTCGTATTTGTGATGTCATATCAAAGTCACGCTCCTGTAAGTTTTCTCAACAACCGTTATTTGTTCAAATTAAATTAAAATAAAAACTGAAGTAGGGCTGGGCAAATGTGATAAATCATATCATAATACACTTTTCAGAAATATCGTGGTTTTATGATATACTTTTCTGATTGGATGCAGCTGATATGATGTTAAAACTTTGTACTGAATCCTTATTAAATTTTAAATTTTTACATTTACATTTAGTATTGTAATTTTGTAATATTATAACTTATCAGTGTTTTCTATCAGGCTGTTTTTTGTTGGTTTTATTAATGCTTTTTTGTAGAAAAAAAAATTACTTTTATTTATAGTTACTGGTGTGTTGCTGGCAGTTTGTTGGTAAAACTATATATCGTAGAAATGTCATCATCTATCACAATGCCACATTTCTGTCCTGTCACCCAGCCCTAAACTTAAGTGCTAATGTTTGAGATACACCCTTTGTAAAGTGCCACAATCTATAAATTATTTAGTCAATTACCTAGCTAGCTAGTCGTTAACTAACTGCTACAGTACGATTCAGTATCTGCGTACATTGTCCCAAATTACCTTTTTAATTATTCTGAATAGCCATTACTTGATAGAATTAATTCTACACCCTCTTGAACAAAGAAAAATGGGACAGTGTGTGAGCAAAAATACTAGCAACAAGTTAGCAAAACAAGTGCAAACTACAGGTAGAACTGTACTAACTGATGAAGAACTGTGTTGTGTTTGGAAAATCAGCACTCAGAATTCTTCTCACTCTTGAGAACTTTCTCCTTCAGCAGGTCAAGGATGACCTGCCTCTCCTGGCTCTCCAACTCAAAGCGCCGCTCACGTTCCTTCCTCTCAGCACCGAGTCGTTCGCGTTCCAGAGCGATTTTGCTCCTCTGGATCTCGAGCTCTTCTCTGCGGAGCGCCATTTCCTCTTCACGCAGCCGCTGCTCAGCTTCCGAGCGTTTCTCCAGGAAGCTCAGGATCTCCGAGTATGTCTGGCAGCAGCACTGGCACGGCCGCTTGGCTGTGGGCGCCGACAGCTCGACCAGGTCCTCCTGTTCCTCCGGCTCCAATGAACCAGACACTGAATGGAACCGGAATCATCTACATATATTAGTGTGCTTTCACATATAGAATTAGAATTTAGTCTGTTTATGAAGAGTTCTGTTTATTCGTGTGATTGCCTCTTCACCTGCAGGCACCGCCGCCGTGACTGGAAGCACAGTGGGTTTGTCTGGCTCAGGCAGTGTGAGCTCCTCCAGCGTTCTCTTCTTCATCTCTCCATCCTGGTATTTCCCTTCACCGCTTGCCATCAGATTCTTCTCGGCCTCAAGCTCCAGAACCTCATGCAGCAGATCCTCCTTCTGAGCGTAGAGCCTCTCCGTGCCGAACCTCAACACAGTTACATGATATCATTTATTTAACCATTTGGTTTAAAAATCTAAAAGACAACATGTTTCTGGAAGTTTCAATCATCCAGAAATGTATGGTAGTAGTTCTCCCAAGTGTGTCCTGGTTTGTTCTCCTTCAACCTTTCAAGCAATGGACTTTTAGTTTTAAAAAAAATAATAATAAAAATTATTCAAAATATTGTTCAAAAGACCAATTTTTGTTGAACATTTTTGTCATGCTGGCTGTGGGAAAATAATCAAAGAAGGGGTAGTGAGGGAATGACTGTAACTTATGATATCAACCTATAATCCTATAATACACCAGCACATATTAACATTTTATTCCCTGTGATTTAACTTGAACACATAGCTTGCTAACCTGCGCAGGCTGGGAAAGTCCTGCTTTTTGTAGTAGTCAAGCAGCAGCATAGTTCTCTCCCTGCATCTGCGTCCGTCCACCTCAAAGTTCTCATCCTGCAGCGCTCTCGTAACGATCTCCCCCACCCGAGCCCAGATCCGGCCTGACTCCTTCGAGATGAATGGGTTCTGAGCGATGACCTCACGCAGGAGCAGGATGTCGTGGCGGGCGGAGAAACGTACCTGCCGCTTCCGGGGAGTGGATGAGGGGCCAGCGATGGAGAACCCTAAACCAGAAAGATTTTTTTTTTTAAAGTTACAATCCTTGAATTCTTGTTATTTGACCAAGGAAAATATAAAATTGTCTATTCTGGTCATGGAGACACTTATTTAACATTTGTGTTCAGTTGTCAGCATTTTGTTATAACAGGAACTAACTTGTCTCAAGGACATTTCACAACATTAAGTGTGATAGGTCTATATTACATTTATTACACATAATTGGTTGATTGAAATCTTTAATTGAAATGATTGAAATGCTTCCCTATTAAGCAAGTAACCCAAATAGCAGATGACTCCGATCCAGACCGCATTTCCCACGGCAGATCCATGTAACAGTCACCTCTGATTACCGGATTTGGACCGGCTCCAGTGCAGATTCAGTTCACTCTAAAAAAAAATTGCTGTACATTTTTACAGTAAGTTACGGGTAACTTGGGTACCCGTACCATAAACAACTGTAAAACATATTTATAGTAAGGTGCTCATACATATGACATTAAAATGACACTGCATTTGCCCAATGCAGGATACAACTGAGTCTTGCTCAAGGACCCAATTAAGGTGCTTTGGTGGCATTGGGATTTGAACACATGGCCATCTCATCACTGACATGAAGCCTTAACCACTGAGCCACTACAACTACCACAACCAGCTTGCACTGATTCAATGCAATTTTTTTAGTGGAGTTAATTCAGTGTTAAAAGTAGTTGAATCAATGAAAGCTAGTTGCAGTGTTGTTGTGACGGCTCAATTGGTAAGGTGTTGCATACAACTCAGAAGGTTGGGTGATCAAATCCCAGAAATGACATGGTTGGGTAAGACTCTTAGCCTTCATATCAACTGTATCCTGCAGCAGCCAAATGAGCTGTGCTGGCTTATGTGTTATTTTATATAACGTTATTACAGCACTTTACTGTAAATGTGTTTTATTTACGTTGTTGTTAACTCGATCTGCCAGTAAATTACTGTAACAATTTGCAGCAATTTTTTAGTGTTCATGTATATAAACGGCGCCCATGGCCATTACTCCACAATTTAAGTTGTGCGTTTATATAGGAAATATTAAGACATTGGCCATTTCATATGTAAGAGAAATTATTTATATATATA
>JAQQZU010000036.1:28785844-28815392 GCA_030068025.1 Parauchenoglanis punctatus | reverse complement strand
ATATAGGAGTTAACAGTTTTAAAGGACAGTTAGCACAAAAACAGGAATTCTTACTAGCTAGCTAGTTTAGGTTCTCAGAGAGGGGTCTGTGAATGAAAGCCAGGAGATCTATGTTTGCTTATTAATTTCAAAGAGTTACTTAGGTAGTTAGCTAGCTAGCTAGTCAGTCAGTTAGTTAGTTACACACTAACAGTGTAATTATTGTATGGTTATTACACTTATAAAGCTAACTGGCTAGTCACTTGGACTCAGTGTTTTAAACCTCACAATTTACTTGTACCTTTTAAACTTATAATGTTAACTTGAATTAAAAAATTAACTAAATATTTATTAATATATTATATAAATATATGCTTGGGTTAAATATGATATTTTAACTCGGGCAACTTGATTTGGATTGTTAAAAATCGCCAACGGCTCCAATACGTGAAAATGGCGATACTGGGTGTACTTAAACTTATTTGCTAATATTAGCGTTATCTTATAGTATATAAGGAATATATTCATTAATTTAACTAAATTACTTCTAGTTGTTAATATTTAATTGTTTCGCTGGTGGTGGAAGGATTTTATTAAATTGTTTTTATCACGGTATTAGATTTCTCTTGCTAGTGAATTGCTCTATAAAACACAGGTGTCACGTCGATTACAGTCCGGGTTGGGGCGTGCAGACGGAACGCAGTTGTGCGGGATCCGTGTTTCAGTCCGGAGTGTAGGTTCGCGGTGCTTTTCGCAGCACAGACGTGCAGTCACGCTTAATAAACATTGTAAAGTCAATATAATAAGGATACACTCTTCCGGATGGGTAGTTTGACCACATTATATAGCTGATTATGATCTAAATATTAATTAGTGAACATGTATATTCGTATATTATGTGGAGTCTTATTTACGTGTTTAGAATATGCAATTATTTAGTGAATAAATAGCGTTTTTATCAGCATATCTAACACGTCTGACTGCGAACCGGAAATCAACAGGAAAACGGTCCACGTGCATGCATACTATTAAAAAGAGTACGCATCCTATAGTAATTATGGTAAGATTTAGATGCGTACTATTGTAACACACTGTTTAGTGCAGTAGGATGTCGTTTCAGAGCGACGGGAGGGAGGGAGCGCGCGCTCGAGAGAGGTGGGGGGGGGATCGCACACGCGTCTAATCCTCTCGCGCAGCCGGTGCAGCGTTATCATTAGATAACGTGTGTGCGCGTGCGGGTGTGCAAAATGCGTGAATTCCCCGCGTTTTACCTTCGCTGATCGGCATCTCCACCTTCCGTTGCATGTCTTCCGGTGTCTGCCAGCGTCAGCTGATGCGCACAAACTGCTGAGGTCATCGCACACGTCCGCTCACCAGTACAAGGCTTGCACTCTGACGTGTACCTCAACTTGTGGCCAAAAACACTGGAGATGAGCGAGTGTGTCTGAGAAAGAGTGTGTGTATGTGTGTGTGCATGGCCACGAGATGGCGGAAGAGGATCGACATGAACGTCTTTAACGAGTCTGCATGGAACACAGCGGTACCCAGATTCCACCTTCTGAGCCTTTAAGCAGCGAGCCGCCAAACTTCGTTTTGGGAAGAAAAAAAAAAAGTGTCTTATTGGTGATCTGAACCATTCCTCGATTCATGCTTTTAACTGTCAAGTGAACTGTCAACTGTTCAAGTCTTTGGACTGTGGGAGGAAACCGGAGCACCCGGAGGAAACCCACACAGGAGAACACGGGGAGAAAATGCAAACTCCACACAGAAAGGCCCCAGTCAGCTGGTTGGTTCAAGCCCAGAACCTTCTTGCTGCGACGCGACAGTGCTAACCCCTGCACCACCGTGACGCCTGGTCTGAGCTGGAATTCTCTCCACTACTTCGTACACAGCAGACTGTGTGCTAAACATGAATAAATAAATGAAACGAATGGACTAGATGGATGGAATGAACACACTGCAATCCGATTACACTCGCATGTTAACACACGTGGCCTTTCTCCGTCCTGCAAGCCTCACATCTGACCAAATTCTGTTCCTGCGCCAACAAGAATGGAGACTTGTGCTGTGTTCAGAGCATCCACTTGCCCATTTTGTAGTGCTGTTTGAATTCACAACTGTAAATTTCATTCTGTAGGTATATAGCGCAATAGACAATGTAGCATACAGAAGTTACGATGACATAAATGTAAGTTATACACCACATCGATCGGCTTAGACCTCACGCGTTGCGAGTTTTGTAGAGTTTTATACAAAGTTTTCATAAACGTTTTACAGCATACATTACAACATACTTATCCAAAAATAGATGCCTGTTATTTCTGTATAACTGACTGTTGCTATGTATAACAGGCTGTTGCAGTGAAGCACATCATTAGCAGATGAAATAAAATCATTTTTAAATCAATATTGTGTGTCAAATTATTGATTTCTTTAGTAAGTAGCCATGTAACACACTTGTTGGGGTCCTGCATCACCTGTCAGGGTTTACTGCACAACAACTCACTGTACATTATCCATATTATCATGACGTCCCCCTAGTGTCCGAAACGTGTCGACAGCTTATCCCCGAGTGAGTGTTCTATGTAGCAAACATTATAGAGGGAGTGAGTGAGTGAGAAGATAAGTGGACAATCTGAACTCGGCAGTAGTGTGTGTTTTAATGGAATGATCTGGAAATCACACATTTTCCATTTTTAGTGAACTATCTATTGCATCCATATCAGCAGGCTGCCATGAGTGTGGCTCGTTGTCACGCTGCCACAGCCTGCAGAGCTTCATAGCAATAGCCATAGTGATGCATAAAACTCTTATCCATGGTCGTTGTCATGGTTACATTATAACGTCGCTACATAGGATCAAGAGGATTGATTTAGATCTGTGAACATATAACATTACATCTGCTAGCCAATCAGAAACAAGCGTCTTTCCTAGCCATGGTATTAAAGGAAAAACAAAATACGTTCTTCCACGTGAATCCCATCTGAATAACGTGAGGTAATAGATTGCATACGGGACTGTTTGTATTGTATCAGTGACGTTTCTGAGATAGTAATTTATAGACACGAGGATGAAAATAATATTAATTTAACATCTGAGTAATGCATTGATGGATATTTTTGCTCAGCTGAAGCAGAAACAGAGATAATCCAGAAACACCGAGACCTTCTGGTGGATGATGTTCACCTCCAGCAGGTTTGACTGGCAGCCGGAGGAACGCAGCGTGCGCGGCGTGATGGGGTTAGCGGCGAGCACTTAGGCGTGGGATAGCATTTTGAAAGGTATTTTAGAGAGAAGCGATGAGCACACAATCAGCCTGAGAAAATTCACAGACGTGCAGGGAATACTGAGGAGCAGCGGTGTTTCCAATCACGCGGCAGGGTTTTTTATAGGAATCACGACCTTCAGTCCAGCCTTTTATTGTCATTTCTTCATATCAGTGGTGTTACTCCAGTCTCAAATCTCAAGATTCATGTATCATTTGCAATGTGATTCATTGAGTCAAATCCAGAAGGCATAGCATTAATGAGTATTAGAATTTCTGTTTTAACTTCTCAACTAAGTGAAAATATCTTAAATATAAGTCCAATTTATCAAATATTTCCTATTGTAAGATTACAGTAAACCAAATCTGTGACTGTTAAACCAATTCCTAGACAAGCTTGAAATTGTCTACCAGCAGAAAGGCTAAGTTCTCTCATTTTACACATTTATTTCTAGAAAAGTAACAGAATTTAAAGTTTGAAATGTGTTAAATCAGCTATTATCATTTATAATTTAATGTAAATCAGCTAAATAATTTAGGTCTGATTTATAATAATCTCATAATGTAAAAAATGAGATGAAAATATGAGATCAATTTGCCCAAGATATTGTAACTTGCAGAGATATCATCTTACACATCAGCAAGGCTTTTTAATTGTCTATTTATTTATTTATTTATTCAGGTATTTATTTATTGGAATTGACATTTATTTAAAAGGTAGATAAAGTATTTTTTTCCTGCTTTAAAACACACCACTTGACCTTAAGATACATATCAGTGTATGGTTTTATTTTAATTTATTAAATATTTAACTTTTTAACATCCTCCAGCTGTTTAGTGTTATCTGAATTGGTTTAGCAGGTGAACGTTTTATTGTTTTTTTTGTTTTTTTTATTGAATTACATTTTTGTAATTTCTCAGACTTGCTTTAAAAAAATAATATTTATTATTTTTTATATATATTATATATTAAATTTATATACAGTATATTAGACTATACAGCTGAATGCAAATCACTGCACATCTAGAAGAGCTGAAAAATCGTCCTGAAGCCTTTTGGGGTTTCTTTTTTCTTCTTAAAGATAAAACATCTCCTCATCTCACAGTCGCGCTTCTGAACACATTGTAAATGGATTCAGTTCCTTGCCAATCTTTTGAGAATACACACACATACACAAACATGCACACACGTGTATGACATGCACATACTGTCTGTCTACACATAAACACGTTAATTAAAAAAGTCTCCAGAGATGGCACTGGCTCTTGTTTGCCAGACTGTTGGACTCGGTTGTTTTGATCCTCAGCAATAAGAAGCTAATAATAAAATCCATGCGAGGGAAAGTTGTGTCTGCTTTTCTCCCACTTTCCTTACAAAACACAGCCTTTTATACAAATACAGTAATAATGTAATACACTTAAAAACATTTTGCAAAATGTAAACATTGCACAATGTTTTTTTTCCCACCACCTCTTCTTGACCCCTATGAGCTCGTTACCTTACAGGCGAGCTGAAGAAGTGAAAAGAAATGCGACGATTGACTTTGTGACTGGCTAGTAACAAAAAGTCTCCATGAAATACTGAGTAGAACCACGAACGCCTCCGTGTTTGCCTTTTGCTAGCAACAAGCTAGCCAGCTAAGTGTGCTGCATATTTTCCTCCTCAGAACAGTAAACCATATAGACAGTGTTATATGTGTTATATGTCTGCGTGTTGATTGAGCTGAACCTGTAATTACAGTATAACTCATTTAAAGGTAAGACGTGCTGCTGCGTTTACTGCTCATGCTGTGAGCGGCCACGTTGATTTGATGTCACTTGCTGAACTCAGGGTTGAGGAGATCTTCACAAGTTCCAGAGTAGGAAATCCTGACTTTTTTGTGTTTGGAAATCACAAATTACGAGTTATGACCTTAAGTCAAGTCCAGCATAAACAAACCTGACAAAAGCTTGTGGTATCTTCTCAGACATCCTGCTGAGAAATTTGTGGATACACATTTGAAGCATAGCGCGTGTTCAAGTGGTTTTTGGTTGGGAAAAAGTGATAAAACTTCTTTTAGGTTTGTTTGTTTTTTGTATCATCAATGACAAGACTTTATTTTGCCTTATGGAAACCTGAACGTGGAGCATGCATTCCTATTTAAATCGTACCATCTGCTGCAGGTGTTACATTTCGCTGTCAGGTATGCAGGTACAGGCACAAGTGCAGGTACTCAAGGCTTTATTAAACTTGGCAAGCAATACAAAGACGTAATCCAAAATCAAGGTCCAGGTGCAGGCAAGGGTCAGGCAATTAGCAAACAACAAATACTAGGGCAGGCAAGAGCAAGACAAGGAAACCAGAAACAAGATCAAATCCAGAATAACAATCAATGAACAAAAGGCTTGGTATCGACTGGAGCAATCACAGAGCGTGAACATGTGCTGGGAAGTGTAGTCCTCGGGCGGCCATGTTTGTAGGCCGTGCTCTACTCTGGGAGTTGGAGTCTAACACCGATTCTGACGTCCACCTTGATTTTTTTTTTTTTTTTATCGATAACTTGGGAAGTCAGGGCTAATGGTTGGGATACGAGCTCTGGATGTGTAATTATGAGACTAGGGTGGCGTTTGCATTTTTCACCTCATGATTATTGCCTCATAAATATTTCCACCAGGACTTGAAGACAGCTTTAGTGAACTAGCTAAATATGGATAAGTATTTTAATAGGAGATTTTTCAACTGCTACTGCTGATAATGAGCTAACAAGCTTCTAATGCTGTTAACAAGCCATTAAACGGCTAGTCCTGCTACCAGACAGCTAGTACTGGTAATGAGCTAAGAAACTGCTACTGCTGCTAACATGCTATTGAAAAGCTCGTCCTGCTAGCAAGCGAAAAACTGCTACTGCTGCTGCTAACAGAACAATTAGATTAATTCCATCAATTAATGAATAAATTGCAGGTGTTGATTTAGGGACGCTCGTGATGCTAGATGATGGAGCTGTAGTTCAAGATCTTAAATTCGAAAACAGACCCTGTGAGCACCAGAAACCATTTTATATTTCAGCACGACTTGGTGACTTATTCGAAGTAACAGGTAATAGTTCCAGGTAAAACCTTTTTCTTTCCTACAGCAGAAGCGGAGTGGGAACATTGGTTGAGTGGGCTATAAAACATTACCCTGATGATTTATTACCCCTGAGCCATTCGTTTCCTGTCTTTACCCTACATTAAGCTTGAACTCAGCAGTCATAACTGCGTGTAGTGATTGAAAAGAATTACTCTGACTTCCAGAGGTGGAAAAAAAAGATTTATTTAAAGCTCTTTTTAAGAAGAAGGACCTAGTTTCTCTTCGTGACAGCCGAGATCTCCAGAGAGACGCTAAAGGAGCTGTCTGTGTGCCTTCGTCAAGGATGTTTCAGTAATCTAGAAGCTCAAGATCAGCTAAAGAAAAACAGCAATTTAGCCAATATATTGAACCACAGAACATTTCTGAGCACCTTCTTTGTCAGCGTTGGCATTTGGAATGCATTAAATTACAGACTTCCCACAGAACATCATGTGCATATTTTACCAAGTCCAAGGTTCCCAATATTGTCATTTGAAACCAAGTGTGTCCAATTTTACAACTGTACCAGCAAAGCAGCGCAACTAGAACATCAAAACCCAGAACATGTTGTAAACTTTAACGTACATTCATGGGCAAAAGAAATGAGGTAAACCCAATATTGCAAAACATGAAGCTTTTAATGGTCTCAACAAAAATCACTGGGCAGAAAATGAACAAGAAGTTAAAAAGCGCTCCTGAGACATCGGCCTTCTTTTTCTGGTCGATGCTCGTTGCTGAAACTGTCGGGGGAAAAGCTGGAAACAGGGAAGTTCACTTACACAGTCTTCTGGTGCGCAAAGATAAAATCAGAAAAAGATTGAAATGTTTAAATGATATAAAATTGAATCTAACTTGTCTGGGGGTTCAAAAGTTTCCAAAATCTCTTCTGTTTGAAGACTTTAACATCGAGTGGAACAACACGGACTCTTCTTTCTGTAAAAAGCCGTCTGCGAGTTTACCCACAAGCCTTCAACATTTAAAGGAAATCAAGGGAAAAGCTCCCACACCAGTTTACTTTATATATCTGTTTCATTATTGCTCATTTTCCTGACCAGTGATTTTTGTTGAGACCATTACAAGCTTCATGTTTTGCAATATTGGGTTTGCCTCGTTTTTTTGCCCAGGAGCGTACATCAAGAAAATAAAGAAGGTGCGTTTCTTTATTTCTTTATTTATTTCTTTATTTATAAGGCGCATGTGTCGTGTTAAAAATCCCCAACCCTATTTTCTTCCAGTTTCCTGACCACCATTTGTGAGCTGGTTCCCCTGACAGACACAAACCTGTGAAGGTGACGTCTGAGACATGGCTTTCTCCACAACACCAGATCTTGCAGTACAGCGCTAACTTCCAAATTCTGTATTGACACACATGATTGGTTAGCATCATTCTGATTGGCCAGATCACATTAAAAACTAATATTGCATTGTCACAGGTACCAGGTATGAAATAGAATTGCTCATTTGTGATTCAACTTTGATGTGAGCTGATAAGGTTCGGATCGCTCGTTTATTCGCCTGCAGGAAACACTTTATCCTGATCAGGGTCACAGAGGATCCTGATCGTGGAATACACCCTGGATGGGACCATAGTCCATCACATGGCACCACACACACACACACACACACACATACACAAACACACACACGTTCACAACTGTGGGCAATTTAGTGTGGACAATCCTCCAACAGGAATGATTTTTGGAGGTGGAAAGAAACCGGAGATCCCAGAGGAAACCAACATCAGAAGAACATGTGAGCTCAGGAACAATTCATACATGCATACATTCATACATACATACATACAATCTTCTAATTAGGTCACCATTGCGTGTACATGTGTGTGTGCGCACGTGTGTGTGTGTGTGTGTGTGTGTGCTTCTCCGCTCCATCCTCGTCATCTTTGCCAGTGTGACTTTTTACCCCCAGAGGAAGCAACACAGCTCCGTAGTGTAATTTACAGCTTCCGTGAAGAGAGACAGAGCGCAATCGTGTTGACGAAGAACAGAAAGAGGAAAGGGTTGTTGGGTAACACAGGAATTCTCTCTTGCCCTCCCCATCTTTCTCTCTCTCTCTCTCTCTCTGGCTGTCAGTCTCTCCTCCATCAATCCTTTCTCTCTCTCTCACGCCCACTCATCTCTCTCCTCCTCCTCCTCCTCTTCCTCTGTATCACGGCTCTTCACAGAGCCTCAACTTCAGAGCGGCGACAACATCTGCGCGAGAGCACACGCGAGAGACTGAGAGAGAGGGAGAGGGAGTCTGAGAGGCTTTTCAGAGCATCAGCAAAGGAAACGAGATACGGAGACAGACAGGGACGCAAGAAGCAAGACAGCGTGTGTGAGTGTGCATGTGTGTACGCGTGTGTGTGTATGAATGCGAGTGTGTAGTGGCGTGTGAGAGTCCGAGGGCACACTGCCTCCCCGAGGGGGTCGCGAGGGGCGAGGGCTGAGAGGAGGGTGGCTCAACGCTCTCTGCTCTCTTGCCCTGCGCTTCTGCTGCCCCCTCCGCCGCTCCTCGCCACCCCCTGCGCCGCTCATCTGCCCCTCTCCGCCCGCCCCGCAGCCACTCCTCTGCCCCTCCTCCCCGCCGTGGTGCGTGTGCAGCATGGAGCCGGAGCATGACGTGGCCGAGCCGGAGCGGAGAGAGCGCGCCGAGCCTCTGAGTGGCGTGGAACGCGCCATGGTGCAGGACACCTGGGGGCGAGTGTACGAGAACTGCGAGGACGTGGGCGTGGCCGTGCTCGTCAGGTACGCCAGCCTTTCCTGCACACCTCTCACACGACTTTATCTATCTTTTTATTAATTTATTTCTTTAATTATTTATTTATTATCTGGAAATTTGTTTGTCTACAATTTACACACACCTGATTAAGCCTTTCGTGTAAAATGATTTTAACTTTTGAAACCCGTGATGGAACATTGTTAAAATTTGTTTTAATTTTTAGTTTCTTGAGATTCTGTTTGATAAAATTCTGATTTGTCAATTCTTTCATACACTGCATTATTTATCATCTAAACTCTTTATTTACTCTTCTTTCTGTTTTATTTTCCAGCCCTTTGACCTAAAGAAATCGAGCGAGACAAATTGTAGTGAAATTAAATTGTAATATTCCAAAAATGTCATTTACATCCATTATAAACAAGGGACTAAACTGAGGAGCGAAATCTCCTCTATTTACAATTCTGATTTAGGAGATCAAAAAATTTGAAAAAAAAGCTTGCAAATTTGCATCAATTATTCACACAAGAACACACACACACACACACACACACACACACACACACACACACACTCACTTCATTAGTCCACACTTGTATGATTTCAGTATTTCTTTTTTGGTCTTCTCATATTCTTATGAAATTATAAGTGATGGATGGACTAATGTGTGCGTGTGTGTGCGTGCGTGCCTGCGTGCGTGCGTGCGTGTGTGTTTGATGAATGTAAATTTGCAGAATAAAATGTTATTTATAGCTCCTTGATCAGAACTGCTGTTGTAACTGCTATGCCAGCGTATCGCGTATATATCTTTCTTCCACACGTGCTGAGTTGTGTATATTATTTGGTAACGAATGCTGCATGTGGACCTCATAAACTAGTAGAGCTGTGTACTCTGAACTCATCTCATGTTGTTAATCACAGAAAGTCCTGTTTAACTTAAATTCCTAAAATTTTCGGTTGAAATGATCAAATAACAGGAAATTTTTAACGTCCCTGTGAATGAGCCATGTTACCATGGAAACGATAACGTATAATAACCAGTGCATTAATATAAAGCTGTGATTTGCAGCTGCACCGCTGTCAGAGCTGCTGTTATAGAGAATTAATCAACACCTTCTGACCAATCAGAATCCAGAATTCGCTGTTGTGTAACTTCATATCACAGATGCAAAAACAATGATTGCATATTGGTATTCCTCCTCACAGCAGTCATCAGTCTCCTGAAATAGTTTAGTCGATGTGGAACGGTGCCCGCCGACTATGGAGGTGCCATCACACATTTTCTCTCAGCTCTCCAGAGCGCTGTGTGTGTGTGTGTGTGTGTGTGTGAGAGAGAGAGAGAGAGAGAGAGAGAGATCTGGGAATGCATTGTGTCTCGCACTCTTTAAGATTCACCTGACTGAATTTCATGCCGTGGGTTGACGGAGAACACAAAAAACCTCCTTCCTAGAAGTAGAAATAAATAAATAGAAGAGAAAGTCGTGGTTGTTTACTCAAGGCTCGAGCTGATCCGCACCAGCACAAGAACGTGTTTGCTTTCCAAGTAGTCACTCGAAAGGCGATGTGTCCCTGCAAAACTATAGGGACCTGTTATGGAAAATAAACTATGAAATTATTGATCATTTCTTAAGAAGCAAGATCCCAAGACAAAAAATCATCACAGCAATTTTTTATTTACGACCTCCGGTGCTTTTTAACAAAAAATTTATTTCCAGGAAAGTGCAGAAAGACATCAAGCAATTTTTGAACCTCCCAGCTAATGCGGTGGCAAATTCATGGCTTAATTGAAAAAAACCAACATGGAGGACCACGTGGTGCTCTTGTTACTGCGTTAAAGCTCCAGTACATAACTTGGAATAAAGATACAGCACATGACTTGGGTTAAAGCTGCAGTACGTAACTTACAATAAAGCTACAATACATGGCTTGTTTTAAAGCTACAGTATGTAACTTGCATTAAAGATACAATATGGTAACTTACATCCAAGATACAATACATAACTCGCATTAAAATTGCAGTACGTAACTTGCGTTTAAGCTACAGTATGTAACTTGCGTTAAAGCTACAGTATGTAACTTGCATTTGCATTAAAGCTTAATTATGTAACTTGCTTTAAAGCTACAGTATGTAATGTTCGTTAAAGCTACAGTATGTAACTTGTGTTAAAGCTACAATATGTAACTTGCATTAAAGAAACAGTATGTAACTTGCATTGAAGCTACAATATGCAACTTGTGTTAAAGCTACAGTACATGACTTATTTTAAAGCTGCAGTATGTAACTTTTGCTTTTTTGTTTTTCATTTGTAATGCCAGATTAAAAAAGTGAAACAACATTGGAATCATATATCGAGGTCTGTAGGGTAATTTATTCACTGGACAGCACACGCACACACACACACACACACACACACACAGGATGTTCTAAATGAGTGAAACCCAAAGGACTTGTTAAAATAGAATTCTTCAGGTTACCAGGACAACGGTCAGGAATAACGATGTAATTTTCGGTTAGAGGTGCTAAGCAAATCTCTGTAGTGTTTATACTGTGTGTGTGTGTGTGTGTGTGTGTGTGTGTGTGTGTGTGTTTATCTGAGGATAGCAGTAGCCTATATTGGCCATCTGAGGTGTTTTGTATCAGTCATGTTGTTCCAGTCGTCCTGTAACATGTATGTGTGATGTCTCTTGGACGCTCGGAGCCCTGAGATTCTCTCCCTTAAGTATAGAGGTGTTAAAATCTCTCAGATCTACAACTTCAGCCTTTTCCTGCACTGATAACGCTAAACTACGGCTGGGTACCAATCCAAATCTCTCCTGGACATCTCTAGGACTACAATTAGGCAGATTTCCAAAAACTGCATTCTTAAAATAATAAAACACACACACACACACACACACACACACAAACAAGCAAACAAACCCTGATCTAATCATCTAATCACAGAGTTGCTCATTTCACTGCTGATTTTAGCAGCTGATAGATAGTTGGCTTATGATCCTATTTCACACATTTTTCTGGAAATGATTGAACTGGCAAGTGTGTCTTGTTATTGCTCTGAAAAAAAAGCATATTAATATTAAACGCTTAACAGAGATAAAATAATGGATAAACAGTAGAGTGCAATGTGTATACAGTTGTTGTTGTTGTTGCTGTTAATAGTTACGTCTGAGATGGCACTCTATTCTCGACTCTTTTAAACATTTATACACACACACTCCCTTTTTTTGAATTTCCCAGGGCTCAAGAGATTATCCACAAAGCGGATCATTTTCATAAAGCACCATGGTCCAGAGTGTGTCATGTTGCTTACTATTTTATACTATTTTATACTATCATACTATTTTAATTTAATAATTACAGAACAGTTAGTTTCGGTCCACTAATTTGATTGGACGAGCTGTTCTGAAAGTGCTTATATTTAGTAAACTGCATTGGGATGGTTCACTAGCCGTGCTTCCTTTAACCTACTTAATGTGCAATTTGAAATTGGAAACTAAAAAAATGAGTAATGGAGACACAAAAGGTTTTATGCTCATATGAGATGGTTTTTACACGATTCGATAAAGCAAAATTGAAATGGAAACCCATTTTTTGCATTTAAGTCACATGACGACAGGAAGTGCCACCTTTCTGACAAAAAAAAATCCTCCTTAATAGCTATAGCGAGAGGAGTAAACCCCAGCTTTGATCACATAACACCACTCAGTGCAAACACTGACCATTCCCTGTTATATATCGCTTCTATTTTGCACAAAACTGTAACAGAAAGCTGATTCCTGCTTGTCAGCGTTCGCCTACTCAATTCCTGCTCAAGTAACAGTCCCACTGAAACGGCTACATCAGTAGAGTTAGCGAGAATATCAGCGAATAATACATTTATCATTAACGATACATAACTTCTGATATAAAATATAAAAAGCTCATCGGATGATGAAGGAGATCCGGAAGCACCTTTAACAGGAATGTACAAATCATTGTGAGCCAGCTAGCCGAGAGGCTGTCAGTGACCGTGGCGTCTTCGGGTTATTTCTGTTCACAGAGCAAAAATAAGCAACTCCGGCCATATTGTGTCCAAAATATCAGTTATATATATCAGATATATAAAAGCATAAAAGCAGTATCGCACAAGCATAAGCGTGGTTATGATGAATATTGTAAATATTACACTCATAGCAGATATAAACATCGGCTCCTTTTCCTTAAAGTTAATAAAACATATTAAAACACAAAAAACAACGTGTTTTTGTTACGTTACCGAGAAACCGCGACGCGTAAACACCTCTGTCCTGGATACTTTGGCGGAAAGCCCTGACACTGAAGAGACTCCTTCCACTAATGATAAATAAATGTTTCCTAACAGAAAGCTTCACCACATCAGCGATTGTGGGTTGTTTTTTGTTAAACAACCATTTTTTTTAAATCTCTCCTGTTGTTACTGTACAAACGATAACATATTCGAAGGAGTACATTAATATAAACATGTGTTTTATCTTACAACCTGGAATCACCGTCAGAGTTGCTTTCCGACAAGAGAATGAGCCGCGTTACGTGGTATAACATGCTACATTTCAGTAGGTTATGTTGTAGTTGATACTTTGAACTTTGGTGTTTATTTCCAATTAATCATTTGGCAGACGCTTTTATCCCAAAGGACGTACAACTGAGACAGAATCCAATCCAAGTATCAATCTATTAAAGAATCCTCAGCCAAGATAGTTTTGTGTGGACGGTTTTTCTGTTTCAGAGCTGTTAGGTGTCATGTTTTGGTGGTCTGTGAAATCACATATGTATAGACATGCATGGGAAAAAGCTTGGCGTGGATGTTTAGATGATCTCTAAAGAGCCGAGTCTTCAGGCATTCGGGGTTGTGAGGGAGTCTGTAGAGAGGACTGAGCTGGGAAGTTTGTCTCACCATCATGGATTCTAGACTTGGAAGAAAATATTTAATACCCTGACATGGAGGACAAAGTGTCATAAATTCATGTATATACTGTACATATTTAAAAAAACAAAATAAATAAAAAAAAAGGCTGGCTGTTAAATGTAACCCCTGTCTGTAGTTGCTGCGAGGACTTGATGTTATCTGTGGTAATAACGAGTCTTCCAGGATTGAGAAATTTTTGACAGCCTTCATTTTCTCTCTAAAAAATTGAAAAGGTCGAGATCCATTCACAGACACTAAAACCCACATCTCTGTCTTTGGTTCTCTCGTTTTCTGACTAATTAAAAGTCCTCATTTGGCTCTGCAACGCCGCAAGCATGAAGGATAATATGATTAATAAGATCTTAAGGAAAGAAGCATCAATTTTTAATTTTACAAGTACATTTCCGCCCGCAGGCGAATGCCATCATGAAGTCTCATTTCATTTATAATGAGAGTTAACATGGGCCAGAGTTATGCTAGCAATATTCAAGTCAAGAAACTTAGCATTGCTTTCAAACATATGATGAAATCTAAAGTTATGACAGAAACCTGTTAGCATTTTTCACATCGCTTCCCACCGCATCACTTAGCGCTTTTACGTCTGACGGTTACGAAGCGCTGACACTGGAGACTCCTTCCAGAAATGTCACATACACATCTCCTAACAGAAAACTTCACAATGTCAACAATTATGCATTGTTTGATCTGTTTATTATTGGTTTTAGATCATGCAGAACGCCTGCTGTACAAGTCCATGCAAAAGAGCTGTTACTATGGAAACGATAACGTTTCTAATTAGAATGAGTGCATTAATATAAACCTGTGGTTTCCTGTTTAAACAGTGAACACATTCTGACCAGATTTTGACAAAAGAGTTTATTGCCTACTAGCACTGGGCTGATCTGTTTTTCTGATTGTTTTCAAATCAGTTTTGCCTTTTTTTCATGTGGACTGGACATCTTTTCTTTTTTTTTTTAAACGGAGGAGTAAGAATTACATTTTCAAAAATAGTGTATGCATGTGCATGAGGATGCATGAGGCTTAATCATACGATAATACTACACTCAAGTGAATTTCGGCCAAGAACAGCAAAATGGACCAACTTTGTTTTTGGAAATGACATTTCTTATATTCTCCATTAGCTACGGTAATATCATGGTTACAGTCATACTTTTTGTCCACACCAGCTCCTTAAACCGGAACCAGTTCATGGTTTTCATCAAGGCTTTATGAAGCTGTCATCCAAATTTATGGAAAACCTAAATCTCTCATCGATCGTTCTTCTCGACATGATGTACTGCACTCGACAGTGAGGTCTCTAAAACCCTGGCTCTAGTCCACCTCGGTTTCATTGAGGATCCTAAAGTTAGGGCATGTTTAGATGGCACTTAAAATAACTTCCTACATAAACACTGGTTCAGGAAAAGGGGGTCAGTTTGGGGTTGGCGTAAACTCCATTTACTTTGAAAGGCTTTGCCATTGGTATAAACATATACATTCCTCCAGGATTTCTTTTGTCAAAGAGTCTTTCAAGCGTACCACTTTAACACACCCAATCCCAGATTCGCTTATGTTAGCAACACGGAAAGTCAATCTCCGAAAAACCATTGTTAATAGATGTGGTCTTAATAGCCGTGTGCTTCCTGCTTTGTGTTTCCATTCGATAGAAGTGTATTAATTAGCGTCTCAACGTCAGATGAAAATGAATCCGGTCTGTTATTTCTGAAGGGAGCAGAACGCACTGTGCTGAATCTCAAACAGAAACAGGGTTACACAATTTGTGCTTTATTAGTCCGGTTCCCGCTCGACGTGCTTATTATGGGATGTTCATAATCAACACTGAGGCGTTCTGGCAGGCAGAGACACTGAGTGAAATACTGGCAGAGGGATGTCTGTCTGTCTGTCTCTCTCTCTGTCTCTCTCTCTGTCTCTCACTCTCTCTGTCTCTCACTGTTTCTCTCTCTCTCTCTGTCTGTCTCTCTGTCTCTCTCTCTCTCTCACTCTCTTTCTCTCACTGTCTCTCTCTCTCTGTCTCTCTCTCTCTCTCTCTGTCTCTCTGCACCTGCCTCTCATTTTCCCTGCTGTGACTTAATGACATCCCTCTCGTCAGAGCATCAAAACCACTTCAGCTCTGCAGTGCAATCATCCAGCACATGCACCCCCTTCTCTTCTTCTCTCTTCCTCTATCTGACATTCTTCCTTACACCCTGTCTTTATCCCTCCATCATCTGAGTGGTCCTCCTTTCAGACGTCTTCTTCCGTCCGTCACAATTGCATGCACACATCCAAGAGTTTATATTTGTTGGAGTGTCACTCTGGGAATTCTCAACATTTCCTTTTTCAGAAGGAGGCTCTGAGCTATACTGTATGTTCCACACAATCCTCTGGGGGATCAGTGTTTCCCTGTGAGAAGAGGTTCAAAATAGAACACCTTTTTTTGGAAGCTAAGAACCATTAATTGTCCAATGAACCCTTAAAGAACCCCCTTTTTTTCCCTATTTGCCGTATCCGGTACTTTGGTACCTCCTGACACTCCATTTCTAAGAAGGAGGTTTAATCTATCTACCCTCTATGTCCTTTGCCTGTCTTTCTAAGCAAGCTCTTAAAGATTATTTGTAGACCCATACAACAAAGTGTTTCCCTATCAGGAAAGGTTCCAAGTTAAAACATTTTTTGAAACTATAAGAACCCTTAATATATTTGGAACCCTTTATTGTAGTTGCTGTTTCCAGTACTTAAAGAAGTCTCCATTCTATAACCTTTCAAAAACCATAAAGAACCCTTTTTTCTCTGCTAGGTTTCCTTTTCAGAGTAAGACTCTATATACACTTCTTTAGTTGTCCCCCTTAATGGTTCTATGAATGCAAGGATGTTCCTATCAGAAAGAGTCCCATGTAGAACCATTTTTGGAAGCTAAGAACCATTAATTATTCAATGAACTCTTAAAGAACCCCTGAAGATCACATTTTTCTATTTGCTGGAGTGCTGCAGATCATTGTCATCAAAGATTTCCTTTCTCATTATTTCATTTCATATGGTCTTAGGTTAAAAAGGGTTCAATGAGTCCTTAAAAACCCCGAAGAACCCTTTTTTATCCACTGGAATGTCTCTGGTACATCATTACCCTTGCTTTCCATACATTATGTTGTCCCTCTGAGGAACCCTTAAAGTTTCTATCCAGAACTCTACAATAGAGTGTGATCTTATCAGAAAGGGTTCCAAGCATGAATATTTTCAGAAAATAATTATAAAAAACCATTAAGGACCCTTAAAGAACCATTTTTTCGGAGAACGTATGTATGAAGTGTTAAATACAAACACCAAGTTATTGCTCATTAGTATCTTCTTAATATCTAGAACCTCATTTGTTTGACCTTCTTTCTCCTCCAGGTTCTTCGTGAACTTCCCGTCGGCAAAGCAGTACTTCAGTCAGTTTCAACATATGGACGACCCGGAGGAGATGGAGAGGAGCTCCCAGCTAAGGAAGCATGCATGCCGTATCATGAACGCCATCAACACGGTTGTGGAGAACCTTCACGATTCGGAGAAGGTCTCATCTGTGCTGGAGCTGGTGGGGAAAGCCCATGCCGTTAAGCACAAAGTGGAGCCCATGTACTTCAAGGTACAAGGCCCTTATGAATATTCATGTCATGGTATAAGATTTTGGGCAAATCAAAATTGCAACTGCAAATTGCAAATCTCCTCAACTTCTTTTTCTCCTTTTCCACCTCAGATTCTAAGCGGCGTGATCCTCGAGGTTCTCTCTGAAGACTTGGGCGATTGTTTCACCGAAGAGGTGCAGATGGCCTGGACCAAACTGACGGCGCTGCTATACTGGCACATCACTGGGGCGTATCAAGAGGTGGGCTGGGTCAAACTCTCCAGCTCAGCCGTCTGAGAAGCGACCCGAACACACGCTGCCACGCATGGTGCGTTGCCCTCCTGAAGAGTATTCTGAAAAGGAGTGACAAGTCATTGTCATAGAAATAGACTGGTTTTATCCAAACACACGCTCACTACATCATCGTTTATTCCAGTATTTCATCGTGCAGGGATTTGGAGTGGAGAAGATAGAAATAAGGCAATCTTCTGTAACCTCATCATTAATATTTCCCTTCCTTTAATTTCTATTTCTGTTTTGATGTAATTAATGAACATTTATATCTCACCAACCCTTCATTCATACCAGCAAGCAACAAAAAATATTCTTACTTTCATTCAAATTGCATTCTTAGAAAAATGGTTACATTTAGCACTTAAATGATTCTTCTGTTGTCAATCTGGAGGAAACCTTAATGTTTTATGTAGAACCTAACAACAGAAAAGAAGCTAAGAACCCTTAATTATCCAAGGAACCTTAAAGAACCTTTGAAGAACCCTTGTCTGTGTGCTGGAGTATATTTCCTAACATGAATCTGTACACTCCATACACTTCTTTGATTTGTCCCTCAGGAGGAACCGTTAATAGTTCTATGTAAAACATTACAACAAAGTGATTTCCTATTAGAACAGATTCCTAGTAGAACCCTGTTGTAAGCTAAGAGCCCTTAATTATCCAGTGAACCAGTAAAGAACTCCTACAGAATCCTTTTTTCTATTTCCTGACATGTCTTAGTTACTTACCCTATATGTTCCTCAGTTGTCTTTCTGGGGGAACCCTTAATGGTTTTATGTGGACCCTACAACAAAATGTTTACCTGTCAGTATGGTGTTCCAAGTAAAACCCGATCTCTTACCTAGAAACACCTATTTATCCAATGAACATTTGAAGAACCATTTTTCTATTTGATTGACCTTTTCAAATCCTTCAGTACCTGCGTTTTTCAGGAGGCTCTAATCTATACACACTATACGCTCTTTGGATGTCCCACTGGGAGAACCCTAAGAGAATTTATGTAGAATTCTACAACAAAGAGATGTTTACCTATCAGAAGGGGTTCCAAACAGAAACATTTTTGGAAGCTAAGAACTTATAATATATAACTTCCAATAACTCCTAAAAGAAGCTCCTTTTTTTCATTTGCTGAAGTGACTTCAGTACTCGGATGCTTCAGAAGCAAATAGAACCCTATTTAGATTCTAGAACTAACATTGGATCTAGAACAATCTAGAACTAACTGCTGGAATCCAGCTAATTAGCCACAAAGACATATTTATAACCATTTTTATTAACCCATCATTACCAGGGAATGCCAGCAATTTTGGAGTCGACTGTACATGTGAAGCGATAAATCCAAATGATTGCTCCTCAGATCAGGTCAGATCTCTACTCCTACAAGCTATATTTAATGTCCAATTAACACATTCAAGACGCAAAGACATTCTTAGATTTTTATGACAGTAGCAAATCATTTTTAACAAAAACAAAAAAAATCTATAGATATGCGTACAAGATTTTAGACATGGAAGCACCTACAAAATGAAATGCTACATTGGTTACTTGTTGCTTGCTGGTGTACGTGCAGGGTAACAGTGCATTCACGTCAACCTGGAATTACGGTAATTACAAGATTATAGTTTTATAGCAGCAACATACACAACGGGAAAATGGATACAAGTTGCTATGAAGGCTAGCATTGTGTGAAACCATATTCTAAAAGAAAGTAGACTACATTATTGAGTATAAGGCTACTAGAACATGATAGGGGCTGTTTGATAGACATGTACAGAAATAAATCATGTTAAATCCTAATATTAAATTCATAACATAACTGTCATTCTTTCAGCTATGAAATGTCCGAGCTTTCAGAAAATTCCACTGGGTAATTATAGTTCTGCAAAGTCAAAAACTTGTAATTATCATAATTTACCATAATTACAGTGAACGCACTATTCTGTGTGTGTGTTTGTTTGTGTGTGTGTGTGTGTGTGTACGTGTGTACATCACACAGGTACTGCATATCCTAAACAGTCACCAATAATGTATGTCTCCCATGGATATTTGTCAGTTATGAAACCAGTCATTCTGAATTCACACTTACACACACACACTGCTGCACTCGACACTGTAATGAGGCTGCAGTATGGCTTCTGACTGTCATAATGCTGGGTCCAAAATATGATCATACTCACTATCCTCTACACTGGCGAATCATGAGCACTATGTAGCACACTAATACAGGTAATGGAATTAACGCGGGATTAGCATCATCATAAATATCTCAACATCATCACAGTACTGTGGACATGTCCCAAATTACACATCGTGTTCACTACATAGGGCAGATAAACTCCAGCACCATCCTGAACATCTCACCATCTATCTAATGTGGATGTGCCCCAACTCATACGTCATATTCACTACATAGGGCATATAAACACCATTAAAAATGTCTGAACATTATAAGGTCAATATTAGGTCCTATTCAACACAACTTATTCACTATATAGGACACAAACTCCATCAACACCAATCTAAATGTTTTACTATCTGCTTAATGGGGACACATCCCAAATCACATAATGTATTCACTATATAGGGCACTTCAACTCCATCCCCACCATCCCAAACACTATATGCCCTAAATCACACAACCTATAATCTATATTGTGTGTATAAATACCACAACGTACATAGAATCAATCCACTGTAGATGTGTCCTTAAGCATACACTGTACTCACTATGTATAAGAGTATATAACATAAGAGTCATCTATTGCCCCTTTTACACACACATACATATATAAATACATATTTATGCCATGTCCCAAATGGCACACTTTGCATTACTGTCCTTCTCCAAGCCCAGGAGAATGGTTTTTTTTTTAATTGAACACTGAGATGTACAGCACAAACATTGAGTTTTACAATTTTTGAGCTAATATTAGCTAACCTGACAGGATTTTTCAGTAATATTCCTAATGATTCATAACATACTGCTTAAACTAGCTAGTTCACTAGCTAATATAAGACAGTTAGCGAACTAGCAAAAAAAAAGAAAAAAAGTACTATAAGCCTTACTGCTTACACTAGCTTGCTAGCTTACAGGCTTAGGTGACAATATTTCTGAGAGGATATTCAGAAATAGTAAATCTTTACTGCTTTACTGGCTAGCTCCCTAGCTTACATTAGCTAATCTGACAGGATTTCTGAGAGAATTTTCAATTTTCAAACTGAAAATTTTAAGTTTATAGTCCTTTTCATGAAATATGTGAGGTAATGCTAGCATTGGCTAGCACTTCTGACAGGATTTCTGAAAGGATAGCTGCTCAAGTGTTATCGCTAAGCGATATCAGTTAGGGGGGGGATGGTGGTGCCGTGGTTAGCACGGTAGCCTCACAACAAGAAGGTTCTGGTTTTGAACTTGCTGGCTGACCCAGGGCCTTTCTGTGTGGCGTTTGGATGTTCTCCCTGTGCCTGTGTGGGTTTCCTCCAGGAGCTCCGGTTTCCTCCCACAGCCTAATCTGCACGTCTTTGGTCAATCTGCCTACTCTAAATTGCCCCTAGGTGTGAGTGTGAATGGTTGTTCGTCTCTGTGTTAGCCCTGCGATAGACTGGTGACCTTCCCAGGGTGCACTCCACCTCTCGCATGAAGTCAGGTGGGATTGGCTCCAGCTTCCCTCCGACCCTTAATAAATAAGTGGTATAGAAAGTGTATGGGGTGATGCATTTCGGTAAGAGAGTGCTGTTGAGTTCACACGATTCCTGAATGAGGGCCTCAAGACTGAAGTGTGCCATTTGGGACAGGCCCTTAGTCTCACTAGTATAGCAATAAACACTTAGCCTAGAGGATTGACTGTTGTACTGATGTGTGTGTGTGTGCGTGTGTGTATGTGCATGCTAGTATTTGTTTAACATCAATGATGCGTAGTGCGAGTCATTCTGTGTTGGTTCCTGTTGCTTTTTCTTTGTGTGTGTGCGGGTTTAGAGCTAATGTTTGTCTCCATAGTGAGCTTCTCCTGACAGCTTGTTTATTAAACACCTCTCGACCATTCATCCATAACTCGCTAAATGGCAACGTACTGTTCACTCCCTCTCTCTTTCTCTCACTTTCATCCTCATATCTCTTTCTCATGCCTGCCATCCTGCTGTTCTACTCATCTGTATCAGTATCTCTCGTTCCCTTTTTCTTTTTCTGTCTCTCAACACTATCTCTCTCTCACTTTGTCTCAGTGTCAGTCTCTCTCCATCTCTATCTCTCTCACTCTTTCTTGTGCTTGGTGTCTCATTTTTCTCTTTTTGTCTCTCAGTGTGTCTCTCTATATTTGGATCTCTCTCTCTCTTTCTCTCTCTCTTCTGTGTCCTGTCTTCCCCTAACAGATGTTTCCATTAGCTGGCTGATGCCCACCTGCTGGGCTTGAGGCCTGTCTCTGTGAAACATCCTGCGCCAGGTTTTACTGTCATCATCACACACACACACACACACACACACACACACACACACACACACACACACACACACACACTTTCAGCCTCGTACTCTGTACTCTCGATGTTCCCTCGTGAGTAAGTTCTCATCTTTTCAAAGCTTGGACTTTATATTTTTCTACATATGTGAGCAAAAATGGTTATCAGTGTCCTGGAATATTATATGGATTGCAATATGTTGTTTAGGATTCTCTTTGTATATACACACCGCTAATGTTTGAATGTTTGGTGGGTTGGTGGCTAGTGCTAATGAAAAACTAGTGAATGAGATTATCTGAAATCAACTATATGAATAAAGTTATCATGTCCAGCTCTGTTTGTGGTGATGAGTTATTTCCGAAGTGTGCTCTGGTCCGGTATGCATGATGCCTAGTTTTGAGTTGCTGTTAGTTACTAATCCAAATAAAATGTCAAATCATACAAAAAAATAAAAAATAATAATAATAATTCAGTGATTCCTATAATAAACGGAAGCCTAAAGCATTTCCTGGATCATATCCAAAACCTTAATAATATAATCAAAACTGTTAATAAATGGATAATGCTGGTATATACTCACATGGATTTCATTCTTTACACCTATTAGTCCTTTAAAGTAACAATTTGTCATTTTTAGTGTCTTTTTATGCCAGCAAGGTAAATTGCCAACCAAGTATTGCATGTGAGTTGCCTTCTTAAGTCATCTCAGCCTCAAACACTCCGCCTACCGCCCACAAAACATCTGATAACCTTTAGTACACTTTTCTGGCCACGAGCTTCAGAATCAGTGTTTTTTGCTGCTTTTTTTGACATGCGAGCCTTCTGCTGAAACCATGTATGACACATGAGTCGTCGCAGCCTCAGAGCTTCTGATGTCTTTTGTGACATTTCTGGCCACAAGCTTCAGAATCTTGAAGATTTTGAATCCTCATTCTTCCATATATAAGAAATTCCGTTCACTGATTTTCAGTGGGAAAAACCTCAAGACACAGTGACTGGGGAAAAAAAGGTTTTTTGTTCAAAATTATATTAAAGAGTTTTATCATGAGAAAATATCACATGTTTAGCAACCAGTCCTGCAACCAAGAGTCTGTGGTTGGTTAGTGAAATTGCCTCATCCTGTGGAGCAGTTCTTGGCAGCAATTATTTGACAAATTGTACCAGACTCCCTAAAGAATGCAAGACTATATTTAAAGGGAAAAAATGGCAAAGCTGAGCGGCTGTTTCAGTAGGAGGTGGAGTTAAATTATAGGCCAGAGAATGTGCACGAACTGGAGCTTTCTGACTCTGCAGGCAAGTAGAGATGCCTCTGTTGTGATTGGTAAGATGCTGTTGGTTGTATAATGTGGTTAGTTTGTTTTTTTCATTTACAGCTTGGGTCATAGCGCACACCCAAGTTTCTCCTCTGAGCTGAAAAAGTGCAGAATACAAGAACTTCTTCAAATATGATTAAAAAACTGTTTTGACATAGAAATGAATGATTCTGCCTTTAAAACAACAAAAAAGAAGCACACTGTGCCAACTACGCTTGTGTTATTATACTCAGACCTCCTCCTGACATGATCAACTCCATATGATCTGCTGCGCATCTTAGCCTTATTGCTGACTCAAGCGTTCTCTGGATGCACGGATTATCCCTGGTCCTATTAATAGTTTAAGCACATGGACAAAAATAATCTTGTTTGACTGACACAAATCTTCATCATTGTCTTAACAAAATACATAATCACACCTACATGGCAAGTACAAGTTGCATCCATATAACTGCATAGCTACTGTACTGATGTTATGCATAATGTATTGGAATATGGGATATTTATGTAATAAAAGTTACAAGCTAAATGAACTAGCAATTCATTCAATTCAATTATTACTGCAGGGTACAGGGGTGGAAAGTTCAGAAATTAAAAAAAAAAAAAAAAACTTTCTGGCATCAATAAATGTAAATAATATGCCTATTTTTTTAGTTTGTAAAATAAATCTGCACTCGTAAAGGGGTCTCTGGCTGTAAAATGTCGAGAAACCCTGCATTATATACAATTAGGTCCATAAATATTGGACAGTGAAACAATTTTCATATTTTTGCCTCTGTACACCACCACAATGGAGTTCAAATAAAGCCATCAAGATGTCATTGGAACGTAGAATTTCAGCTTTAATTCAAGGGGTTTAACAAAAATATTGCATTAACCACTGAGAACTTATAACCATTTTTTTTCACAGTCCCTCAATTTTCACAGGCTCAAAATTACTTGGAGAAACTAACATAATTATAAATATAACCATCATTTTTAGTACTTGGGTGCAAATCCAAATCAATGACACCTGAAGTCTGAACCCAATGGACATCACCAAGTTCTGAGTTTCCTTCCTTGAGATGCTTTGCCTGGCCTTTATGTCAGCCGCCTTCAGTTGCTGCTTGTTTGTGCATCTTTCTGCCTTCAGTCTTGTCTTCGGTTCCGTGCTTTCACGGTATGTTTTAGGTCATTATCCATTGGTATTATGAAGTGCTGTCCTCTCAGTTTTGCAGCATTTGACTGAATCTGAGCAGAAAGTATAGCTCTATACATTTCAGAATTCATCCTGCTACTTCCAACAGCAGTCACATCATCAATAAACACCAGTGACCCAGTTCCTCTGGCAGCCACACATGGCCATGTCCTTCATGTTTGACAGATCGTGGTATGCTTTGGATCATGAGTTCTTCCTTTCTTTTTCCATTCTCTTCTCTTCATTCTGGCACAAGTTAGTCATCTGTCCAAAGAATCTTATTCCAGAACTGAGCAGGTTTTCTAGCAAAGTCAAATCTGGCCTTTCTGTCCTGTCTGTTACTGGTGGTTTCCATCTTGAGGTAAACCCTCTGTATTCACATTCATGAAGGTAACATTACATGACTTAATTTTCACCTCAAAGTCAGTCTAAGGTCACAAAAAACCACAAAATCTTTCATCTTGTAAATACCCCTAAGCGTTTGTATGAGATTCCTGGAATATACAGTATACAATTTGTTTCTGTACGCTGGCTTTTGTTGCTACAGTTTTGCTTTAATTCTTCAGAAATCCTCCAAAGCTATCTGAACAGTAAGCGGCACATCCTAATGAGACACATCCTTACATAATGAGACATTTCTACAAAAGCGAGAGCAGACTGCTGAAGGAATTTAAGTCATTCAACTCAGAAGCCACCAAAAAAGGCAGAGTGAAATCAGGTAGCGATCTGGCATGATTTCGCAGCTCTATCTCTAATGAGAGACCTCCTGTCACTAACAAGCCCCTGGTAGCTAATGTTGCTAATGAGCGTCTGATACGTATTCATATTACACAATGCGCTGGAGAAGCCAGGCTTTCACATAAGCTGCTTCCTGATACGGTTTCCTGTTTCTGTCCCTTTATGTGCATTGAGCAGCTAAACCAGACCCAGCTCTTCAGATTAGCCGTAGATTAGCAAGGAATCACGTACATCACGGAAAATCATTATTTACATGAAACTTGAAAAATAAAAGCAATTATTTTATGGGTCCAAGTCTGTTGTCTCCATCCACTTTTTTGGTTTGTTTGTTTCAAAATGTAGTCTGTCTGACAAACTTTGCCTGAAGGTCTGTGAAAAATGAACCATTTAGCCAACATTACTGACCCATTCACCCATACATCCACATTCATTGAAATGCTAGCTGACTTCGGAAAGGGTTTTTTTTTTTTTTTAACCAACTGCACTCAATAAAATTTGGGTGGTTATAATATTTAAAAATGTTTTTAAATCCTCTGGATTGTTTTCAATTGTGTTCCATGACATTCTTATTTACTGTCACATTCTTGCTATTTTTTTTTTTTTTCTTTTTTTTTTTAAAGAGCCTAGAGATTCATATTAGGCACTAAAAACAAACTGGCCTATAAATAATGTCAAATTGGACATAATGTGTCCTGTCGATCAAAAGTTCAGGAAACTTCTGAGGCAAACAGCCATTTTATTGCAAATGTTCGAAATAATAAGCCTCATATTTGATTTGTCTGTCGTCTGTCAGTAAAAATGTTCAGAGACATTTGTATGTGAGGAGACATTTCAAGAAAATTCCCACCAGAGGCACTTAATATGAAGGTAATGAAACCAAGAAATGCCTGTATATTTCATTTCGATGTATCTTGGTTGAGGTAAAAGTGCTCTGCTGTCAGTCAAGCAAGCAGTGCAGGTAACTAAAATCCTTTGACGGTGTGCCGTATTCATGCCAGATGTGGACCAGATCTGTGTGCTCTTATCTGTGCCTTAAACCTCAATTCCAGAGTTGATTTAAAAGAGAAATCCAGATGATTTTAAAGGTACGGCCAAACTTATACAACCCAAGTACGTTCAGGGAAATGTACCGGTTAAGAGAAACAAGAGCAGGTTGTTTCGGTCAGGTCTGACAGGAGTCACTGAGGGTCATCACCACAAAATCATATAAAGTTTGTATGACGGTAATAACAACTATTTTAGAGATTATTTTTATTCCTTGTCACTCATAGCCATTAACAGACAAAATGTGTTCATTTGCTGGGACGATTTCATGAGTTCCCTGATGTTACTAATCTGAACAGCACATTCTGTGTTGACCCACTGTAATAAACTGTAGCGTGTAACTGTTCTCCAAAATACACACGGCCACACACGGATTAGCATTCTTCCTAGCATTAAGCGGACTAGCTTAGCTATATGGGATACGCATCTGCTCAGCCACGCACACTCTTTATCCGACGGCTAATCTGGGATCTCAGGTTTGGGACACGGGGAAAGAAGGAAAGACAGGAACAGCATCGACTAGCCAACCTGCTAACTCTGCTAGCTTACTGATGAGGAAGGGTCATGGCAGTGAGTAGCTGAACAGCAGGGATCGTGGACGCTCCTGTGAGGATTCAAGCGGCCACTGGACCATGTGCACAACCATCATGGTGCTCACCACAGTGGCCGTTATTCTGCGCCGACGTTTTTCCAACAGGGTCAAACCGTGAGTAGCGCTAGCTGTTGTTCATTAGCCATGCTAATGTCGGTTAGTCTATTGGTAGGTGGGCTACATTTTCATCTTTTTCTTTCACACTGGTAAATATTTATCAATCTAGTTGTAATTGGCCATTTTCTTCTCAGTGTTGCCATTTTTTCATCTTTACAAGAGACATTTTTAGTTTGATGTTGGTTTTATTGTAAGAAATTACTTGCTAGCTATTTGGGGTGGGATTTTCTTTCTCTGTTTTTTTTTTATCTTTAAGACAGAAAATACTTGACATACTTTATTTCCTTCTTTCCTTTCTTTTTTGTTTCAGCGCGAAACCCTATTAGCTTAACAGTTCCCAGATATGGGGGAAAATAAATAAATCTTATAAGGAATGAGCAGATTTGGGCGATCTCATTATACTTTTTTTTTTTCTTTTTTTTTGCTTTCCTTTAAGAATTTTTGGACTCAAAAATAAAAAGCACATGCTGAACATGACAAGTTAACGCCAAAGTAAAAAGTAAATGAATCGTAAAAATATACATGTTGAAAATTTGGATGTGAAGATATGGAAAAAAATTAAAAAGTCCATGTGTTTGAAACACAACAGGATTATCATGAGTGATTTAAGGGAATATTATATAATCCATGCTAATCTATGCTTTTTATGTAAAAAGGTGCTGGATCTGTCTACTGTCTGTGTTAAAAGCCAGAGGAGCAGAGTCTCGTTATCGCCGTCAGTGCCGAGCCTCGGCTCAGTGGTAAGGCAGCTCACGGCAGGCAGCGACTGAAGGATATGGTGAATATTCATGCTCACAGCCGGAGCGCTCGAGTTATCAACGCAAATCAAGGTTACACTTGAGATGCCGGCGTCTCTACATCCGTTAAAAAAAATTCTCCTGCAAGGAGGGAGTACAAAAAAATGCCGCTGGCAATCGTGATGGTATTTTGAGAATGTGCAAACAGCCGGCTGGTGGATTAGCATCAAGGCTCAGGAAGCGATGCCAACGTGATAACGTGCCAGTAAAGCGCCTGGCTGTACCTGGCACAGGCTCACGTGTGCTTTCAGTTTTGCACAAGCACGTGAGTGGGCGGCGGGATGAACTCATACTGTCAAGGCTTGATCCTGAAATGCTGCTTAATTAAAATGTAACGTGGCCAAAACATTTGTAAACAGACATATTAAAACCTTTCCTCAGGGTCTAAAATGGATTCATATTATCACATACACTGTTCCATGTGCTGGTGGTTTATTAAGCGTCAACCTAATACACAGTTGGAAATCAAGGTCGTATGAAGGGCAAGGGTCAATCAAGCATGAAATGCAAAAAAAAAATTAGTAATAAAGTAATAAAAAAACAAGCCATGATTAAAACTTCATTAGATACAAGGCTCAGAACTTATACAATACGCAACTGTTGGCAAGACTTCGTAATGGTTATTGAGTATATTGAGTTCTCTTTACATACAGTGTGAAGAGGAAGTGTTTGCAAAGTAGTTTGGTAGGCAGGAGAGAGAGACCTCTGCTGGCACGTATAAGGTATAATAGGTATAATGAGGCATAACAACCCAGGCTGATGTTTTGGTAAGCTAGCAATTCAGTTAGCAAGCTTTTACCGGAGCAATGGAAAATAAAAACATTTTCAGATGTGAATGTAAATTACAAATTTATTACTAGCGTAGTTTATTCAGTATCTAACTAATTAACCACTTGCTAATCACAGTTAGCAGTTTGTATGACTTTATTTTATGGAAACTTGAAAATAACATCAATCAGGACATCTTAAACAGGTTCTTGTAATCAGGATGCTTTTTAAAGCTACATTCTGTAATGTTCAAAAGTGTTTTCACACATGTAATAATCATATAATCTCAAAGATTCTTTAGAAAAGCAGCAATTTGCAAGTCTGCCATGCGACAGATCTTGCTAGGTGTATGGGTATAATGTTCTGTTTACATTTTTCTGGCCCAGAAATTAGCCATATGTTATCAGATAGGTAATAATCATATAATGAATATAGAATAAGACAGTTTTGAAAAATTGTAATTTGCAATATTACCCTGAAGCGGATCTGGCTAGTTTTGTAATGACGTTGTTTGTTGCTAGTCTGTTCCTTGCTAGTTTTTTTGACGTAATGCTCTGTTTACATTTGTCCAGCCCAGAAATTAGCAAGACCTTTCCAGATTCAAACTATCCATCCATCCATCCATTATCTATAGCGCTTTATCCATCTGGGTCGCGGGGAAGCTGGAGCCAATCCCAGCATCT
>JAQQZU010000036.1:28733179-28760691 GCA_030068025.1 Parauchenoglanis punctatus | reverse complement strand
GTCCTTGCTGTTATTTTTTACATGTAACTAATTTGCATAAAATCGAGAAGTGCTCCGTGATTTATTGAGGGAATTAAAGCTGTACCTGAATATCACCTCTTAGATAAGTGTTTAAAAATCGTATATCGTATCTCATTCAGACTATGATGTTTGTAGAGATGATGCATCAATGCACAACTTTCTTACTAAATACCCAAATATTATAGGGGTTTAGATTACATCACACTGTTTATTGTTAAATGCGAAACTTTTTGAATAAGATGTGGAGTCCTTTATTGATATCACCTGAGGTTTAAAGTAGGGCTGTGTGTGTGTGTGTGTGTGTGTGTGTGTGTGTGTGTGTGTGTGTGTGTGTGAGTGTGAATTCCTGGGTATATGAGAATGCTAATCCCCTGGAATGAATCTAATGACTCACTCACACTAACTGAAGAACATGATATACCACATATTTAGTGGTTTGTGGAGCTCAGCAGCGTGTGTATGTGTGTGTGTGTGTGTGTGTGTGTGTGTGTGTGAGTGTGTGAATTCCTGTGTATATTAGTTCACCTGGAATGAATCTGTGATCTCAGTAGATCAGTTGAAACCTTGTGTGGTGTCTTTGTTTAAAATCAGAAGGTCTCAATGTGATGTGAGTGCATTATGGGCCATGCAGTGTGTGTGTGTGTGTGTGTGTGTGTGTGTGTGGGTCTGTTTTATGTCCTTAAGCTGTTAAGTTCTATAATGATTTATCTCCAGTTATGAGTTAGTTTTGAGTGCTTTTGAGTTGAAGCTTAGCACTGAACTGTGACAGCAACCGGTTTAACAGGAAACACACGCACACACACACACACACACACGCACACGCACACACGCGCACACGCGCACACACACACACACACGCACAGGCTGGTTTCAGTATAAATTGATGATTAAGACCAAGAACTGGTTTTATTTCATCTGTTATTTAAAATGAATATTAAATTGAATACTATTTCTGATCATTTGAAATTTTCTAATCAGTTTATTTTGCTAGCTTTGTATAGTTAAGGATTGTTAGCTTCCTGAAAAGGAATTCATTACCATATATGATCATAGATTTCATTTTTGTTCCCATTTAAGAGTGTAAAGTTTGTGTGAACAGGCTAACTGTTTCGTTTGCGACTTTTCTTTCGCATAAATATGGCGTCGTGATCTGCTCTACACCGAGTTTCATGTTTAGTAACAGAAGCTGCTCCTGGTACACAAGGTAAAACAGCCAGTGCTGCGTTAATTCCTGGAATAGTTTTACGCACATGCACACACCCGTGCGCGCGCACACACACACGCACGCACCTGCCTTACTATCCTTGCAAGGACCTTCCACTGACATAATTAGTAATACAGCTAATTAATGTTATGCCTAAACCTAACCTTAACCTAAATAAAACCTTTTGACTATTTTAGCTTTTTAAATAAAATAGTTTTTTATAAAAAAAACCAACTTTTTTTCCTTTTAAGGACCAGCGAGGAGTCCCCACATTGTCAAAACTGTCACATATCCTTGTGGGGTCATCTGGTCCTCACACAGATATTACCTCCCCACCACACACACACACACACACTTCCCAGTAGTTAATTTAGAACAATTAGGTTGTTAATTAATGCTATGGTACACGTATTCCTAACTTTACGGAAGTATTTTAACTTTTCACATAAAACACTTTTTATTGGACCAGGTGACTATGGGGACATGTGACATATCCCATCATAGTGGGGACTTTCAAGTTTTTGGGCCTAACAGAGGGATGAAAATATGTGTACACACACACACACACACACACACACACACAGGCACGTGCTTTGTAACTCTTCATTTCGTGAATTACATCAAAGATCTTAGAAAAGTTACACCGGTGTAGAATTAACTGATTTTGTTCTATACGTCCTGATTTAAAACATTAAATATATGAGTTAAATCAGACAAATTATAGTTTATCATCGATGTTTACAATTTGGATTTGGATTTAATTGTGACATCATGACACCTTATGTTTTTCATGATAAATATTTTTTCAAAAAAGGTCAAGGTTAGTCATGTTTATGTAGAGAGCACATCTATAACACCAAACAGCACTGAAATAAAATACAAATGAATTCATTTTAGTTTAAAAGAATTTAATTAATGACTTTACAAAGTGAACTTTTCGCTAAGGACAGTGAAGTTACACGTGATGAGCTCACGAGCCATGCTAACGTTTCATGCTAGCACACAGTTTATGAGCCAGGGTTAATGTAGAGAGAAATGGATTTGCTACGTAACTGCAGTAAATGAAACACTGATTACTCAACTACAGAAAGTATAACATCGCAGCACTGAGACATGCAGCAGTGTGTTAGTGTAAGAGTACACACCCTACAGGAAGTGAGGAGAAAAGTGTGTCTGTTGCTTTCATTCACAGAGCTCTGTGTGAGTGTGTGAGCATGTGTGTGTGTGTGAGTGAGAGAGGAGGAACCAGTTACACACACTGCAGCGTGTGTATCATCTGCACAGAGTGCATTGTGTGAGTGAAAACAATGAGGGACACAGCGAGAATGAGGTTCTAGAGGAACACACTGCGCTTGGTTTTGTTTCTGCGCTGGATTTGATGATGTGAATGACTTTTTGCTGACGATGAAAGACCATAAAAATGATTACTGGCTCAAAATGGAGATGTGTTAAAGTGGAGGTGGACGATATGAAACAAAATCGGATCAACAAACAGTACTTATATGTTACGTACATGATATTTAAAGTAGTTACGTTTTTTAAAAAAATGATGAAAAACTGGGTTCCATGATTTATTTATTTATTCAGGGTTTTTTTTTCTTCCAATTCATTACATTGTGTAATTTTAAAGATAGTTTTATCATCAAATTAGCAGCTTCCAGAGAACCAGAGTTTTGTAAAACCTCCCATGAAACCTGTGATATCTCAGAAAAATGCATCTTTACATACTCTATCTCAATACTAATATTTATAATGCATGCTTATCACCTTGATCTAGTTTAAAAGTTTAAAGATCAGGTTTTTGGGGGTTTTTTTAAGGACATTTGAAGCCTGATCTTTAAACTAGGGCTGGGCTTTTTTTTTTATTTTTTTTTTTAGTATTTAAAGTCATAATTAAACCTTGTATAAAACCCTTGCGTTGTATAGCAGCGTACCTCGAAATAATGCTGGCCAACACATGATGATATGATTATAATTTAAATTATGTTACTTTTCTGAGATCATATTGTGGTTTGTTTTTAGTAAAAAAAATACAAACTGACCCGAAGCATCTGATTTGATGTTAAATGAGAAAATTGCGTAACTTCAACGTTCTGCTTATCAGTGTTAAATGCATTTTTGTTTTATTTGTAAAAAAATTAATAAATGATTATTAAAATAACATAAAATAAATCACTGACCCTTTTGTTTAATGGAACGCTGTATCGCTGTCAGTTTGTATGATATTTCCTGATACGTATTATGGATCACAGAAACGCCTTCTACATGATATGATATTTTTGTCTCCTTTCCCCAACATACTGCCATCATTTAAAAAAAAAAAAAGACAGTGTTTTAAAATTAAAATGAAAAAGTGACCGATATTTCTCCACCCAGGGTTTAGTTAAGAATTACACAGGGGTAATAATGCAGAGGTGTGTATTACCTGAGTCATTATCAGACGTTAGTCATTAAGAGACGACAATAATGATTAATGTTGCGTGTTAGGAGTGTACACGTGTAATAATTCACAGGATTTATGAACAAAACACAGGAGTTGCCTGCTTATGAGTTAACGATAGATAGGCGTGTGCGTGATCAGCGGGAGCGATTTCCCATCACGATACGTTCCTAAACTTTTAGCAAGTTTCATCGTACTGAATAAAAATAAAACACACACACAGTTTTGTTTGTTTATATAAATCTAATAGAGTAAGGAATAAAATGCTCCGTGTCATGCTGTCACAGGACAGTAATCAGTGACAGGATGGAGTGATGAAGACTTAGTTACCACGCTCATGGTTTTCTATAAGGGCTAACGTGCAAGGGTCCTCTTACACCGCGCCAGTTTATTTTTTATCCATTTACGGTTATGGAACATCTGTCAAACAACTTCACTTACGTTATAGCAGCTGTAAACAGACGTTCCCTCGCCAGCTTCACTTTTTTTTTCTCTTTCTTGAACTTAATAAGACAAAAAAAAAACACAGTTAATAAGAAAACGTAAAAAGCGTAAACTATTGTAGATGACGGAAACTGAAGAGCTTTGGGTCTGACACCGGAGGCAAATAATCAGCTCATGTGGCCTGTTGTGAATGAGCTGTTACTATAGAAACGCTAACGCATTAACGTAAACCTGTATGATAAACCTTCTGACCAATCAGAATCCAGAATTTAAACACCTCATGGTGATGTATTCAAGTTACCGTTGTTATTATTATTATTATTATTATTATTATTATTACTACTTGTTTTTATAGAACAATTTTACTAAACACAAAGCAGATTTATATAAAACAGCGCGCATTAGCATTAGCCTCAGACTTCTGGACTCCACAGTGATGGACGGTTCTCGTATAGTCCCTGATCCCTAAAGATTCAAAGCGGTTTTGTTTAACGACTTCCCCAAGCATCATTACTGAACAATCTTTCGTCGGTTCTATTAAAAATCACGCCCCAGGAGGCCGAGTTTTAACGAGGAGGTGTTCGCCGTCCACCAAAGACCCCATTCATCCTCTCAGAGGTCTCACTGTCGCTCCGGAGCAACCGAACCCGATGATTAGCGCTTACTTAAGAGGAACCGGCGGATCCGTGGAGCAGGAGGGGATCCGGTTCCTTCCGGCTGTGTGTGTGTGGAATGTCATGGATCTGTCCGTGGAGCTGGTTCTCACGCTGGGATTTGATACCTGGTGGCGCTACAGCGTCAACCCGCTTCATAATGTTCTCACTTTGAATGTTGTCATGTTGCGAGTTTCTTCATGGACCCCCATAAATATTGGCACCCTATTGTTGGCTTTATCTCACACTGAACATATGAGAAAAATCTGACATTTATAGAATCAGTTCTGAGAAAATCAAACACTTATTTAAAAAAGATGGCTTGCTAAGCAAATAGTTTGTTGGTAATAACCATAAAATTAATAATAATTAATTATGTACGCACCTGCCGTACATTTAAAATGTAGCTCAATGTGCTTTACATTGTGATGGAAAGAAAAAATAATAATGTTAAAGCGAGTAAAAATAAAGAACAATCAATTAAGTAATTTTAAAATAATGTAAAGTTAATGTGCCAGGAATAGTAAAACAACAACACTATTTAAGAAATGTTTTTTTTATTACCAGTGTGTTTTAAAATCAGTGATGGATCCAATTGTAGTTTTGTCTGACTGTAGATTTGGAGACTTTTTGGCACAACTGCTACAACTTCTGTGATCTGTAGTCTTTGAAGAACTTTGGAGAAAGGCTCGTGTCCTCTTCTACCAGGAAGATTCATTACAACTTTGTTTTTATTTTTAATTAAAAAAAAACATCTTAATTATTGTCCAAGCAGCAGATGTTTTAAGCCGTGTCACCATTTTCTATAGCCGTTCCTGTTATGAAGGTCATGATGTTGGAGGAGTTCCGCTTCTGTGTCACGTCATATTTATAAACATGAAGTCGTAAACGACGGCTTTAGAGTTGCTTATAGCTGAAGTGAACGTAAAAAAAATAAATAAATAAAGGAAAATATAAATGGGAAAGCGTTTCACTTAGCCTACTTTTTGTTCATAAGAATTTCTAGGGGTGCCAATAATTGTGAGAGCGGTTAGTCAGGAAATGAGAACTCGAGACTGTTGAGGGTGTGAGGATGATTTTGTGCTGGAAACCATCATAATTTGCATAATTTGCTTACTTGCTAGCTGCGAACCTAAGAAGGATGGAATAATACTGTGCATGTGGATTATCAGGATCTGTCATCTGAGCACACGCCTCATTTTCCGTGTTTGCTGAAGAATTTAGATCTTATCCGATATAACAAGCTGACAATGTCAAGAAGATATCCCAAGTATTCCTGCGTGCTCGTGCCAGCACATTCTTTTCTGAATGTTTTCAGAGTGTTTCGGTATCGGTTTGCAGGTTTCAGCATGTCGATGGCTCCAGGATTGACACTTCCTGTCTGTCTCTCTGTCTGTCAGGTGGTGTGTGTGCGGAGGTGAGGAGGCCCTCTAGGATCCTGGTCCTGATAAATCCTCAAAGCGGTAAAGGTCAGGCCCTGGCTCTGTTCAACAACCACGTGCAGCACATGCTACAGGAAGCCGACATCAAGTACACACTTCAGATTACAGGTGAGAACACACACCGGCGTGCGCGTCAGTATTTTAAAGCATGATCTCATTTCTGTTGTGACATTTGTTTACTCGTGGTTGCTAGCTAGCTGGTATATTAGACAGCTGTGCTAGCGTTTAGTTTATAAAGTTTATAGGTATGTAAATGTAGTGTTTAAATATTTTCTTATGTCGTAAAACATCGCCGTTCCCTCGCCATGTTTCCCTCGTTCCCTCCCACTTATGACCTTCTGATCACTAGTCCAATGTCTTAACCACTGAGCTACCGCTGCCCCCATAAACATCCATATCAATAAATTAAGACAAATAAATCAATTCATTTAGCGCAATAGTAATGGCACCCGGTAAAAAGGGAGTTAGTGTGCATGAGTGGAAGATTTAGCGCATGCCATGCTTAGCAGGGGCTCTTTCACCATTTAGTCACGTTTTGTTTCTGTTGAGTATTCACTGAGTTTTGTGGGCGTGGCTAAATACAAATGTGTCTTGAAAACGCTTGGTAATTTACAGGTGATTGACACGTGAGTATGAAGAAAATCTGCCAGAATTTGTTTAGTTCTGTTTGGCTAAAAGGTTTCATACACATGATTGCAAAATTATGCTTTTTTTTTTTTTGCTTAGTTTTGTTGTTTTTTTTATTACTTTGTTTTTTACCACGTACTGAAATTGTATTTCAGGCGAACATATTTGCTAGTCTGTACCAGAGTGAGGTTTTTTTTTTTTTCTCCATGCAAATGTTTTCATTTTCACAAATTTGTGTGTATCCGTGACTGTTCCGTGATTGGTCAGGAATTTGCTTTGTGTCGTCTTTCCTGAAGAGTGTTTCACCTTTGGCAGGTCATTCAGGTGCATTTTTACTAGAGCACAGACGAACCCTCAGCTGTACACATAGATTAAAGTTAATACGTGACCCTGTCGTATCAAGTCAGGTTTTAAGTCGTACAGGTGAGTTCTGCGCTCTGGCCATTAAAGTGTGGTGGGAGAAATCGTTCAAGTTTTCACTTTTGGCAAAAATCGGTTGATAAATACCTGATCTTCTTGATCTTTTAACAGAACTGAGAAATTTGAATCCTAAACATTGTTTTTAAGCACTTTAATCAACACTTTCCAAACTCCAGTTCTGACAGAAAAACTTGCATTTTTTCACTATAAATCCGCGCGGCTGGCGAAGTATTATTTAGGGCTAGCAGGGAAATCCTGGTGTGGCCGAGGATTCCTGCTTTCTTATTCCGTCACGGAATCCTCATTCAAATATTCTGGGAATAAGATTCCGTGTTACGTTTTCCGAGGCCCTCCTCGTAAACAAACTCACACTGTTGCTATGGTGACACATGAACATGACAGAGTAATAAACTTGGTCTCAAAATGGAGCTTATTGAACCTGGAGTCTGAAAACATGCAGAACTCAAATCACCCAAAATGAGACTTAATACCTGATCTGATGTGACGGGTCACATTTAGATATTTTGCACTGAAATATTCTAGAAAATGCATTTAGTCCATTTGTATCTCAGAACACAGGGAGTGTTGGTCTTCAAAGAGGTGTGAAAGCAGCATTAAAATAAATCGGAGGCAGTAAATGGCAGCAAGAGAGAACACGTTCACACTGAAATGAGAGTGATTTTGGTCAGCTGTTGTTCGGCCCCGTCTGTTTTTGAAACAGAGCCACACTGACAGTTCGAGACCGGCCTCGCTCTCTTACACAGCAACAAACAGTGGCACAGTAACACTGACCTGAGCTCTGCTACAGACCAGCAGCGTACTAAAGCATGTCTTTGTCTAATCCAGGCTCTACCCTGTGTGTCTGTGTGTGTGTCTGTGAGTGTGTGTGTGTGTGTGTGTGTGTGTGTGTGTGTGTGTGTGGAATGAGAGGTTAATCCTAAGTCATTCTGCAGGGTAACTGAGTCCAAACAAGTCTCATTTAACTCAGAATAGCAAATTACCCCTTTTATTTCTGCTATTCCTCTCCCTTCATCTCTCCCTCTCTCTGTCTCTCTGTCTCTCTCTCTCTCATACACACACACACACACACACACACACACACACACACACACAGAGAGAGAGTCAGAGGACAAGGGAGGATGGTCAGGCAGCAGAATGGATGTTTAGAGTTAATGGCATTCAGAGACAGATAAGAAGAAGGAAAATAAGGCAAATCTAGAACCTCTGGGGGAACCTGTAAAGGTACCCTAACGTGGAACCATAGAATGATTCCTTATCAGAAAGGTTTCCGAACTAGATCGCTAGAAAACGAATTACCCATAATTATAAATCAATCAACTGGCAATCAAATAATAGGTAGAGACAGAGAGCCAAAGTGGATGAAAAATAATGATGGAATAACAAATTAAAATTAGAAGGCAGGGAGAGAGATTAAATCTGAGAATGAGAGAGCGAGAGAGAACAGAGAGGAATGCAAAAGCATTATGAGGGAGAATAAAAGACCAGAAAAGGGAGAGAGAGATGGAGGAAAAAGAGAAAAAGATAAAGAAAAAGAAAAAGATAATGAGAGGAGGGACGTGAAAAAGAGAAAAAAGATAAAGTGAGGAACGAATGAATGAGGGAGAGAGAAGAGAGAGGGATAACACCACAAAAAGATAGAAAGAGAAAGAAAAAAGGGAAGAAGAAGATCGGAAAAGATGGAGACAGAGAGAATATAAGGGTTTATTCTGTATAATTATTTTTATTTTAGTATAAATAATCTTTGCTGATTTGGCTATAACTTTGTGTTGTATTATTATTATTATTCTTTATGCACACCCTGTTTTCTGTTTCATTCAACATTGCTGTGGCAACACTAGTGCCATGACAATCACACCATTTATCACAAGGGGATAAATGAGGGCAAGAGAGAGGAACGAGCAAGTGGGAGGAATAATGTGGAAAAAATATATAATAGCAAAAGCAAGGAACGAGAAAAAGGGAACAAGAATCTGAGAGATAAAGAGAAAACGAGTCAATGAGAGAAAAGAAAAGGTGGAGTGAGACAGATAGAAGTACAAAAGACTTAAGCAACACTTATGTAGAGTTTTACGTTCTCGCTTTGTCAGCGCTGTGTGTGTAAACGGGCGTTTTGAAGTCGCCGCACCTTCACTTCTAACCCAGATAGCGTTGGGTAACAAGCTACTGTAAATGCAGTTATTTAAGCTACACGTTACGTGACAAGCAGGGCTACGACGATTTTATTAATATGCAGCTTCCTTAGGTATGATGCAGGTTAATTTTATATATGTTAAGAAAAAGTTCATATATATGTGTAGTTTGGTCATCAGTCTACAAGTTATACTACAAATGTGTAGGTTTTTAGCAAAGCTACGCATTACACTATCAAATATAAGTTCTTTTGTAGTGCCAAAAATCACACTATAAATACAGAGCTTCTTTGCCAACCTGAAAGTTATTTCATCAATAAGTTTGTTGTCAAAGCTACAAGTTGTTCTATAAGTATTTAGTTGATTAAGAGGACCACAATTGAATTTTCTGATCGATATATTTTGTTAGCAAAGCTACAACGGCTTTAGCAAATGTTAGCAAAGTTACACTATAAATAGGTAGTTTTTAGCAAAGCAACAAATTACCCTACAGATACTTTTTGTTAGTAAAGCTACAAGTTACGCTGCAAATGTGTCAATTCTTAAAATATTTGCAAGTTATTTTATACATATATTTTGTTAGCAAAGCTACACAGTGTTTTGTGAATATATAGTTTGTTAGCAAAGCTACATGTTACACTACAAATAGATTGCTAAATTTGCTAAAAATGTACAGATTAGCAGTGTAACTTGTAGCTTTGCTAAGTCATATTATACATCTATAGTTTAATAATGCTACAAATTACACTAGAGATGTGTAGTTTGTTAGAAAAGTTGTTGTGTAAAAGGTAATTTGTTAGCAAAGCTGCACTTTACACTACAGATATTTATGATGTTAGCAATGCTAACTTACAGAATGCATACATAGCTTAACTACATTAAGAATATGGAAGATGTGATAAATCACAGTAGAAAGAAGTTGTGCAACAAAAATTTTTCTTTGGCTGATTTAGGGATTTCCGAAAAACACAAAACATTGATATTAACATAAATTGGCCCATTTTTCGTCTCACATAGCCGAATGGGAATTAGCCTAATGGTCTAAAATAAAACAGTTCAACTCTTTTTATACAATTTTTCTAAAAAGTAACCATCTCGTTAAGGGAAATTATTAAATGGCAGCCATTGATCATATAGTCTTTGACCCAAAGTCAGAGTTTTATAATGTTTTACTAACCCTTGCTAGCAATGCCAGCATTAGCGGTTTGATTTCTATAGGCTCATTCATCCGAATCTGAAACTCTCGGCACACTGAAGGCTGATTCAGTGCTCGCTAGCAAACACAAACTCTGAGGTAAACCTGTGACATTTTTGGTGGTCAGTGAGTGTTATTTTTTCACCTGGCCCCAGATTAGCAGCACTTTCTGTTCCCTTTGAGAACTGCAAGCTTCACTGTGAGACATATCAGCTAACAGTGTGGGGGGAATCCGCATTCTTTAGTGTGATCCATTCACATAACTAGCATACAGCTAGCTAGTTAACTAAAACCAGTATGACCCACAGCAGTATTTTATAGATAGTGGGCCAGCCCTAAATGTTTATCACCAAACAAATCTAGTCAGCTAATGGAGGAAAAGATCATTTATCCACATAACTACCATAGCTAGCTAGCTAAATCTTTGCACCTAAGATACCACAGCAATATTAGCTAGTTAATCAGCTAGCTGTAAATGTTTATCCACAAACAAATATTATCAGCTAATTGTAGTTACAATAAATAGCTAGCTATATGCTAGTTTAATGGTTACTGAAACCTGAGGAGTGAACAGTAAAAATATAAAAACACAGTTTCTTTCAGATGGGGCAAATTTACATTTATTTTGAAACATATCATGCTAGCTTAAATAAGCAGAAAATATCCCACAAGTATTCCACAGCAACATTAGCTATCTAGTCAGCTAGCTGTAAAGGTTGATCACCAAACCACGCTAGTCATCTAGCAGGGAAAAATCATTATTCTTGGATGTGATACATTTATATAACTAGCTAGCTAAATGTGATTAAGTGTTCAGTGGGAGCACAGTGGTTATTCTTTATAGCAATGAGTCTTTTAATGCTGTGTTCAGTGTTGAAATATTCATTATTTGCAATTTTGCAGCCAGAAAATTAGACAGTTGGGGAAATTGATTATTTTGGGCCAGACAGAACATTCAATGCCTAAAAACCTTTTCTGCTGACTGTGCTAATTCACATTAGTGCTGGTATTCAAATGGTCATTTCTTCAACAGCATGCTAGCACAAACATCTCCATTGAAAAACAGACATTTGGGAATTTCCCTTTCTAAAACACATTCCAAACATAGGCTAGAGCATGGCGTAGCTTAGCATAGACCTGATCCTAGCATTCAGGACTTCTCTGAAGATGTCTGAATCTTCATCTTTTTAGTTTTAATGTACAACACCAGTCAGCTTTTCGCTACAAAGTATTATTTGCTGGTCCCTTGGGTACTTGCTAAATAACATTAGCTATTAGAATCGTTGTCTAACAAATAGTTGTGGCAAAATCACAAAACCTGAGGAAATGAGGTCTTCAGCCAGGGACCCGCTGTTGGCTCATGAAGCATGAAGCTTGGTCGCTTAGTGGGGTTTCTTAAATTTTGGCACCCCAACTTGCAAATTTTGTTCAGTGGATGGAGATCTTTGGCTGAAGGAGACTGGCAAAGTTTAGTGCTGTCTCATTGATGTCAAGGTTTAACCTTTTTTGAAAGAAGGGTATACCTTATGACAACGTAGACTTTTTCTTTTCATGTGCACTTGGCTACGACATTTCATTTTGTTCTGAGGCTCTCTTGATGGATGCAGTTTATAGCCTACTTCAACTTTGGTGAGGTCTGCTCCGTGGTTGGTGTTCTTGCCTTTTAGAAATAAAGAACGTCACATGAAATTTGTTTCTTTATGTGCCCCAGGTCCTTAGAAAGCCGGCATCAGAGTACAGTGTCAGCCATTATATGACCCCCCCTGGAGGGTCCAGGACCCCCTCAAGGGCCCAATCGTGGCAGCTTGGTAGTCCTGGGGCTTGATCTCCGAACCTTCTGATATGTAGCCCAGAGTCGTATCAGTGTCAAGCCACCACTTTAGCGTGCCTTGCATAAAAGTATGTCCCAAACAAATAAGTATAGTGATGTTCAAGACATTTGCATTCAGTACTTGATAGCAATTAGACCGGAACACTCCCTGAGCCCTAAAAAGTGCAGGAAGGGAATTCAGGTGATGGGATTACCTAGAAACTGATACTACAGTGAACACAATGGCTGCAGACAGCGAGGAACTTTTTAACGATACTTCTCCACTGCATGACCCACTTTCAGTACCCTGCGTTCGTTTTCCTGTAACCCAGGCTCTTTCTCACCTTCCTCCAGCTTGAGTTTCCCTCTGCCTCATGTTCATGCAGTGGCTCTGTATAAGGAAATGTGATGTGACTGAACTGATAAAGGCCATATCGATTCCCTGCCTGCCTTCTCACGGACATGACAACGGAAAGGGAGGAGAATCTGATGCCTCCCTCAGGGGCCCAGCTTTACGTTGCAGCTAGCGGAAGAAAACGCAATCTCCCTCATCAGCGAACCCCACTCTCTGAGACATAACGAGCTGAAAAAGATCAAGGCTTGGCATGTGATGTTTTGGGACAAATGAGGGGCATTTTTGAGATAAGAGAAAGTGCTACAGAAAGCTGGTCCAGATCTGCAAGATGATAACTGACGTGTATGCACCGCTAACAAATTATGTAATGCATTGTAGGAAGGCATGTTGGCAAAATGAGGTCACATTCTGTGTCTAACATCTGGAGCTGTTTAGCCATTTTAACTTATTTTGTTAAACTCTGGCTACATTTGAAAGGTCACATGGGGAGATAATTCCTCTGAAAATGTCCCTTGTGGAAACTACATCTCTAAGCGTTAACTACAATCGCTACATCCTTCCACACTCCTATGCTTAATGCTAGCTTTTAGCATTGTTAAATGAGTCCAGAAAAGGCTACTGGGGCTTTAGCAAACATTAGACGTCAGATATCAGTGTGCCATTTTTCCCTAAATCTAACAAATCCACATAGTAAAAGTCCAAATTCGCAGTAGATTAAAAAGGTGTTCGTAATAATTAGGAAATTCATGCCTTTCAAAATATTAGTCATTTATGTTTAATCTTCTACACTTCCACTTCTTATTATCACTGTTAAACATGGCTTTGACATGAGGAGTTGTTGGACTCCTGAAGCTCAAGCAAAGAACCTAAAACACATGACGACTAAGTTTTCTCATTTGTTGCAGAGCGTCAGAACCACGCCCGCGAGCTGGTACGAGAAGCGGACCTTTCTCAGTGGGACGCCGTGGTCATCATGTCCGGAGACGGGCTGCTGTTTGAGGTCAGATCACTGTCTATGCATTCCTCAGTCCGTAGCGACTCTAGACAGTCGCCAAGCAAACCTCAGCAAACAGACGCGTCCCATGCCCAGAGGCTGATTTAGGAATGTGCAGAAACTGACAGGTTTAGATGGACGTCATGTGAGGGGGGAAAACTTCAGGGCTTAACAAACAAGAATAGAAGGACTGTGAAAAACACATAATGTTGAATGACGTTTACAGAATTGGCAATCATCTTGTTGGCTGCCTCTTATTGTTTGGATTTTAATTTATTTAACTCACGGTTGGATTAACTTGCAGCGTGCTTACATGTTAACCTAGTTCCCAAAAAGCATGCATGTTTAACATCTTAGCATCACTGGATGCTAGCATGCATTTCTGTGAATTTGTCCTGATATTTCAGGATAATTTAGGTTGTGACATCGTAACACATGACACACTCTCTGTACTAGCAGACGAAATGCTGTTGCAAGGCATCTTGGGTAATATGGAAGATGAGTGACACAATACTGATATTTGCCGATATGACGTTTGCTGTGGGCAGTTCATGTGTAATTCCAGCACAATTCTAGTTCTCTTTTCTTAGAAGTTGGCCAGTGATGTTCATGCTTTCCAGCCGTATGTTCATTTCTCCTTAAATATTTTTCTTCCCATGTTGAAACCACGAAGAGGTCTGTGCTTCCTTTTGCCTCTTTTTTCTTACCCAAGACGTGGTGTTTTATATTAATTCTTTTGTTTAAAAAAACACACACATAAGGCTGTTGTAATTAAGGCAATGGTATAAATAGCTAAATCAACAGGTAAAAATACAAAACGTGCTCCGGGTGCTTGTTTATATTCCAGACAAAATTTTAAAAATCGGCTTTGCTGTCGTCTGTCTGTGACGAGACAGAGTTTAAATTATAGCAATTCATTTGTAAATCGGCGAGTTATATGTAAATTGTTGTAAATCACCGAGCAAAATGAGAGATCTGTAACATTCCCAACACGCCGCACTAACAGCAATTCCGAGAATCTTCCGACGTCAGGAATACTACGAAGTGAGGAATTCGTATGGAATATTTTCAACACTGTTGGAATGCATGTTAACATGTCTGGCCTTGTTTAATGCTAATGCCTACAGCATGTTTACTATACATCCGCAGGTCATGAACGGGCTGATGGAGAGGGAGGACTGGGAGAAAGCCATTCAGACTCCTCTGGGTGTGCTGCCTGGAGGTTCGGGGAATGCGCTAGCTGCCTCGATACACTACTACACTGGGTAAGACTCGCTCGAATTAAGAGCTACTGGAGGATGTGCTGGCTCAGTGGGAAAAAATATCACACACATGGGACTGCTTGATCAATAAGATCAACAAATTGTGGTTCTTGATTTATGTAATAATCATATAATGCTAATATATTATGAAACTTCACATCTATGTTCCATTATTCCAATGTTTTATGTCCCACACCAAGTTAACAATGTGGTAATTACTAAATTGGAAACATCTCCAGCTGTGCTTTACTCTTTCTCAATTATACTGAAAGACTCCTTCCCCTCCGGTAATGATCTCTGGCAAATCATCAATGCTGGAAGTGGGCATAAGTCTTCTTTTTGTTATTTTTTATAAAGAACGAACATAGCAAGAGCTCATTACGAGAGCCTGATATTGCTTCAGGTGCATTTAATGCATCCATAGGGGAACATGTTCTAAATCAATCCATAACTGTGAACCATATTCACACACCTTTAGTCACTCTGCCATTGGCTTTGCTCAAAAATGCAAAGAAAAGGAATGAAGGCAAATATATCAAATGGTCAGATCCATTATTTATTTATTCAGGGTACAGAACATTAAATAATAAAGCTGGCACATCGTAGGAGCTTAAATAAATCACCAGATGACATTGCGAAGACTGTCTGAGTGGAACCCCAAGGAGACTGATCTAATTGCCCTTGAGGCAGTGTTGGCTTGATGGATAAACATGGGGGTGGTTCCTCCACATGGGCGGAGTCTCTTTGTTCTCAGGCTGAATCTGGGTCGGCCTGGGTTGTGTTTTTACCAAGCTCTGGATGATGAAGAATGAGATCTTGCTTGAACGGGAAAGTATGGGACTTGGACAACAAACACAGTTCAAGATAAATTAATAAAGCAATGCAATACATACTGAAGTCAGGGGCATCAAATATATGCCCAAGGTTCTAATCTGTTGATTTGTAAGAAATACTTGACCAAAAAAAGTGCCAATCCCTGTTATTCCACTAGGGGGCATAATGGAGCAAAAAACTCAAGGCTATAATGAGTGTGGTAATGAGGTAAGTTTCAGCAAGCTAAAACTCTTTCACGTGACATGGAAGTGAATGTTTACTCAGTCACAACTTTTGCGTTTTTGTTTGTAAATAATTTTGCGACCTATGCCGATTTTCCACCATGCTAAGTGTAACATGGCCCGGTACCTAAAATGAGTTCGGTAAGGAAGACTTTCATTTTCATTTCATTAAGCGTTAATTTCTTCTTTCTCAGGTCACAGCCGTTGTCTGGTGAGGAGCTGCTACTGAGCTGTGGGTTCATGCTGTGTAAAGGCCTGGTGTCACATCTGGACCTCACGTCAGTCTGCATGGCATCCAACCAGCGCCTGTTCTCCTTCCTGTCCCTCGCCTGGGGCTTCGTGGCTGATGTGGACATCGAGAGCGAGAAGTACCGCCACGTCGGCGCGGCTCGCTTCACCATGGGTACTATAGTGCGCCTCGTCTCTCTGAGGGTGTACAAAGGAAAGCTGTCGTACCTTCCTGCCGAGGAATCTCGATCCCCTCCGAGCCCAGATCAGCCAACAGTGTCCTTCACCGATGGTTCCAACTCATCCTCCGTTCATTCCCACTTGTCCAGGAACTCGAATTGTCAGAATCACCTCTTGCACAATTCATGCAACTCCAACAATGCCCACAAACCCAACGGGACCAGTGAGTCACCAGTGACCACACACGGCCCCCCTGATTCCCTCCTTGTACCCTTGGACCAGCCTGTGCCTGCACACTGGACCGTGGTCCAGGAGGAGGATTTTGTTCTGGTGTTGGCGGTGTACCAATCCCACCTTGCCGAAGACTTGATAGCTGCCCCTGCATCCAGGCTCGAGGACGGAATTATACACCTGATCTACGTAAAAGCAGGAATCTCACGTCGAGCCCTCTTGCGCCTCTTCCAGGCCATGGAGAAAGGCACCCACTTGAGTACAAACTGCCCGTTTGTGGTGTACGTTAAAGTGCGGGCACTAAGACTGGAACCCTATTCACCCAAAGGAACCATCACTGTGGATGGCGAGCTGGTGGAATACGGGCCGGTGCAAGCACAGATCCACGGCAGTCTTGCCAGGATTGTAGCCGGATAGCAGTGTTCGGTGCAAAGTGCTTACAGTGAATCAAAGATTGCAGAGTCAGTTAACAATAAAAACAAACAATGATTCCTAGCTCTTTATTTATTGTTAGTATCGGAGGAATTGACAGCGTCATTTCCTTAAAGGAAGGCTTCACTTGAAAATGCTAGCTTTGCTAATAATGAAAAGCTAGAGTGGGCATTAAAAGAAATCTTATTTTCATAGCATTCAGCCCCCATGAGCTTTTGAGCGTTATTAGCAGCACATCTTAGCATTTGCAGGATTGTCTTCGGCGTGAGGTACTACAATTTTTTGAAACGATGACTTCTACTGTGTGATTGATGCCTGCTGCTGTTTTCAAGGTGCTACTGATTGTAGTGACAAATCGTACAAAAGATTGAAGAGAAATCTATTTATTTTTATACTGCTGTTTCGTACACGCCATGGAAATCTCTTCGTATCCCGTGTTTAAGAGAGAAGCAATATGTAACCAGGAGATTTTGATCCAGCTGTACGTGGGGTTCGTGTACGGGGCTTTCGTTTGTTTTTCATTTAAATGTTTTTTTCTGGCCACATACAAAAAGATAAATTAATTCATTTTTTTAATAACAATTTTTAAAGTATTGACAACAACTCATACAGGGATCCTAATATGAAAAATTACACATCCACGATTGTTATTGGGTAACCGGTATCACAAACAGGGTAGAATAAAGATTAACGTTAGCGCCCGATTTACTGCTAATGTGGGTCGCTATGTGCGTTTTTAAAAAAATAACAGCAAAGGAGGATGAAATCAGAATTTTCCACGTTATCTTGTACGTCAGTTAACCTGGGTTGGTAACGTTAGCTTAATAGCTCACTGACTATTAAAAGTCTGTCCACACCGAAATGTAACGTAGAAGGAATTTCTTGGATTCAAATTTAGATTCATGAATATTTGTGTGGTGAAGCTAATGCGAGCCCAGAAAACATACAAAATTGTTTCCTTGTTTTGCCGTTTGAACGCAACAAATGAATGCAGCGTACATGGATCGACAGGGTGAATCGGATTTAATGGCGCTCTACAAACATGCAGTTAATCGTTATAAAATATACCTTGCTCTGTTAATCACATTTTCTGATGGTACAATCTCAAGGTTGGGATGAAGTTACAACCTTTTACAACGTTTGCTGTCAGTGAGCTCTGTCTGGAGGATCTCGGTCACTCTGGGCGGTGTCTGTAATAGAGTAATTTGCACCTCTTCTTTGGATTAAAGCTCTCGTATCTGGATGGTGATGAATGAAACCAAGACTAGTGAGATTCTTGCAAGTTTTTTTTTTTGTTTTTTTTTCCTTTTTAACCTGGTAACATGATCCGATTGTTGAATGAGTTTATTTATTGACACTGTAACCATGATATTATATCCTGTGAGGATTAATACCAGTTTTGGTCATTTGGTACAGAAAAGGCTTTGGGGGTTCATTTTGGGATGGAAGAAAAAACTTCCACTTGAGGTAGAGGGGAGAAAAGACATTGCCGATCCAGAGAAAAATAATGAATAATGAATAAATGAACGATGGACTTATCCATGAATACTGTGATGAACAAAGACACGATGCTTTTTGAAGATGCACTGTGGCTAGGTTTTATTCTTATGAAATCTTACTGAACTATATATTCAAATGCATCACATGATTAGAAACGCACTAAAATTCCAAACTCTTTAATAAAAAAAAAAAATTCAATGCAAAAGAAAAGAACACAATGATGACAGACTGGGAATGTTTTTTCTTCCTTATTCGTTCCAAGCGCTGTGTAGCCAATCAAGCAACACGTCCACCTCACACTGGTATCACTTCATTTTAATGACAACATACTGTATAAAGGGTTACTTCAGGTCTTGTTATTTTATTGGTAACAATAGCTCAAGATTCTCATACAATGTATTTACAATATATCAGTCTGTACTGCGTATAATTGTGTATTATTTACCAATAACGAATAACTAGACCTTAATTAACCCCTTAAACAGTTTGAACTTCTTAAAAATAAAGCGTCGCTTGGTTGAACGTTCTCCAGAGGGCGCGAGCAGAGACTGTAACGCAAGCGCCGTCTCTCAGCGCCGGTTAATGATTAGCTTCACGGCCGTCATCACCCGCGCAATTAATGCCGTCCCATAGTCATCTCCTTTATAAAGTCAATTTCGATTGGCCGCGCAAGGCTGCTAGCACCTTGTAAAGTCGCCGGAGATAAGCATGACCACACGTCTCACTGATTCCACACATTCTTACAATTTTTCTCAGAAAACCAGCGAATGAGGTCATGCAGGGCGTGTACGAAAGCGCGATCCAGGACACTAGCATTGATTTGAAGGCATTGCACTGCTGTAGTCCACTTACAATACCCCTTCCTCCCTCTCCAAAACACACACACACACACACACACACACACACACACACTCACGCGGCCCCACCCTGACTGAAGACCCAGCTGGTTTGCGCTGATTACAACCCCCATCATCTAAACATCAATCCCAACATGTACCTTCTGTTTATGACTGCACCAAGATGAGATGAGATTGTATTTATTCCTTACTCATTCACATATTTGTATTTTGAATATGATTAATGTACTAATGTTGTTAAAAGTTGTTCTGGGTGGAGTGACGCTTGAATCACAACACAGCAAATCAAATCGGAGGTGCTGGTCGTCTGCCAGGAACGGGGGAGGGCGGGGTTACTGACTGTACAACCAGCACGTCTACATTTCTTTTAAACACTGGTGTGGAATTAACGCTGGCTGTTGAGGATGGTGTTGATACACAAACACTGTGTCAGTAGAAACATACAAACATGACTTATGTGTTACAGATAATGTCCCTAACTTTACACTATTTATTCCTTTAAACTGTTTTTTTTTGTGTGTGTTAAAACTGGCATGCGTTTGCAGTGCATCATGGGTAATACCTCAGCCACTGAGTATAATCAATGCATTAAATTATTAAAATGTAATAATAGACATTATAGGAAGAACACTAGTTAGACATGATGTCTAGAATATATGTCTTTTATTGCCACGCACTTCTCCGTGGGATCGACCAGAGGTCATGACCTCGGCTATTTCCTCTGGGAACGATCCGATCCTTTCACACGCGAGTGAGGATTTCTTTCATGGGATTTCGATTCGGTTCTAGATTACTATTTTCTGCCTTCGCTTGGAATACGGTCACAGTTAAAATGGATTAAAGTCAAAAACATTGTTGGGAGGTAAGGACGCCAAGCGTGATCAAGTTCATTCGTCATCAAACTGGTGGACTGTGTTCTGGATGAGTAGCCAGCGTTGTATTTCAGTGGAGCAAAACGAGTATCTGGAAAAAGAAAATACTGAACCAGAGCCAATAAATGTATGAATGAAATTGTCTGCAGTTCAGCGACTCTAAACGTGAGCCGTCATGGCTGGAATGGTAAGCTCACTGATGAAACGTTTTGGGTTATTTTTTTAATTTGGATGAAAACTGAAGAAGTACTGGAAACAAGAAGACGCTTTAAGTTCAAAAAGATGTCTCGTTTATTCATGGCCAGCGAGATCGTCCAAACTGGCACACACAAAGCGTCGCTATGAAAGAAAACTACAATCACGGTAACATCAGCGTGTGTATCCAAATAGCATTTTTTTTTTTTTTTGGCAGAAAAGCACGGACGGTGTGCTGGGAAACGCTCAGGCATGTGTCCAAAAAATGGTGGAGTGCTCTGAAAAAACACGCTGGCTGCGGCGCTTTTCTCTAGGCAGCCAGTGCTTCGTCCACTCTCTCCACTTGCAAACAATTGCAAAAAAAAAACCCCACTATGTGGACACTCACCCGTAGTCGTTTTCCTTCGTGAACAAGGATTCTATGTAACTGGCCTTTAAAACTATTAGTTGAATATTTCCGAACTAGCTAATGATTAAAATGAATTTTTAACTAGCTAAAGAACAAAGATGATACGTTTTATACGTGCGACAGTTTAAAGAAGACAAAACAGTCAAGATTTCTCTCGGAATCACTAACAAAAGACTAAACTTACACTGCAGTTACACTTCGCATCCACCGCAAACCAAACTGCCATGGCGTTCTATCGTGACGCTAAGTTCACGCTAATGTTACGTCACATTCCTTGGATTTGTAAAATAACAACTGTAAAGTGATGACAATGAAAAAGTGGGTCGGTTGTATAAACATTTTAAGCATGGTGATGCCCGTGTCATTCCACTCCTGGTTTGTTTTAAACTGAAGTTTAGGGTGGTTTTAAATCTACATGATACACAGTAGCCTAGCGTCACATCACCTTAAGCCTTATAAAGCCCATGATGCAAAATGTTTACTTTTGTTTCTACATATACATACAGATACACAAACTGCTGTTGAACTTAGGAGAGCCCATGAAGGAGATTGTACCGCCTTAAAACAGCTAATGTGCAATTTATCTCTGTGAATAAATCATGAATTTGCACTTTTTGCACTCTCGCACCTTTAAGAGACGTACTGTATGTGTTGTTGTAGAGATATCTAATGAATGATTTTACCGTTATCTAATCTAACGAAGTGATTTTGAATCCGTTTTCTCTTCAGACATCATGCAGTACAGGCATTTTTGACTTGGACGCCATTTTGGATTTTAGCTTGTTAACGAAACATTCCGTGTATGAAGATGTAAGTGCCAGGCTTGATCGTGATCACTGTGACTGTTCTACATTTTTCACGTCCATGACATGTTCGCGACATTAGACTCTTCGGCTTCAGTGCAAAACGATCTCAATAAACCCAGACCAGACTCCATCATCATCATCATCATCATCATCATTCACCACCATTAACTTAATAATTCATTTACCCAGAATTCAGTGCTGTGTTTGCCTTGTGGGGTTGTTTTTTTTTTTTTTTGGTACTCTGTTGTTCCAATTTGATGTAACAAACTATGCAAATGTGTGTACACATCAAAATCAGTGCTGTCACAGTGTGTGTTTCTGTAAACCTACTGCAATGGCTATAATTAAATAAATCTCTTATACTGCTGAACAAAGTCTAATTAAGCCTTAATTATTTTTTTTTTCTCTCCTTTTGGAAATCAGGTCTGCTGTTGCTTGGAGGAAAAGCAGAAAGTGTTTCCCATTAACCAACAATTTACATGTAAATGAGATATAACATTACATACCTTTAGTGTGACTGTTTGTAGGTTAAGGTATATATTTAGACCTCAAGGAGCACTGATGCACCTTCAAAGCGTTGCTCTAAAAGCTAATCTAACGTACAGCACGTGCACGTGAGTTTTAAAAAAAACAAAAGGAGTTTTGCTGCCATCAAGTGGTCATAAAAGGAAGTGCACCAAAACATTGTCGTTCAAAATCAGATGAATAGACATTAGCTGTTTTTTTTAGGTCAATTCACAGCATGAACATGCACGTAAATAACTTTTCCATGTGCTCCTGAGGCTGGCTGCCTGAAAATACAATGAAAGCGAGATAAGCTGTATCAAATCACTAATCCTAGTAAATATAGTACTATTGCTGCTAGTGTTGGTTTTAGATTTTTATTTTAAAAGTCAGTTGAAATAGTTTATACAAGGGTTAAAAGTATTACAAAATTGAGGTTTTATTTATTTTTTAAATATCATGCCAATTCAAATTAATAATAAAAAAAACCATCTCTTGTCTTAAAACGTAATTGAAAAGCATCGAGTAGAAGCAAAATGAGATAAGATCGTTACTGTTAAAAAAAAATACTTAAAAAAGTTATTCATTGACAGTTTGGATCTATAATATTACAGAAAAATTTTTGAACTCTAATGTCCAAAAAATATAGAAGATGTAGTATGTGCACTCCTGACCGTCACACCTGCATGTGGTTCTTCCCCACACTGCTACCACAAAGTTTAAATACATTTTTTTTAAAAGTAGTATAGAAAGTGCCGTAGCGTTACAGTTCCCCTTCACTGGAACTAAGAGGCCCAAACCTGTTCCAGCATGACAATGCTCCTGTGCACAAAGCAGCTCCATGAAGACCTGGTGTTCAGGTTAAGGTTGGAGTGGAAGAACTGGAGTGTCCTGCACAGAACCCTGACCTCAACCCCACTGAACACCTTTGGGATGAACTGGAACTGGAGCCTCCTCGACATCCCAACATCAGCGCCTGACCTCACTAACACTCCTGTAGCTGCATGAACACAGCCATGCTCCAACATCTAGTGGTGAGCCAATCAGAAGGGTGGAGTGTGTTATAACAGAAAGGGGGATAAATCTGGAATGAGATGTTCAACAAAAACATATATGGGAGTGATGGTCAGGTGCGTCATGCTATATATGTCATAGGTCCAAAGTTTGACATACTGGTGGTGCGAATATTTTCCTTTTCTTTCCTACCTATCAAATTATTGGCTTCCATTTGGGAAAAAAAGAGCTGATAGTCACCCATCTAATCTAATGTATAAGAGCCGGGGGGTGTATTTATTTTATGCACCAAAGCTAAATTCCGTTTTTTCATGTTCAGTGAGACGAAAATTAGCCAAGCACACTTGGTGGGAAGTGAAAAAAAAAAAACAGTATTCATTTTTGACCTGAATAGAAAAAACAGGGGTTAAAAACCCTGCAAGGAGTCGTTTGGGAGTCGAATTCGTGTTCGACTCTTCCTGGTGAGATGAACCGATTCACCCTAAACTCTGAGTACAGCGACACCAAGCGGAGGAAAATACGCAGCTGGGGTGTGTCAGACTACACCCTGTTAATGTCAGACAGACAGACAGACAGAGAGAGAGAGATTCCTGTACACACCGATACACTCCGCATGCTTTGTGAAAAAGTGGTTAAATACATTTAAAAAAAGGGTTCACTAACAAGGCGCACGCGCGCGCGCGCACACTGTAGCTCGTTCGGATGAAATTCCTGTAAACGTCATCGCCTTGTAAACAAGGAAGTGTGCGCGCGTGCGTGTGCTTGTGTGTGTTGCAGCAGTAACAGTGTAACACCCAGAGTGTGTGTGTGTGATTATTTAGTTCTTGGACACACGCAGGGCTGAATCTGCGGCTGGAGTTTGCTCTTCAGGATCTGTAGGAGTGTGTGGTAAGAAATCCTGCTTCATTTTAAGTTCCTTTCCTGGTGTCTCACCATGAGGAGATCTGGAGACCTGCTGCACTTTCTGAGCTTCTGCGTTTCTCTGATCAACATTTTACAGCCTCTAATGATCCCATTTCTGCGCCATGGTGAGAATAGTGTGCGCGTGCCATCTTCATCTTCAGGATGATGTTTATAGAGAATGATGAAGCGTCTCAAAGTCTGGGAACTTTCTGCAGTTGAAGTTAGGGAGGGCTGGAAAAGCTGCTGTTTTGAAACAGAGGAAGTGGAGGACTGCTCAGTAACACAGTCTTAAGTCAGAAACTAGTTTCACAACCAACACAGTAGCTTTTTTTTTAATTGAAGATATTTTTTCAAACCTCCAAAACTGACTTCTCATGTAAATGTCAGTCATGTTCATGTATCCAGTGTATAGAAAATGATAGTTTGTAAAGTAATCCTGGATATCTTTTTATACATGATGATTATTTGTTGTTGTTTTTTTAAATACAATAATATTTAGACATGAATTTTCACATGATGTGAAGCATCTGGAGACGGTTTTAAATAAAGTATAGATCAGGGAGGAGGTGAACGCAAAAACATCTTTCAGCTGCAGTTTGAAGAAAAAAAAAGATTCGTAATGTTTCTTAACGGATGATTATTACTCATAATTTCCTCTATTCCTGGATTATCCAGTCTGCCCCAGGCCTGACCCGGACTTACACGCTGTTTCATGCTTAGAGTCCACATTTATAGAAGTGAGACGTAAATCACCTCAAAATCACTTTTGAACAAAACACATTATTCTGATTTTTTTTTTTTTGTGTGTTTATTTTTTACGTAAGTAATATTTTGCATCATAAATAGCATGAATGATAACCATGTAAAGAGTTATTTATGAATGAAAGTATTCGCAAAATGTATTATTTAAAACACCATTAAGAGACTCCTAGTATTATTGGTGAACAGTTTCTGAAAATATTGGCACCTTCGAGCAAATGGGCAAAAGTGTTTGTATAAAATGAACATCAGACGTCCCAAATCAATTTCGCACCGATTGTCAACCGGCGAAGTCCCTAAAAGCTTTATTTCTGCTGTTTCTCTTAGTATAAATCTAAACGTTCATACATGTACTCTCACTTTGGGCGTGTCCGAATCGTGCCCGAATTGAATCGAGGGTTTGCGTTAATGCCGTCTGATCTAGCTGACTTCTGAATCCGTAGCGACTCGTATGCTTTGTTGTGCTACTCCCATAATCCTTTGTTAGCTCAGGTGTGTAGCAGTCAGTCTATGAAAAATGGCTGAGGAGAACACAATGGAGATTTAGCTGATTGTGTACAAATATGTACGTCCATGTCTTGGCATTTGTCGACTCAGCCTGTCCTAGTCTTGCGTTTGTCCAATCAAATGGTCCATGTGTATATGTCCCGCCTCCAAGTGTCTTTCTCCACAGCAGCATCACGTTAGCAATAAACATAGTTTTAGTGTTTTAGGGCTGTGCATCTTCCAGCACATTATGTGTTTTTATTGAGAATAAATGGTTGGAGATCATGTGATATTTTGGATCTAGTGTATAACCAGACCTGGGGCTGTTTAGTCCTGGAATGTCGCTAGCTCCACCTCAGAGAATTTTATACACCACCGGGTTTTCTCAATCTGTAAGAGCCCGTATTATCATTTTTGTGATCAGATGTCTCTCAGTGACGACCTTCTCGACTTAAAATCCACAGCATCTCACTGTCTGGGTTGTCGTCTTGTTTAAAGTGGACAGACGTGGGTGAAGCTGCAACGAGTTATACTACACAGCTGAAAATTGAACATTTGAACCCTCCGCTGTTCTCCATGTGTAGCTAGCTCGCTAAGCTGCTGTCAGGTTTGTTTGGCCCCACCGCCATTGCATGCGGACTTTAAAGCAATAGGATGGTGAGGAAGCGCGAAAAAAAGGACTGCAAAAATCAGTTAACAGAGAACAGTTTAATTTTACACTTGTGGTCAATTTTCAAATCAGCCGTCCATTTTACGCCTGTCAGCACGTTAGCAATCTCTTGCTGTAAAATCTGTTGGTGGATTATAAATGCTTCGGGTCTGTTCTGCAGCAAAGCCTTTAAAAATCGGATGGCGTTATGAATTCTGCTTTGTATTTGGATATTTTCAGGAAACGCATGGGTGTTTCCGGCGTGACGGGAGCGCTTTGCTGGAGATAGAGAGATAGTGTAGAAGTAAAAGTAGGGGTCAAATTTCCTTCAGTAAAAGTAAAGATATTTGTTATGCTAGAGCAACAAGTTTGATGGACATTTCAGGAAGAGATTTTGTGCTGTTTGTCTCTGCAGGGGAGTGGAAATAAACTGACATGGGGCAAAATAGCTTGCGGAATGTGTTTTCAATCTGTGAAGGGTGCCAATATTTCTGCATTTCTAGGCAACTGGACATCTTGAAACATGGTAATGGAAATATGTCTTTGCGTGTGGATTGGAGAGAGAGAGAGAGATGGAAGAATTGAATTTTGTCCTGTTTGTGTTTTTAGCGTTGCGTAGCAGAGATGATGTAACAGGTGGCTTTTACAGCAGAAACAGCAGCTCTAACCCGACTCTCTAACCCGCAGCTACAGCCGCGCTCCGATGCCTTTGTAAAAGGAGGTGCAGAGTCATAGCCTTTATTCCTGCCTCAGACGACAGGTCCCGACGTGCCGGTGACGTGTTTATCACACGGCCGTCCCTGTTCCAGCCCGGCTGTATTACTCGGTCAGGTGCTTTCCACCTGCTGCCTCAAATAGCTCACCCTGCTGACTACCTAGCGCACTATTCTGGGAGCCGGACATTTTGTAATCATGTCAGAAAGTGTAGGTGAGAATATCCAGTGTGCTCAGGACTTCCCACAATGCACTGCAGTAGGCAGAGAGAGAGAGAACGGTGTTTGGGTGAAAGGTACAGAATAGCAGCGGGGGGCGGAGTAATGTAGAATAATCATGATTACTTAAAAAAGATGGAGGAAGGTAAGGCCTAATAAATAAATAAAGAAAGAAAAAAGATGGAGGAAGGTAAGGCCTAATAAAGAAAGACAGAAAGATGGAGGAATGTAAGGCCTAATAAAGAAAGAAAGAAAGACAGAAAGAAAGAAAGAAAGAAAAAAGATGGAGGAAGGTTAGGCCTAATAAAGAAAGAAAGAAAGACAAAGAAAAAGACAGAAAGACAGAAAGAAAGAAAGAAAGAAAGAAAAAAGATGGAGGAAGGTAAGGCCTAATAAAGAAAGAAAGAAAGAAAGACAGAAAGATGGAGGAATGTAAGGCCTAATAAAGAAAGAAAGAAAGACAGAAAGAAAGAAAGAAAGAAA
>JAQQZU010000036.1:28709274-28724467 GCA_030068025.1 Parauchenoglanis punctatus | reverse complement strand
TTTTTCATATATAATATATGTATGTAAACAAGCTATCCCAAAATATTTCTCCATTAATATGCCCTATTTTAATTCAATTATGACGCAGTTTATTTTGCAAAGTAGATCTGGGCAGAAAGTGCACTTCAGTGCCGAACATGTACTGCGTAAGTGATGGAAACAGCCCTGTAATACAGCGCATGCATTTTATTTATAAAGCTCTATTCAGTACTTCAACGTTGCTTAGATTTAAAATTCACACAAAGGCGTGGCGTCTTACTCACTCAAAAAAAAAAAATGATTTCCTTTTCCTCTGGCTTTTCCCCAGACTCTGGCTTTGTCCTATATGACAGGGACGATATCAAGGTAAGCTAAAAGACGGATCTGAGTGGAACGTTAAACAGAGTCGCACTGTATTCATTCCGAGTGAGTCAGAGTATAAATGTCAGACATTGTTGAACAGGGTGTGTATTAGGGGAAAGAGTCAAGTGTGTTGACAAGAGCTGGGTGTCAAAAAAGAGATATTAAATACACTATACGACACACATCACGTACTTTAAACATGGAACTGTGTAGAACTAACACTAAAACTGCATTTCTGGAGCGTGATCGTATGAGTGCTCTAACTGTGACGTTTCTTATTACCAGATTTTAGTGTTTTTTTATAGCACAGTGTAAGTAAATTCAGCCTAATGCACTGAATTATTCCTGTCTTAAGATGTACCCAGAGTCGGGTTCGATGCAGAGAGGATTTAATTATCTCAAGAGCGATCTCAAGTGTCTCGTCTCAGATATCTGCAAAAAATAAAAAATAAAAATCAGGTGGAATTACAGAGCCGAGTGTAAGAACATGAGCACAATTTAAAAAGTAATCCTTATTAAATCTACTCTTAAAAGCGTAATCTAGTGTTGGTGTAGTTAACGTAAAACTGCCAGAAAATAGATTTTTAGGGGGTGAAAATAAATTGAATATTGGCTAATTCTGATTTATTATAATCTTGTAACGGAAAATAGTCGATGTATTTCTAGATATTTATTTCTTACAGAATTTACGGTTGAAATTTGTTCAATTTTCAGCTCGTTTTTCTAATGCCAATAAAATGTATAAACAAATTTATAAAAAACAAAAAACATCATCTAAAAACAGGTCGAACATTTTATATTTGTTTTATAATAATCTCAGAGCGGGATTTACGATGTAAATTTATTGGGATATCATTTTTGCGTCGCTTTTTCAGTCTAATAGCCGACAAGAGTAGTGTTTTGATTTTATTTAAATGCAACAAATATGGATTTACAAAAAAGACAGCAAGTTACAATATCAGACAAAAGGAACCAAAGGTTGACCAAAATACCGTATACTATAAATATATACACAATTAATCTGACATTCTTAATAATACCCTTAAAAATATGAACAATTTTTATATTCATATAATTTTATATTTCTCTAAAAGTGTTTACGTTATGAAGAAAAGGCTACATTAATAAGATATCATTTGTTTTATGTGTGGCTGTGGATTGTATATTTTAAATGACGTTTTACACTTCGAACCCAGTTACTATGAGACCAAGTCGGTGTTCCTGGCGCTCGGCATCACCGTGATCGTCTGCATCGCTGTGACCGTCTTCTGCTTCCAGACGAAGGTGACTTACAAAAGAAATTGAGCGTGCAGACAAATTCGTCTCTGCTTCCTTGCTATCCTCTGAGCTCATTTACACCTGGCTTCCCATCAGGTGGATTTCACCAAGTGCGGAGGTCTCTTCTGCGTCCTGGGAATCGTCGTCTTCGTGACCGGAATCATCACAGCGATCGTACTCTCCTTTAAATACGTAAGTGAAATCCACAACCGTTAGGCAAATAACCACGGTTACGGGTTTACATGTAGAGACTGCTGAAAAGATTTGTGATACGGCGTGAACGTTTTAATAGAAAAACAGAGGAAGTGCATGAAAGCAAGTTCACACGAGTGACGACTGTAAAAGTTCTCCAGTATTTGAAAATAAAGGTTTTATTTCATTTCAATTCACACGACTTCTATGAAAACACTTGAGGCTTCTGGGCGGGGCTTAGTGTTTTTATGATTTACATTCTCGTTAATATTCAAACTACATTCTGGATTCTGATTGATCAGATTATTAAATATAAATGGATAAACCGTGTCGCTCTTTAATCAGATTAAACACTGTAATAATTGGCTTGATTCGGTACAAGAGGAATAAAACATGCAGACGTGCTGTTACGTGGAAATAATCAGTAACAGTGATTCTGTTGATTGTTTTCCAATAACAGCATGACAAAGAGATAAAGTGTCGTATTCCTTGCTTTAATGTATGGAAAGATGATTAGTTCTGGTATCCAGTGGAAGTACTGAATGAGTGTAAGTACTAAACTGAGCAATTGTATTCATTTTTAATGACTTTGCACCCCTGCTCCGAACGTGAGATAAAATGATCTGAGATATGACTGTACATGTGATCTATAGATCCCGTGGCTCCACATGCTCTACGCTGCTATCGGCGCGATCGCCTTCACGCTGGTGAGTCCGAACGTCAGCATCTTCAGCTCCATTTTAAAACGTCTTCATCACGTGTCTGACGTTTTGTACCGTTTTATCGTGTCTAGTTCCTGGCCTATCACACGCAGCTGCTGATCGGGAACAGGAAGCACTCGATAAATCCCGAGGAGTACGTCTTCGCCGCTCTCTCCATCTACGTCGACGTCATTCAGATTTTCCTTTTCCTGCTCCAGATCATCGGGGCGTCTCAAAGATAGGAGTCGCAGAACCGCCCGTGCATCAATGCAATCGTGACGCGTTTACTGAATATTCCGAGGAACGACGTGGCAGACGTTAGCATGACTTCAAGGCTTCTAACATCAGGACTGAAGCTCTTTAGTCATAGAGCTGATTCTTTAGTGCTGAATTTAGGATGCTGGTTTACTCCATAAACACCTTCTTTACCTTTATATTAAGTTTAAGAGCTGCAAATATATATTTTATACACACTCTATTAATTGTGTTTTGATATGAGCTGGAATTTTATTTGGACTAATAATGAATTTAATGCTGAGTCATACCTGTCTTGTGCTACTTTTAATCGTTATTATCGTATTAAAGAGGCCCGGACGAGACGGAAACCGACGTGGAAGGGTCCTGTTAAAACGGACCGTATTCAGAATCATGTCGCAATGAGTTTCAGAAATATTGGCACCCTTGATAAGTCACTACAACAACAAAAAAATAAATAAAATCTTATCTTAAGGGTTACTGTAGTTCAAATACAGGTTAAAACTACTGCATAAACATGTCTATAACATGGATAAAATATTGAATCCCTTCTGAAACAAGAGAAAAATCAACCCAGGAAATGAACATATGAACATCTTATTATGAACATATTATGAACATCATGACAGCATTTCTCTACAGTGGAGTACCAAATCTTGCGCGCCCATGGAACCAAGAGGTTTCGTCCGAATGTACACAAGTTTTTAAAGTACACAGAATATAATGATGATCTTCAGCCACAATTTTTTTTTTTCTATACGCGATATAAATATTCTCTAATCACTTCTACGCTCGTCATCGATTCATTTAATCGGCAAATTGTAAGAGACACGCCCTTTTTCTTTTCTTTATATATGTGAAGATGTCTTGTGTGTTAACATTAGGAAGTGATGCGCGATAACGACAAAAAATATCATATCGCGATACTTGAAGACACTGATATTCAGTTTCACTCAGGTTTTGCTAAGAAAATGATGTGGAGCTACAGTCCTAATCATTATTACAATATCTATAAATTACTTATTTAATTATACACCTAAAGGGAACGCACGATTACAGATCATATATGCTACTGTGGGGTTGTTTTTTGTTGGTAATCAAGGGTGCCAATAATTTTGCACCTTCCTATTATGATATTAGTCACGTCACGTGGCAATACTTACGTTTGTAAATAAAAGAAACTTTACGTATGGTCAGAGATGATCGCAAATTACTTTTATTGTTTGGCATATTGGGTTTTTTCCACGTTTGTACGCCACATACTGTACATGTTCAAGATAAATAAAGGTTACACACGTTGTTGCCAGCTTATCGGCGTCGTTTTGTTTCAATACTGGATCACTGAATGTAGCTTACAATAAAAAGAAACCTGATTTCAGATATTGTACACGAACGGCAGATTAATCTCGAATCCACTTAAATTGACACGTTAGCTTTCTTTACCAGGCAGCGTTTTCTCAGTTGCATGAATGGTTTCAATAATGGTCTATATAAGGCCTGGTGAGGGAACGACTGTTTATAGCTGCTAGAACCAAGTCAGCTTTGAAAAAACAGCAGTGCACTCATGTGAAATCCGTAACGCATGGAATGAATATGGTAGAAACACACAAAGGCTCGCTGAGATGCCAATGACAGAATATGTTTGGCGTAAATATTCTGCTCAGCTCTACACGCCATCAGACAGTCCTGATTCCAAGATGAAACGTGTTGCCGAGTCCGGTCACGGCATCCCCGCTGCGGGTTTGTAGCGCTCACGCTCGTACTCTTCTTCGTTGGATTTCTTCATCCTCTGTCGTATCTTCAGCTGCTGGAGCCGGTTCTTGTCCACTTGCCTTTTAGCCAGAATAAACCCGATTATACCAGCCGGAAGACCAATTATCCTGTAAGAGAAGATCAGATATTGATCACCGACTGCCCTGCTACTCTAAGTCACACACACACACACACACACACACACACACACACACAGTGCATTACAGAGGGCTGTGTTTTACACGTACCACGCGTATCCGATTACTTTCATGGGGTTTTTCGCTTTTCTCTTAGGAATATACTCTGGTCCGGAATGTTCCTCTTCTTCCTTTTCCCGGTCATTTGTATTATTCGCAGGGTCTGCGTTTTTTTCTGCGCCTGTCCTGGTGCTGGTTAGTAAACGCGAGCTGCTACAGTGAAGAGCTCGGTGCTGTAACACACACCGCTGGGGTCTGAAGCAGGCCAAGCTCTGCACGCGAGCCGTCTTCAAACAGAGATTTGCGCTGGAGAAGTGCTGAAGACCTGCTGAAAGATGTGCATTCATGTGTTTGGAAAAAGACTGGTCTAAGTGCATCATTTGATCAAACCAAAAAATTAATCGTCATCAGATGCTGTTTTTGATAATACGCCGTGTCCAAATACTTTTGAATTGTGCATGCAATGACTCAAAATATCGGCTTTCTTTTACTTATGTTGAAAACATGACTTTTCTTCTCGGTGCTGCTTATCTTTAATGACGTCACGTAGATTATCATCTTGAATTTTTGTGGAAGTGGAAACATCAGAACCAGCATCAGTCATAAGAAGAAAAAAACCCATAAAATGCTATGACTCTGTTTGTCCCAAACTACTGTTCCTGTCTTCAGGTTCTCCAGTTTCTGATGCAGACTTGCTGCTCAACTTCTCCCTATAGGATTACTTCACTTCCATCTCTAATAATTAATTACATTTAATTTACTACACTAGCAAAATTAAGCAGCAGTGAGCCAATACACAAATCACTCCCTGTTCTATATATCCAGTTTATAACCTGAATAACTACAAAGGTAAAATCTCCACAACAAGTTCATTAGGGAACAATTTTAACTAACATGGAAGAAACTTTAAAATTACATATATTTACCCTCGATAGCCGACTTTACTAATCTTCTGCAGGGCGCCGCCATTTTGTTCAGCACATCCGGGTACTTTACACACGTCCACACGTACACACGCTACGTCACAGGGCTTCTTTTAGGTTTGCCTATTTCATATTGATGTTGTAAATTTACAGAAATAAAGAAATAGCCCAAAGTTTAATTAAAGTTAAAATTAAATTAACTTTAACTAGTTTTTAAAAGTGCGTAAATTCTTCTTTGTCGACTTCCGGTTTTGAGCTTTATATTATATGCAGTTTTTTTGTTTTTTTTGCATTAGCGCCCTCTTCAGGTCAAAACAATACATTTTAGGAAATATAAACTTTCATTAAACATTCAAAATTTAGTTTACTCATATTAATAAAATATGAGCATTTTATGATACTAAAGAAACGAACCTAGTTTTTGTTTGTTGTTTAGAAAAATGTATTAAACATTTAAATAATTTATTATATATAAAGTAGATTTAATTAATTGTATTAAATGTTTCTATTTAAATAAAATATTTGATTTAATTGCTTTCTGTATATATATACATACCTTTTTCCCCAAAAATAACCAGCTGGGGTTTTTTTGTTGTTGTTTTGTTGTTTTCAAATCTAGTTTTCCATGCTGTATGTTTTGATCATTATACACTATGTGCTCTATTTTATTTATTTTATTTTATTTAAGTGTAAATTTTAAATAAATTGTAAAGTTTTTAGTTTGTAATTTTATTCAAGTTAAGACATGCACCGTGAGTCCGAATAGAGGTGTTCGGTCTTTCTTTCTTTCTTTGTTTCTACTTAGGAGACCTTCAACCCTGCATGTCACATGACACAAAGTTTGCAGACACAACATGAAGCTTCTTAAAAATGGGAACATGTACAGTAGCGAGAATATTGTTGGTGGCACAAATGTAACCAATTTATAAGAACTATTGCAGAAAAAATGTTTTTGTTTATTATTATATTTTGAACAAAATGTAGACAAATGAAATGTTTTCATACAGAGTTCCTGCTTCATGATAAAAACCGAAACAGCTATATTTAAAAAAAAGGCAACAAAATCTTTAAAACAAAAATCCAGAAACATATTTACAAGTTTTGCACACAGGCTTCTTTTCACACGGCCGTTTCCCTCACGGGCCATGCGCACAGACGATACTGAAAGTGTCCCGACAGCCGAGCTTCAGGGAAATCTCCTGAGCCGTATCCTGATTCAAGCCTTCGTCCTCTACCACGTGTCCCCAAGTCAATCAGGATGCATTATTAAAACGTTATACTTTTTGAAAAGATTAATCCTCCAGTGTGTAGTTAGGATTCACGACCAGTGTGACGTCGCCTTCCTGTGTTTCGGCTGCGCTGGACTCGGTGGAGCCCTTCAGGCCTGACTGCGACAGCTCGATTAGGATGAAGTCCTGAACAACACGGAAAAAGAAAATCAGTGCTTTCAGAGGGATGGAAAATATTTGTACGTTACTATTCGAGGAAAGGAATTAAATCAGCACATAGATTTAACAATCAGTCTTCGCAAGCTACTTTTATTTATGCAAATGGGTTTTCATCTAATTAAATATTCCTTCATTTGGATTGTTTATAAAACCAAAACAAGTCTTCAAGTGATGTACGTAAGAATTAAAATGTCAGTTTATTTTATTTCACTGTGAAGACGCTGACTCTGGAGAGAAAAACATTTACATATATATTTTTTTTCATTTGTTAAATCAACAACTTTTTTCTGCCATTTTTAAGTATAAAATCTATCACAAACCCAATAATTAGCAACGTTTTGAGAATTTTTTCCTTAATTAGGTTCTAAATAACAATTGAAACACATTTCATGAATGAAGATCATCTAAAAGCTGAGATTTATGTTCTGAACATGGAGCAATAAACACTTGTATGAAATTTAGATTTTAAATAAATATCGCATGCATTTGCGCCTTCATATGGTTCATAAAAAAACGCTGTGTATATCATAAAATGGTCGTGAACATGAAGTAGGCCAGAGCTTAAAGCCTTCTTCAAAGTTACCAAGAAGAAATGTTTAAAAAAAAGTCCTCTTACGTAATGCACGAGTCTGTGGATGACCTTCTCGATCATGGCCTTCTTGTTGATGAGCTCCATCTCAGAGTCGATCTCAGACTCGATCTCCTTAAGATACCAATTCACCACTGCACTCTTCTTCAGGGCTTCTTCCTGCTCATCTACACACACACACACACACACACACACACACTGTAAGTAAGGAATAAAACACTCCATGTGGTGTTATAGGTGCTGTTATTAAATAAATAAACAAATGAATCAATATCCTGACCAATCAGAATCCAGAGATCTCACCTTCCTCAGCACGGCGCAGGTGCAGCACTATGAGGTTGGAGATGCGCTTGTACTCGGTGAAGGACAGACGCAGAGATGGTTTGCCGCTGTGGTTTTCACCGTTGACCCCGTTGGTGTGCTCCTGACCGTTCACGTGTCCGTCCACGTGGCCGTTGGGCACGTCATGTCCTGCAGAGAGAGAAGAATAGATGGAAGAATTAGAAACATAAGTCACTGTTGCTCGATTTGGGAAGTCTAGACAGGCACAAGAAGTCAAATTATTAAATATTAAATGTATATATATAATAATGTAAATTTAATGTAAATATTTCCTTCCATTTCCTTTCATTTTATTTCAAGTGCTTCAGTTTGTATCACTCATTGAATCTGTCTGTGAATCCTTTACCGTTCACTCGGTTCTCCGCTTCCTCCTCCATAGCTTCCTCCTCTTCCTCTTGGTCCAGGTTGACGTCAGGAGTTTCCACCCGAATGATGGACTTGTTGAGCAGCCTGAAGGCCTCTTTGACGTGTTTGGGCTGCACCTGAATGAGGCAGAGACAGAATGTGAGCAAGGTGCATTGGGGTCAAAGTGCACCATCTGGATACAAAAATAATAAACAATTATTGTAATTATAATTATAGTTGTTGTTATTATTATCGCAGCCACGCCCACCTCATCGCAGCAGTGCATGCGGGCCATGCTCTCGGACAGCCGGATCATGCTCTCCAGCTGGCGCACGGTGATCCTCCAGGCTGATTTGGTGACCCCAGAGCCATCCCTCTGTCTCAGGCGCTTGTACTGCTCCACGACGAAATCCTCTGACTCTTTAGAAATCTGATAAAAACACAAGGTGTTCGCATTTTTTTTATATGATAAGGCAATTCTAGCATGGTAGGGTTTCGGTGTGTGTAGGGGTGGGCGATATAATAAAAAAATATCACCACGACACTTGAAGATATTTCTCCTATACATGATATGCACCACGATAGTAAGATCTGCTAACAAACTGCCAGCAAAACAGGAAATAAAAAAGTCTTAAAAACTTTCAAAAAAAGTCTTGAATGAGTCTTAAAAAAGTGTGTTGTGTCAAAATTAAGTAACATCACATCTTTGTTTTCTATTGTCTAACTAATATCTTATTCAGGGTTAATCGGTGAAGTGGTGCTTGAGACACCGGGTGTGTTTCTCACCTTCGGTTTAAACTGGCGGGAGAACAGCAGGTATCTCCGGATCTCGTCCAGAGTGTACAGTCGCTCGATAGAGTTGTCGATCCTGGAGTGCAGGTCCACTATGCGCCTGGCAATGGCATAATCAGTCACCTGAGAACATGAAAAAGGAGCTCTTCAAAACAGCTATACCAGCATAAAAGTGTATTATACTACAGACATGATCATTCATGTTAACTTTAATGGCACTACTAAACGGCACACATATACACACCTCGTTGCAGTCGTCCACCAGGATGAAGAAGAGATCGAAGCGGGACATGATGGGTGCGGTCAGGTTGACATTCTGCTTGAGTGATTTGGAGCGGTCATAGCGGCCTCCGACGGGGTTCGCCGCAGCCAAGATGGATGTCCGGGCGTTCAGTGTGGCCTACGAGTGAAGATACAACTTAAACATCTACCCTCACACAGACACATACAAAAAAATTTACGTCCTGCCGTTATGTCCTTAGGAATAAACACTGGTATGACCCAACCATGCTTTGACATTTAACCCCTACCTTGACCCCAGCTTTGGTGATGGAGATAGTCTGCTGCTCCATGGCTTCATGGATGGCCACCTGATCTCTCGTCTCCATTTTGTCAAACTCATCAATGCAGCACACACCCTACGCGCACACACACAGTACTTAAAGCTTATACAAAAGCAGGCACATGGTAAACAGTGTATGAAATGTTAATGTCAAAAAAATAGGTAAAATATATTGTTAAACAACCTTTATGTATTATACTCATATCGTATCATTTATTCATTTTGCACACCTTCAAATGTCTAAGAGTTTTAAAATAATAAATTATAACTACTTTTCTTAATAAAAATTAAAAAAGTAAATCTTTAAATATTTTACAAGTAAAAAATATAAGAAAATAAAATGAAAAAGTAAAAATGTTTATCATTTATTGATACTATTTTTAAAAACGTTTAACACATCAGCTCTTCTTTTTTCTATCCTATATGTCAGGATTTTTTATTACTATATTATATGTCATGATCTATATTTTAAAATAGTGAAATACAGGAGTTATGCATTTTATTATCAATCACTGTTATTATTATTATTATTATTACTATTACTATATTACTACTATATTTACATTGTCAGCCAGCATGAGAGCTCCAGCCTCGATGACAAACTCGTGTGACTCTTCGTCTCTGACCACGGCGGCGGTGAGACCTGCAGCACTGGACGCTTTCCCGCTGGTGTACACAGCACGTGGGCTGAACTCCTCCACATGCCTGAGCCAAAAATAAACGCACAGTCAGAATAAGCTCAAAATGGCTGAATTACAATAATTATTAGTGATTGATTAAATAAACACAGTTGATGGTATCAGTATAACTACATTGATTACCATATAATTATAAAGATGTTAATTTAATATCATCGTACCTCAGTTAAACCTATTATCCATACTGTCACAATGTGTAGCTTACTTGAGAAACTGGCTCTTGGCTGTGCTGGGATCTCCCACAATGCACACATTGATGTCTCCCCTAAGAGATGTGCCCTCCATGGTGGTCTTTGGGACACCACCAAACAGCATGAGCAGGATGCCACGCTTCACCTCATCATTGCCTGTAACACATACGCAAACTCTTTTTATAATATTTCTTTAATTTGCTTGAAAAGTCATCAAGTCATCTTCCTGCTTTAGGTTCACAACCCAAGAAGAATCAATTTCCTGATTCCAGGCATCAAAAGCAAAGCGTCAACTCACTGAACAATGAGTCAATACCACAAAGAGCCCAACAGTCGACTCCTTGATTCCAGGCATTAAAAGCAATGTCAATTGCAAAGCGTTTGACTCGACTCCAAAATACAATCGGTCAAAGAGTAAATTCTTTGCGTTTAATGCCTAGAATCAAGAAATACTTGGAGTCGACTCATTGTTTTAAAAAAAAAAAAAAAAGAATCATTGAATTGACTTTAAAATTGATTCCACACACTAAAATAGATTTTTTTTTTTTTTTTAGTCAAGCAGCCAGTACAGTGAAAAATTTGACAACCCAAGTGTCTGCATCTGTGTGTGTGCCTTCATGTACCATGGATGGTGGGGAAGAGGCTGGTGCACAGGTTATGGTACAGGTTCTTATCCTGGCTCATCTTGAACACTTTATCCCACTCCTTCACTGACATCTGGTTCTTAATGCTCTCAGCCGTCTGCTCCTCATCACGGATCTCCTTCCCGCCAAACTAAACACACAACCCAACGCTGTTAAATCCCATTACAGGACTGCAAGATGATTGGCTATGGAGGTGGTATCTTACCCTGGGATTGGTCGGTGCCACATGGCAGGCCAGGAAAGCCAGTCTATACGAGAGCTCTCGGACTCCAAGTGCTTTTAGACCACGCACGCCCTCATTCTCGTAACCCTGAGATCCAGCCGTGCGAGAGCCAGTCTCTGCTCGCACACCTGAAACACAAACACACACCCAAACGTTAACATAAATACAAGCTACTGAAAAAATTCCTTACTTTACGAGACTTGTATTATAATTCAGATCAAATCTGCACTGTTTTATATCACATCTAAGATTGCATCCCTGCTACTAAAGGTGCAATTAGTGATTTTGGTGGACCACCCTGCCTCAGGTAAGTCCATTTAAATCCAGAGTCATCAACTGGCAGGAAGTGTTCCCAAGAAAGTATTTCAGGAAAACAAAGCATTTATGTCCATTATTCAGCTGATTCTAATAGATGTGCCATATTATTTACCCTCTCTAACCTTATGTAGTTTTGTGTAATTGGTCCCCTGATGAAAAAGTTAGTGTAAAGCGGCGGAGCCTTCTGAATTGACAGGCAACATGACTGACAAGTAACTCAGTGGTCAGTCACTGGTCAGTCATTTCCACAACTGACCAAAATGATTATCTGGATTATGAAAGTCAGTACCTGGAGTAGCGAGCTGGGACACGTCAGGTACCACGATGAGGCAGCCAATGAAGTCGCACTTATCTCCAGCCTGCGCTGACTCCACTGCTTCGGCTCTCAGGATCACCTCCATGCTTCGTGGGATGGAACCCCGTGGCAGCTCAGCTTGCGTCTCCTGGATACGCACCTGGTTTCCAAAGCAATACCTCAGCATCAGCACCGCAGCACACACACATATATGTGTGTGTGTGTGTGTACATCAGTGTCTGAACAATGATACATTTGTTATTAAAGCTTGCAGCAACCCTTTAATCTCAGACCTTTTGGAAGTCAATGAACTTGGACTTGTTGGTGTCGAGCAGGAAGCGGCGGCGATTATTGCACACCGGGTTGCGGCAAATGCTGGGCTGTGTGTATTTAAACTGCTGCTCCACGTCCTTGATGACACCCTGGCAGTCCAGGCACAGGAAGGTGCCGCTCACCAGCTCGGGGTGCACCGGGTGTGTGCGTACCACCTGCCCGCTGATGCGAACCAGAGAGCCGATGCGCAGCGTGGTCAGCTCACGGATCCTGGAGAACCACACCACGAGGAGAACATTAATGAGAACGAGAATTTTTAAGATCATCTACTTGTTATATGGAGCAAGATTTAATAAAATCTTAGCCAAATGCATTTTCATATAAAACTAGCTTAATTTTATTGTAATCTAGGAAATTTATCCATCGTCCTTACTTGTGCCTGGTTGGCAGATCCTGAATGGCCACGTAGAACTCCTTATTAACCGGAATGTTCCCATGATCCCGGGCAAAGTTACGCACAGCCCGGCACAGGTAGGAGTAGATTCTGCAAGTACGAACAAAAACAGGTTGCCAGCTTCTTCTATCACAAGCTTTTGTTTAAAAATAAAACTAAGAAAAGCTCTGTGTTAGTGTGAATACCTGTAGAACTCCTCCTGGATGATTGTTGCCAGCTCTTGGTTAAATCCCTCCAAGTCAGTGAAGCTCACCAGGAGCGTGTTGCGCTCCGGTCGGATCAGCTCCTCTGCATCACGCAAATACTTCAACTCGCCATCGCTGTTCCGAAACCTGAAACATAAACATATATGAAGGTTAATCGTGTCACGCATGTCGACGCATTAATCTAAAATAACCATTATTCTTATTTCTGCAGCTCTCTTGGGTAACTAATGACGAGTTCATCAGTAATTAATCAGTTTAATCTGCATAATTCTCAACATGATGGGTCTGTGAAGTATAACCAGTGGGTCTGGCATCTTCTTCTTGTTACAGTGAAGTAACACAATCCACTAATACCGAGGATGTTGCTATAAACTAAACATTGTTTTGGAATAACTGAATTTTTAATCATTGTTTTTGAATAATCAATAACCTACAATCCAAGTCTGTATTGAAGCTAATACAAATGTGTTCTGTGAGTGGAAATTTCATAAATAAGTAGCTGGATAGGGTAAATAAAAAGCAGTTTTTGATTGAATGCACACGTTTTTGTGATCTAAAGAAGTTAAAATTATTTATATTATTTGTGCAATAGACCTACATGTCGTTATCATGCTGTTTCTTTGGCGTCATGGATGCAAGAGTAGTAAAATATTTTAAATAGTAATAAAAATAAAAGCGATACTGAGGAAAAGTAATGACTTTGCATGAAATTCAGAGTCATTTCAAGCAGTTTTTAATATTTTATGTATGAAACACCCCGATATTTTGTTATAAATGGTTAAAAAGCATGTCTTGGCCTACATTATGCTTGGCTCTAACGTGGATGAGTATGTAACTGTTAGCAATTCTTTCATTTAAAAAAAAAGCACCCGAGCAGAAAAGAATCAAGTTTAAATTGTTGTCATTCAGAAATCATTCGGACGCCATTTTGTGTTTTATGTCTTAATTTTCAAGCTAACTTTTAAACCCAAAGAACAACACTTACTCTTCTAAAAACGCCTGGAACAACTTCTGACACTTCTCGGCTAACTCATCCTTCATCATTTGTCCAGCGTTTTCCACCGCAGGCTCCGCAATGTCCATCTTGTACGGCAGGTCGTTTATTACAAAGTTATAACCCAAAAAAAAATCTTTTTTTCTCTCTCGTTGCTTTCCCCTCAGCGCCCAACACACAGCTTCACGAGCTCGCGGAGAAAGACAGAGAGATTTTCGCGCCAAAGCCCGTCACCACGTGGTCATTTTCGCGCCACTCGCACCCAACCAGCTCTTTGCATTTCACTTCCCCGGTCTGTGATTGGACGACAACCAGCCTGCGTTCCCTGTGCTGCTCGAGAGTTGCCGTGTGGGTGTGACGTCACGTTGAGTTCTCGAGCCAGCAGAGAGAACATGGCTGAGTTTCACAAAAAAAGCCCACAACAACAACAATAGCGAGATCATATTAATTGAATTAGATATTTTAATAAAACGTGCTTTGTGTTTTTTATTTATCCTAGCTGGACTGATTCCTGTTCCAACAGTTGTAATGTGCTTAGGCACCTTTTGATAATTCCTTTCACGAATGGTGTTTACATAACACAGCCTTTATATATGATATAAACCCCTCATAAAGTATTCATGAACATTCAGAACAACTTAATTAATTAATATTAATCAATTAATATTTTACTTGAATTTGGTTTTCTAGGGGAGATTCTTTTTTTCTTTCCAAAATTAAAGTCCTTATAGTTAACCTGAGTAAATAGTGGAATTTGCCCCATTTTTACATACAGTAGCTTCTAAGTAGCTTAGAAAATTTGTGCCACATTTTTTTTTTACCTTTCTGTGGTATGTTTGTTCTGTGTCTAGCAGTATAGTTTTACATTATTAAAAACATTAGACACCTCCATTATAGTATTGTAATGATGTTATAAATATCATATTAATCCCCTGTGATGCTTCCCCATGTTGCTTTAACCATATAGAAAGTAAATAAGTCATGCTATTAATGATAATTTGTCTTAAATTACAATCAAGTAACACTGATATAGTAAAGATTTCACTTCTCTAAATAGTGCAATATACTGTCATGACATGAATTTCAGTCTGATTAATGTGGTACTTATTATCCATCCATCCATTATCTATACCGCTTTATCCGTCTGGGTCGCGGGGAAGCTGGAGCCAATCCCAGCAT
>JAQQZU010000036.1:28680227-28685518 GCA_030068025.1 Parauchenoglanis punctatus | reverse complement strand
AGGACGGCCGTGATGCATTCACTCATTGTGTTTCAAAAGTTCACAGGTTCATTTGGAACCTGTGAGTGTGTGTGTGTGTGTGTGTGTGTGTGTGTGAGGATCAAGACTTTTAAAACTTTTACTAACTGTGGTTAAAACACTGAAAGCAATTACAAACAGAGATGTGAGTTTGTGAAGAATGTGATCACACGTGAAAGTGCATTTAAATCACATAAACACTTGACATCACACGAATAATATAGGATCATACGTAAACGTAAATGCACCACGTGAGAAAATCACAACTGAAAACCTCTACTAGATATGAAATCACATGAAAAATGAATCCTGTGAAAATAAATGAATACATTTTTTTTTTAAAAATCACAAAAATTAAAAAACCGAATCGCGTGGAAAACGAATGAATCGTTTGCCAAAAAACAAAATCACAGCTTAAATAAGTGAATCATGAGAAGGAATCCAATGTGAAAATAAATGAAGAAAAAATTTAATTTAAAAAAAAGAACCATGTGGAAAAAAAACAAGTAAAAACGAATCAGGTGAAAAAAAGGAAAGTGTGAAAATACATGACTCATGTGGGGCGAAAAATTACTTGACTATAAATGAATCGTGAAAAGAGTCCCATGTAAAAAATGAATCATGTAAAAATATATGAATAATTGTGAAAGAATCTCGCATGTAAAAAACTTAATCATGTGAAAAAACAGTGAAATATCAATGCAAGTGTTATGTGGCCAGTCGGATTGTGTAAAAATGAATCATGAATTGTAGGATAAAAACAAATCACATTAGAAAATAAAACCGTATGTGAAAAATGTGTGAAAGGAAACATGTCTAAAAACAACACTTCGGTGAAGCGAGTTTTCACGTGCTGACTTTCTGTACGTTTTCATAAAAAACCCTTAAAAGCATCAGATGCTGTCGACGATGCTCCAGAACGCTGGGACTTTCACCTCGGCTCGCTTTCTGAGTCACAGATCTGCTCTTGCGTAACGCATTGTTCACATGGTCATTTCTATTTTTCACGCTGATATGAACTCGCACAACCAGTGTACCTCAGTGTGTACGTGTGTCCAAGCGCAGTGGTGTGACCTGTGACAGACAGAAAGTTTGTCAAGCTGACGCCGGAAGGAAAAAAAACAACGAAGTAGAAGAACAGGACTGAACATGAGGCTCTGTGTGGCTCAGATGTACAGCAGTGTGGGACTGCTTTCTGAATCTTTTTCATTTAGATGACTCAAGAAAACTAAAAGCTTGTGTATATTTTTTATACTGCAACAGTTACCCTTAACATGCTGTTGTTTCTATGGTAACAGCCCATTCATAGGGACAAAATCGTTTGCTGTGGTGACGTTTTCGGTAAGGAGACGTTTATGGAAGGAGTCTCCAGTGTCAGCGCTTTGTAACAAGCTTCAGGACAGAGATTTTACGCTTTTCTTGGTAAAATGACAAGCTGAAGTCTTTTTTATTGTCTTACTGTTGACTCATTAAAGCTGCTGTAACTGTTTCATAGAAACTCCACAACTAGAAAAGTATTAAATGTGTGACGTGATATATTTAATCAAAACAATTGCTGTTGTATGAGAGAAACAAAACGCTTTGGGTGTGGATTATTTTCCTGTTGCAGCACACCCCATTGTGTGTTACTCCTCACTGGTTATGTAGCACAGCGTAATTGTGAAGTAAGCGAAAGGAGGAGAAAAAGAAGAGAAAATGGTGCACTTTTGACACAAAAACTCAAGAAGCACGAGAGGCGGGGCTTCAGTTGTAGCTAGTAGGCGGAGCTTACGGTGTTTACATGAATGACTGAAGGACTCACTAATCTCCTGAAGAGAATCCTTGATCTGTATTAACTTTATGAAGAAAACTGTGTCCTTTTTTTTCCCTCCTCATACTTTCAGCAACTTTTACTATAAGAAGAGAAAATCACTACTATTTTCAAACATTTCACAGTCATATATTTCTAACATCATAACGTGAGGTTTTAGCACTGTGCAGCTTCATCATTCCTAAGAAACCTAAAAAGTGATGTGATGGAAAGAATGAGACCTAATTGCTGTAATCTATAAGCTTCTACGTCAAGCAGTTTGAATGGTTAGCTAGTATTGTACTAGTGATTAGCATTGAGCTAGTTTGTATCATCCTGCTAGCTAACATTTGAGAAGTAAGGAACAATGTTGCTGCATACAACTTAAGGTTGTAACTTGTAACTTGCGATCGCTGACCAAAGAAAACACCAATTTGGTAAATGACGTCAAATCAAAATGGCCGCTCACAGAACGAACAGTAAACACAGCATAATAATCCACTTGCAGAGGCTGTTAGTTAGTTAGCCTTAGCTAAACTTTCCTGCAGTCATGAGTGAAAGTGGAGCTAGTTTACCATCAGGGACTGAAATCAGGATGGACAATGTTTGTCTTTTAGTTTCACACTTTATATAAATGTGAAGTAAATCTAAAGACATTATTAATAAGCTAGATTAATTTGACTAAAGGTGTGAGATTTTGCCTTGATTATTTATTTTCATGTTTATTCATTGTGCGTTTAATCTGAGTAAAGAATTTGCATGCTTTAGCACTTTAGTACCACCTCAGCTTTATATTAAGCGTTAGTTTTGATTTTAAGAACATTAACGTGATTAATAAGTAACTGTGTATGAGTAGCCTTAGAAAAATATAAATCTAAAAATAATAATAATAATAATAATAATGGAAATGTTTGTTTTTTCTTGTCTAGATTGTTGATTGATTTTCTGAATAGTCAACCCAGTGCTTTTGGAGACCCTTTGTGCAAATGGTGGAAGTGTTTGTTTTTGCACATGCACATGTTGTGTGTGTGTGTGTGTGTGTGTGTGTTTCAGTTTTTAGGTCTGCGTCACTACAGGGCAAAATGAATGTAAAAGACATCAGTAGCTCAACACAGGTGGCCAAAAAAAGGAACCGGTTTCATCACCAGTGATTATGGATTATAAAAATGAGAAAGACCCTTATTTTCAGAAGGATGAGGAACAATAAAAAAAACAAAAAAAACAGAAAGTTCTAGAGTATTCTGACTAGATTGGTACTTTTCTGAGTTGCTCTCCATGGGAAGTAGCATCGCATGCAGGGGGATTTCACAATCACATGCAGAAATCACCCAACAGCCTTTTTTTTTTAAACAAAAATCTTTTTTTTTTTATTATTATTATTATTACAAAGACTCCAAAACAGCTATACACAAAATCAAAACAACACGTGTACATCTGACACAGCAACTCGATCATCAGTCTCTGAGGGATTTTACTGCCATTTATTTTCAGTTCTGTTTTTTTTTCTTCTTCTTTTGAAACATGTAAACACAATAAATAAGAGCAATGATGTACATAAGTGCAGAATCTGAGACAATAAGACAAAAAAAAAGTCTGTTCCTGGTATTTCCATCTGCTATGCTGTCAAACCCGAGGTGAGAAAAACAGCACATGGTGTTATTTTGTTAGCACATCTGTGCGTCCTGTGAAATAGAAATCTTTTTTTTTTTTTACACAACCAGTGTGTTCACACATCTAACCCCAGATCAGGAAAATCAATAGTAAGAGAAAAACAAAACAATGAAAAGCACTCAGTGATAGGCTAGAGATGTGACAGAATGCTAAGATGCATAGATTGGTCATTTTGGACGATTGGTTTTTGCTAATGCATGATGTGCAGTTCATTATAACACACATTTCACACAATATGACACAAAAATGTGCTACATTAGTCATAAAGCCTTCTGAGCACTGCTCATCTAAACCATGGAAAAATAAAAATGATATTAAACACAGAAAGCAGATATATGGATGGATGGATGGATGATGTTTTGATGCTTTTTGCTAACTCATGGTGTTGCGCAGTCCATTAGAACACAAATGTCGCACATATTTAACACAATATGACACAAAAACGTGCTAAAATCTTGGCAGTCATTTTGAGCACAGGCTCAGCCTGTTCATTCAGTCACTTCTGTCCACATGGATAAGCTATTTACATCATTTGGGACATTTATTGTGCGTTAACTGGAGTGAAAGCTCGACGACTCGGACTCCGTGGACACGGAAGACATGCCTCCTTTCTTCTTGGAGAGGATCTTGAGACTGGATCCGCGTCCGGTGGTGAGCGCGCGCCGCGCCGACTTCTTGAACTTGACCCCGAGGAAGGCGTAGAGGATCGGATTGAGGCAGCAGTGGAAGTACGCGAGCGCCTCGGTGACGAAGATCCACGTCTCCAGGCCGCTCTCGAGCGCGCAGCTGTGCGCGATCACGCCGAGCTGCACGAGCGTGTCGACGACGATCCCGGCGCAGTAGGGCAGCCAGCACGCGAAGAAGCACGCCACGAGCGCCACGGTGGTGCGCAGCGCGCGCCTCTTCTGCGCCCCTTTGGAACCGCGCGTCAACGTGACGATGATTACGCAGTAGCACACCAGGATCACGAGCCCGGGAAGCACGAAGCCGACGAGCACGTGCTGAGCGCGGAACGCCGCCATCCACGCGAGCGCCGACTCCACCGGGTAGATGCGCTGGCACACGACGCGCGTTTCGTCTAGACCGCCGATCTCCTCGGCGCGCGCAAACGCCAAGTCGGGCGCCGTGAGGAGCGCCGCGGGGAGCCACGCGCCCAGGTACACCACGCGCTCGGACAGCAGCCGGCGCGTGGCCTGGCTGCTTGTGGCGTGCACCACGGCCAGGTACCGGTCCAGGCTGATGAAGGCGAGCAGGAGCACGCTGCCATACAGGTTCACCGTGTACACCATGTGCACGAGCACGCACATGAAGCCGCCGAAGCGCCAGCCGCTCGCCGCGTCCACCGCCCAGAACGGCAGCGAGACCACGAACAGCAGGTCGGCCACGGACAGGTGCAGCCGGTAGCGGTCGGTCATGGTGCGCGACCTCCTCTGGCACCCCATCACCACCACCACCAGCCCGTTACCCAGAAGCCCCAGCGTGAAGATCACACCGTACACCGTGGGAAGCAAAATCCTCTGCAGTTCCTGGTTCCCCTCGCGGATGCATGGCGAGTCGAAATCAGCGCCGAAGTCTCCAGAGCCAAAGTCGTTCAGGCTATCATTGAGGGGGTCGGGAAATATAATGTGCTGCAAAACAATAACAACATGCATTAGGGTTATAAGCCTGAATAAGAGCACGTGCATGAATAAGAGCAATGTGCTCATAGTTGTCTTGCTGCAATCTTTATCTATACATCAATCATAAACATTGTATTAGAATCAAATACAAGAAGAATAAAACTCACATCGTAATAAGACATCCTCCTGCTCAG
>JAQQZU010000036.1:28623027-28638791 GCA_030068025.1 Parauchenoglanis punctatus | reverse complement strand
TGTGGGAGGAAACCGGAGCACCCGGAGGAAACCCACGCATGCACGGGGAGAACATGCAAACTCCGCACAGAAAGGCCGGGGATCGAACCCAGGACCTTCTTGCTGTGAGGCGACAGTGCTAATAAGAGTGTTCAATAAACCTTTAATCAAGCCACACCCAATCAGATTTAGCCGGGAATGAAAGCCTGCAGTCAGACCAGGCCTTTGTGGAGATGTGAGGATTGGACATCCGGGGTCGAAGCTCAGTGATGTGTGTAAATGTCGGGTAATGCCGCTAGAGGGCGCCGCTGCAGGGCTGTCAGTCTGCCTACTGTAACATGCACAGCGTGAACAATCGGCTCTCTGGAGACTCTCCGGGATGATCGAGGCGTTTCCAGCCGCCGTCTGGACTCCGGATCTCCCGACAGCACTGAGCTCAGCTCGGATCTTCTTCAGATCCTCCGGGCTTCCGACGACACGAGCGCGGCGCAAACATGTAGCGCCTTAACGCCTTAAATCTCCGACATCATGAGGATGAAGACGCGCGGAATGCGGCCAGGATGAAGTACAGAGCCCTGTCTGGACGAGAGGATGGCTTTTATACACATATCAAACCGGCTGGTTCTTTTTAATCGCAGTCGGGGATGAAGAAGGCGGATCCTCGGCTGGGGAAATCGTTTCCGGATGATTCCGTCTTTACGGATACTTTGTGTCGAAATCATTTGTCGGGAACAAAAGCAAACGATAAAGTTGTGTTTTTGCATTGATTTGCTTGAAAGAATTACACCTACACGGGGCTACTGTAGGATATATGTTTTCATTTTGAGTCAGAAAACCAGCCTGCATCATTCTGTGATTTTGCGGACCGTTATTTAAACTTGACCACCACTTTCTTTAATCTTAGTGATCAATAATAGCTCATATTATTCACAATCAACTGTTTGTTTGTTTTTTAAAGAAACCCGTGTTTTTACATCCTGCACATATTTTCCGACACTTCTTATTGTGAAAGAATTTAAACATCCTGATTTTTATGTTTTATTTTGAAATCTTTTTAATTCTATCAAGATGGACAAAAAACAGTCAGGAGACATGACAGTCCTCCATGTGGGCCTTTTTGCTTTGGTTCTGCTCAGTCCTGTTACTGGTAAGTTCTTACTCTTGTATAGTTCCTGTATGTAATAAAAACATAATAATATCATTTTATATCTAGCCGACAATGTCCAATAATATTAATCACATTTACACAACTCTGTTTATGAAATAATTCACAGTATGGGTGTGAAATTGCAATATTGAAAAAAATGGGAAATCATTTTTTCATGATAGGTTATCATTCAGATTTTCTAACAAATCAGTATGAAATATTATTATTATTTTTCTTTAATAACCATGAGTTGAATGATAATTTGCATTCAGCAGTAATTTTACATTTAAAAAGGTGGAAAAATAAAACAGGAAGTAGTCAATCCTATAACTAAATATATTTCTGCTACTCATTAGGAGTAACTTGGTCAGAAGTATAAAAGTATCGTCGAAACACATGTAAAACGTAACGTGATGTAATTTCTCACAATAGTGATATCATGATATGATATTATGACATCATATTTTCGTCCCTCTCAGCTCTAAGTCACTTTTAACTCTTTTAGCTGTGTTTGTGGTTGCTCATGTGAAAGGATGTTTCTGTATAGGAAATAAGACCTGCTTTTCCTACCCACCCAACCACATACACACACACACACACACACACAGCTGCATGGATTTAGAAAGCACCGGTACTTCCAGAAGGAGGTGCAGGAAGGGCCCGCATTGTTCCCCATGCAAATGATCTCAGCGCTGACCTCCCTTGTGGACAGGAAAGGAATGAAACGTGTGTGTGTGTGTGTGTGTGTGTGTGTGTGTGTGAGACGTGACGGAAATAGTTGGAGATCTGCACAGTAAACAGAGCAAGAGGTCGTTATTTGGTGCTGCAGTGTTCTTATTGTGGTTGCGTTCAGCTTCCATACTCACCTAATATACATTGAGGTTTCCGATATTGTACCGATATTAGGGTATATGTAACAAATAAAATGGCTGACCTAGAGGAACAATAAAGACAGGCAGACAGACATTATCTTTCTAGTGACCATTTGTTATGTTGTATAGAATTTCATTGGTTTGTTCAATTAGTTATCAAATGAAGTAGGCTAGTTTAAATTGCGTGAGAATCATATAATTGGAAATTGTTACTTAAATGCAAATATCTGAATTTGAATGCTATTATTTTGAAGTTGTATCACGCCATCTGAAACTGAATTTGTCTTTTGGGTTTTTTTTTTTTGCAAATGAACAAAATCTAACTCTAAATCCAAAGTATGCATATAATTAATTTTTGTTTACTCACAATCTACCTAGATAAAAAAAAAAACAGTTGTATAATCTTTTGCAGGATTTTTACATTTTCTCACAAGTTCTCATCCTCTAGCCAGCTCTCCAGTATCACAAAACAGCTACCAAATGAGAAAACAGAAAGCTAACACATGCTTCATTCCAGACACATGAAACTAGCCAACTGCATCTTTTCTTACTGCTGCTCATGACAACACATTCAGAAGCTATATACACCACCTTCCGCATACTAACAGGTAGCCATGATTGGTTAGATTAACAACTGATCAAATGTTTGCTTGACCATCGATTGCTTATATCAGTTGCAGTGGGATTACTGAGAAATAGGTATGTCTTGTAACCTAATCAATGCCTCCTGGTTGGCTTGCCTCAGCGTTTAAAATACCATTTGACACAAAACTTGTCCTATGCTATGTTTCTGTGTTATTGTGTCTGATCGACTATTTGACTGTCCTGTCCAGTGAAATTATTGTACAAAAGGCACATCAAGCAATGAAAAATTATTATTAGACATAAATCTAATGGCACAATAATGCATTTTTATGGAACTATGCTGCAACAGATGTGTGACAGAGGTTGAAAACTTCAGCAGGGGCTGAATCCTTATGGCATTTAGGAAGGTTATCACAATGAACCATGCTGTCTTTCAAACAGCAAACGTAACTGGCTGTATATTTGATAATAAGTCCATTATGCCCACATGTTTTGAGAAACTAGCTTCTTGTAAGACATATATTTGATGTTTTTTATGGTTTTGTTTATGATTTACTTTTATTTATTGCCATAAAATGTTATTTTTGATAGTCCCTGAGAATATGGGGTGCCAATAGTTTTGCACACATGACTGCAGAGAACAGAAGGCTTGTAGTCTTGTTTGTATTGAGTAGCTTTCAGAATAGAGGGGAAAATTTTAGGAAGCTCCTTTTCTGAATGTTGACTCATGCCTCCTGGCTGGCTCGCCTCTGATTTACAATGCAATTTTCTTCTACAAAAGTACATGTGTGTGTGTGTGTGTGTGTGTGTGTTTTGTCATGAAGGACCACAGACTCTGTTCATCACACAATCTTTGCACACTTGTCAAATGTTTTGTTACCATAGAAACATCAGTTCTAACTCATATGAAGTCATGAATCACAAAGCTTTCATCCTTCCTGCTTCATAGTGAAGATGAAACCATGCTCTCTCTCTCATGCATGCATGCACACACACACACACACACACACACACACACACACACACACACACACACACACACACAGAATGTTTTTCCAGAATTTGGATGTGCTGTAGCTCGGCCGAGCGCAGCAGATGGATGAAAGTATGGATGGATGGACAGATTAGCGAGTTGGCTTGACGTTCCTTTGCTCTGTTGCAGTGTGAAAAACAGGAAGAGCATAAATAATTAATCATTAATCACTTGTTTCAGCAGCATGCCTCATTAAATTTGCGGTCATGTAGCACCATGATTTAAATACAGCTTTAGTGCAATACTATTTATACAGCATATAAAAATAACAATTTAAAAAAAAATTAATTTAGATTTCTGTTTAAAAGATTGAACTAATATACGATCATTAACAAAACTGCTAGAAAATTGTGAAGGTTGATACAAATCTACAAATTAGAAAGCAGAATCATGTAAGCTATAATAAAGTATAATTCATCCTTAAGGTATAAAAACAACAAGAGAGTGTGCTAAATGTTCTCTGAAAACACAATTTCACAATTTATGGATGACGTAAAGATGTAAAAAAAAGGGATAAGGTAGGATCAAATGGGATCCTTAGAACTGCCCCAAGACAGGCTCATTCATCCTGTAAGTGATATAATGCTGGGTTTGACTGTAACTCGTAACTCTGAGACAGGATGGCCTCCTCAACCCCGTGTTCAGCGCATGATGTCAAATCAGCATGGCTGCTCACAGCATGACCAGTGAACAAAGTAGTCTTTAATGAAATTTCTAATGAGCTATGCTGTATATACAAGTATTCACTTTAGATCACTAAACATACAGACATATCCATCCATCCATCCATCCATTATCTATACCGCTTTATCCATCTGGGTCGCGGGGAAGCTGGAGCCAACCCCAGCATCTTCGGGCGAGAGGTCCATATTTGGTATAGAGCATTTTCGTTATATTTCATTGTATATTTTTTACCAATTGTTACAGTGAACTGATTTTATTAAAAAAAAAAAAAAAAGAGCAGAGAGATTACCATTAATACATTGTCTGTTTCCCCATCAACTGTCCTTATAACTAGTTATAGACATGACCGTGTGTTTATAGTATTCAGATTGGCTGTGATCCGTTTAGCGTGAGCTATTTGTATACCTGATTGGTCAGAAGGTTGATTTATTTTCTTCTGAATTTATACATTCATGGTTGTGTAAATTCCCTGGTTCCCTGTTGTACAGTGTTAAATCCTTGTGCGTGTGTAATAAATGAAGGTAACGATTCAAAGGTTAAGAAGCCATTATTGTAATTTTCAGGCATTATAATGTTATTATTATAGTACTTTTTTAGATTATTGTAAAAAATTGCACATTCAGGCTACTTTAATGTGTTGTTTTTGTATTTTTGGCTGAATATTTGTGTGTTTGAGTCATTTGGTGGTTTGGTGTGTGTGTATGTGTGTGTTTATAAGAGGGCAGAGTTGAGCCATTATCAGTGTTTACATTCTCCTACGCTGAAACCCAGCATCCATTCAGCTTCGGCCTTGAGAGAGAGAGAGAGAGAGAGAGAGAGAGACAGAGAGAGAGAGAAAATAACACACTAGAAGATGATAATAATAATAGAATACTCCTTCCTCAAGCAGCTGCAGTGTGTGTGTGTGTTGAATTTTTCCACAGCATTCAATGTAACTATAAATTGATTTTTAAAAAATTATGATTTGTCATTCATATAAGAGAAATAGAACATTTAGCGATGTGCTGTTTTTGGAAAATAATCAACCTTAGGATAGTAACAGTGACTCTGCCTCATCACACCCATCCTGTTGTTGATTATTTTCCCATAACAGCACAAGTCATTGTTTATATTTACCATTTTCTGATTCCACTGTGTTCACTTTGCTTTTTTCTTTCAGAATTTCATTCGTTTCCTCTGCTTGTGCCCGTTGGCTGTGAATCACCTCAGTGTGAGTTATTAAATGAAAAGGATTTATTTATGAATGTGTGTTATTCCGTAGCTGCTCAGAGCGAGGAGAGGGAGTGTGCGTATACGGAACTGCAGGATATGTCCAAGCGCATTGATGGAGGAGGAGAGGGGCGTGTCTTCCTGGAAAACAGCACCATTCGCTGCAGCCAGGGTGGGCGGTGCTACGGATTGTGGGAGAAAAAGCAGAACGGCGTGCATCTGGTCAAACAAGGTACAAGCTACGAAGCATAAACATGCAATTTTAAAACTTTACAACACCAGATTATACTGTAATAAATATGTTTTTACAGCTGCAATCCCAAATTGCCTCATGTTATGAACGTTAGCTAGCAAGTGAAATTTCTGTACTCGAGTCTCAGTTACATATAAATAAATTATTACCATAATGATTGTTAATAATTTAATGATCGTCATTGATTGAAAATCATTCACTATGTCAATCTAAAAGTCAACTAAGCTAAAGTTCTGTAGTTAAGTGAAAATTCATTTTATGCATAGCGAAATCTAAACATACACTCTAAGTCCCAGAAAGTCTGCCTAGAAACTGGACACAAGTGTGTTCTATGAAGCATAACCCAAGAATCATCATGAACGCCTCTAGCGGGGGTCTGAATACGAATACAGGCATCCCACATTAATGCTGGAAAATCCATAATCAGAAAACACAAGCAGGGAGCGCAGAAGTAGACTAAAGCACAAAAGGCACAATAAGGCTTCGCAGTTAGACGGCAAAACAGCAGGGTGTACACACACAAACTAATTCATCTTTTTACCCAGAACAGGTGCGCACAGTAGGGTAAACAACCAATGACAGGACGTGGAGGAAACAGGATTACAACAGATACAAAAACACATGACATGAACTCAAAGCGCTGAGACGGGGAATTTGTGACAAGTTCTTTCTGTTTGTACGCACCTGTGACATTTTGTGCTAAATGTAAACCCTATTTGGACTGGATTAGTTTTACATTCGGAGATGGAATAGTATAATTACTGTTGGTATTTTCATCGTGGATAACATCTGAATTCTTCAGTATTTTTGTCAGGATTTTACGACTCGAAATATAATTACGTATTTCACCTTCTTTAGAACAACCAGTCGAACTCTAGGTAATATAGATGTATCCCATCTGAACTGACATGTTGGTATAAATTGGATTGGAAAAGAGATTCGTGCTTTTTCCTACGTTTTTTCCCGCAGGAAGTGAACCCAAACGGAAAACCACTTCAGGTTTAAATCACAGAACAGTAAAATTACGACAATGTTTAAAATGAGGAGTATCAGAGAAGTGAGGGGGCTTTTTAGGACAGTTTGTCCTAGCACAGTGTTATGTCATGGTCATGTGACCTACTAATGACCAATCAAGTGGTTAAAATAAGGGTCAGAACAAATGGTTTGAATTAAAATGAGCATGCATACGTCATGAAGATGCCCATCTCAGTGATAAATGCTGCATTTGACTAGAAGTAGCTCATAATTCCTGACTTCTGACCTGGAAAAAACAAAGAAAACGCCACCGTAATTGTAAATTGTGCTTCTGAACTCAGGACGGTCTTTGAGTTCGGCAAGTGACGTCAAAAAACAACATGGCTGCTCAGAGCATCAGCAGTAAAAAAAAAGTACTAGGCTTTACTGATACATGAGTTAAACTGTGTACCGTATACTGTGTAGTAGAATTCCGTAGTAATTAGATTAATCAGTGTAACAACATATTTGCTTGTTTATGTGTTGTTCGGAGGAAAACATACACCACAGTTAGCTGGCTAGCATGTTGCTGACAAAAGAGGACAAGAGAGGTGTCCGTGTTTTTTCCGCCACACTGTGGCTCAAACACCCAGAGGTCGAAAATACTGCAGTCGATTTTAACCTATGAGTCGATTACAATGACTACAGAAGTCTTCTGACAACGTGTCTGAACATTTGCGTCTGGAAAACTGTACGAAGAGTGCTTACGTTTGTTCCAAAACAGAAAGAAAAATAACATCATAAAAATAACAACATTATAACTGGCAACCAAAGCAAGACAAAATTACAGCTAAGCATTTTATGTATTTAAAGTAACATTTTATGGCAATCTTCTCTCTCGCGCTCTCTCTCTCTCTCCATATCTGATGCCCATTCCCACAAAATTGTGGCTTTTTTTGTGTCTGAATACTTGCTGTAAGCCTTGGTGGTGAAAGCAGACCCTGTTTTGCTATTTAAAAACCCACAAGAGGCACATTTGGGGTAACAATGGCAACTTGTCACCTGCTATTCTTTTCCAGGGAGAATGGCTGTGTTATGAGATACGGCTACACGCTAGCACTATAAACTAACTGGGATACAAAGGAAAGTCCAGGAGAAATGTTTTGGCTTCATTCCCAAAGGGAAGGGTTGGACATCTGAGCGTTAATCGTGACTCTGCCTCACTGTGTGCTTTCAACAAGTAGAGAAAAGAGATTTTTTTTTGCAATCGAATGTATTGGCTTGCCTAATGCTGAGTATTGAAAATATATTTTAAAATATTTTACAATACACATATTATTACGGCTTTTTTTTATATGTAGCATGATATTATGATTATAATGGAAAATAGTGGTATAATTATGGTTTTTGTACTGACCATATATTATAATACATGTAAAACTTATTTCATTATTAGATTATTTTTCAGTCTAATCTTTAATATTAGTTTATATAGAGAGTCAGACAAAAAAAATATATAAACACTTCAGGAACACATAAATGTCTGGAAGCTAACGGCCACCACTTTGAGCACGTCTTGTAATTGTCGAGTCCAAAGGTAGCTTGTGTTAATCTCGTGATGTCCGAATAAATTTAGTATTAAAATATTTATACAAATGTTTCTTTTCCTAAAGTGTGTATACATTTTTTTGGCTAATTATTTGTTTTTAATTCATGTTTAAGACCTCACTGTTATTCTTGCTTGTTTGTTTTTTGATGCAGGCTGCTGGGGGTCCCAGGGGGACCAGCGGATGTGCCATAACGACCGTTGCCAGGTGACGGAGCCACCCACCCACATCCAAAATGGAACCTACCGTTTCTGCTGTTGTAGCAAAGACATGTGCAACCTGAACTTCACCGAGGACTTTCCCCCGCCCAATTCCACCCTCGCACCGCCACTCTGTGAGTGTGTGTGTGTGTGTGTGTGTGTGTATATGTGCATTTGGGATGTGCATCTCCATCACTAAGGCCAATGAGATACACATCTTAATGCATTTTCAATTATCCAATACATTAAAGATACGAAGCAACTACTAATGTGAGACGATATGATTCAGTCCTATTGCGATACAGTGCGATCTGACACAATTTAGCTCAACACAATGCGATTCATTGCAATACGATGCGATGCAAAAGAATCTGATTCTATGCAATTCAATATGGTGGCTCTTCCCCGCCTGGACACGCCGCCAACTCACGAGAGATTTGAGGAGAACCGGCCACTGACAGCAGTGGTGATCAGAGAGCTCGCTTGAGAAACAGTTTAGAGAGGAGGAATCAATCTAAATATAACATCATTGGTCAAAAATGATTGGTCACATTTCTAAACAATAAAGGCTTATGGCCTCTACTAATAATATTAACACGTTTTAAATTGGGGCAATCGCGATGTGAACTTTTAAATCGGTGCACTGATGCGAATCCGTGAATCTTACCATCCCTAGTTTGTGTATGTGTGTGTGTGTGTGTGTGTGTGTGTGTGTGTGTGTGTGTGCGTGTGTGTGAGGTTGACTCAGCACAATGTGTTATACACATACAGGGTGTAATGTAAAGACCTTTTTGTCAGCCTTTACACACACACACACACACACACACACACACAAACACTCGTCATTGTAGTAGTATTGCAGATATTCCAGGGATGAAGATCAGTCATTCTTGTTTTCTTACTTCCTCCATCTCTCTTTAACCAGCCACTCATCCTATCTACCGAGAGGAGGCCATCTTGATTGCCTTGGCAACTGTCTCCATAGTAGCTGTCCTGGTTGTGCTGGTCTGTTTTTGCCTCCGTGTACTAAGAGGTGAGTGGCCATAGCCATAAGAGCACTCAGCATCACTCTAAAACACTTGTAATTCCCTATGTGTGTGTGTGTGTGTGTGTGTGTGTGTGTGTACGATACAGGACGTGGTAAACAGAGTCTCCATAAACTGAACATGTTGGAGGCAGCTTTCTCTCCTCCATCGCTGGACCTGGACAATCTCAAGCTCCTGGAGGTGAGCTCGTCTCACCCTGACGGCGTTCCCTTCATCCGTCTGCTTTGATGGATTTTGGGAATAATTTAATCAAGGATTTATGTGCACTTAAGTAATGTGATCTTCGTAAAACTCCCAGTTTACACCGATGCAGTCAGTAATCTAATTTGTTTCTAAATACATGATGTCACACTGCTCCAGCTGCTTTACTACTCACCAGTAAACTCAAAGACGAGGAAGATTCCGGATTCTGATTGGTCGGAAGGTGTCGATTAATTGTCTGTAACAGCAGCTCTGAGTGTAGCACAGCTGCAAATTAATGCACTCGTACTTGTATGTTACCGTTTCTATAGCAACAGCTCATTCACGACAGATGCTCGGCATAAACAGATTTGAATAAAATTTGTATATTCACTTATCTAGTTCTGTAAAGAGAGATTTATTTCACATTTATGGACGAAGTCACCAGTGTCAGCGCTTTGTAACAGTCAAAGTTGAAATTTTCCCGACATCTTCAGGACAGAGAAGTTTGTGCTTTTTGCTGTTTGTCGGTAAAACGATCCTATCATCGTCTTAAAATGAGAAAAAGTGAGAAGAGGAACTAACTTGTTTTGCGGAACATGGAACGCAACTATAAACGGATAAAATGTATGTTGTATCGTTTCGCTTGGTTAAGAAAACATTTCTGAATTTATTAATCTGATAAAAGATATTGTAGCATGTTTTTTCACGTGTCCACATGAAAGCTGTGTGTGTTCCCGGCAGCTGATTGGGCGTGGCCGGTATGGCTCGGTGTACCGTGGCTCCCTGGACGAGCACCCTGTGGCGGTTAAAGTGTTCTCTAGCGTCAACCGGCAGCCGTTTGTTAACGAGCGCTCCATCTACCGCCTCCGACTGGATCACGACAACATCGCACACTTCCTCGAGACGGAGGAGCGAGTCGGAAGCGACGGACAGCCCGAGTACCTGCTGATCATGGACTTCTACCCGCATGTGAGCATCTCTGGCTACGCGCTGACCTTAGATAATTCCGAGTTTTGTGGGCGTGGCTAAATGTACATCAGCCATGGTGAATGCGCTCAGCCGATTGGCATTTATCAGCACGACGTTTTATCATCTTATTAAAACCTGGTGTAGAGAGAGGTCGAGTATTATGGGCTGAGCGTCAGCAGTGGTGAAGGCACGCTCGTGATGCTGCTTTCCATCTCTCTGCTTGGCTTCCTTTATATGAGTGACTCACTAAATGAGATTAAATCTGTGCTGAGTTATATTTGGAAGAATCTATGCGAGGGATCTGGTGTCATGTCGGATTTTTCCACTGAGCCACTTCCTGAGGAGGAAGAGTTCAGATTTCTGCTCATATATTTATATATTTATCCCTGTGATTGAACAACTGAAAGCCTCTCTGTTTTCTCCACTCCTCGGTCTCCCTCTATATCTGTCTCTCTCGCTTTCTGTCTGCCTTTGCCTATGTCGTTGTCTCTCTCTTTCGATATCACTCTTTGTTTCTGTCTTTCTTCATCTCTCTGACTCTCACTTTTTCACTCTGTCTGTCCAAATTTCCCTCTCTTTCTACATCTGTTTCTCTTAGTTGTTCTCTTTCTCTCTGTCTCTATTTGTCTGTATCATTATCTCTCTCTGTCTTTCTGTCCGTCTTTGTCCATATCATTGTCTCTGTGTTTTGTGTCCTATAAATTTCTGTCTCTCTCTCCGCTTCTGTCTTTTCTCCCTCTCTTTATGTCTGTTTCTCTTTTGTTATATTTCTCTGTCTCTCTTTTTATGCCTCTTTCCATCTTTCTTCCTCTTCTGTCACTGTCCTGCTCTCTCTCTCTCTCTCTCTCTCTCGCGCTCTCTCTCTCTCATTCTCACTTTCCTGACTTCCTCTTCCTGTTGTGATTTGTGTGCAGTCTCAGTCTTCTCTTTGCCCGACCTATTTATAAACACACACACACACACACACACACACACATACACACAAACAAATATGGAGGAAGTAGTATGCTGCTGAGTTTTTAATTATTCACTACTTTGGGCACCTCACTCCACTCCATCAGCCTGCACTTACTGCAGCTTAGCACAAACTGTGTTGCCATAGCGATGACATCCCATCATCAGGGTAGTTCCTAAAGGATTTTGCAGGCCACCAGGCGAGTGTGTCTGTCTCCCTCTCTGTGTTGCATGTGTTGTATTAAGGTCAGTGTTATTTCTGTGTATCCGTGTTCCGCAGGGTTCTCTCTGCACGTATCTGAGCACGAGGACGGTGGACTGGTTGAGCTGCTGCCGTCTGGTCGTCTCTGTCACCAGAGGACTGGCTTACCTTCACACCGAGCTGGTGAGAGGAGGTGAGCTAAAGTGCTTTAAAAATCAAGCTCCACTTTTAATTACTTGAAAGATTTCCAGCTTCTGAATGTTTATGAGCCTGTCGTTTTATACTAAACATCAGTGTCTTTTCTTGACGCTGTGTCTTTTCTATCGCACGAAACTTGGAAGGTGAACATTGTGATGCTGTCTTAAGAAAAGACGATAACAAAGAGGGTAGCGCGCAACATGATGCTACCACCAGCGTGCTTCTCTGTAGAGACGGGCTTGTGTTCTCAGGGTGATGCATGCGGTAAAAAATTCCTTTACTCACATATTGTAGATTTAATTAGACAAAAAAAGGGATTGAATACTTGATACTTAAGTACGTGACTAATATAAAATTTTAAATAATGAAAAGCTTCCTGGGATCCTGAAAATGTTCCTAGGTTCCTAAAAACGTTTTGGCTTCTAAAAAGGTTGATAGGAGTCAACCTGAAAAGGTTCTTTGGTTCATGTCTTGGTTCCTTCAAAGGTCTCCTAGTTACTGATAAAGTTATTTGCTTCCTGTAAAAGTTACTGGCTTTCTGAAATGTTTCCTGAGAGGTTTTCTGGGTTCCTGAAGAGTTGCGTTGATTCCTGAAGTTGTTTCTTGCTTCTTGAAAAGGTTTGGTGGTCCTTGAAAAGACTTCTTGGCTCCTGAAGATGTTTCTTAGCTTCCACAAAAAGGTTTCTTAGTTCCTGAAAATGTTTCCTGTCTCCTGATAAGGGATATGTGTTCTCCAGCTCTGAAGGAAACTATTTGAATTATGAAAATAATTCTGTTTGATCAGTGAAATTGGCTCTGACAGTTCCGGGTTCTGTATATTTCTGCTCAGGTCAGGGGTCTCCGGGATCTCAGAAGTCACATTAACATACATTGAATATTTCATGTCATGCTTGCTTGTGTGTGCACATAACTCTGAGGGATGACCGAGGAGAGCGGGTGTTGTTTTGAGGTGCAGAGAAAGCGAGAGGATGCAGTGATATAAATGTGGTGAGATTCTCGCTTTTCTTTCTTCTCCGTTAGAGAGCGACAGAGTATTTGCTGATTTTCCTTTCCGGCAGTGCGGTCTTCCTGCAGCAGAGTCTCATGGGCCCTGATCTATCCTTCCTCTCTCCCTCACACACACACACACACACACACACACACGCCCCTAGCATCTCAGATCCTGCAGTGTACTCTAGTGTTCTTTAGCTGAAACATTGATATTCATCTCTCTCTCTGTCTCTTTCTTTGTCTCTTGTTCTTTCTCTGTGTTTTCTCTTTCAGACGTGTACAAGCCTGCCGTCTCCCACAGGGACCTGAACAGCAGGAACGTGTTGGTGAAACCAGACGGCTGCTGTGTGATCAGTGATTTCGGCCTCTCCATGGCTCTGACGGGAAAGAGACAGTCGGGTCATGTGGAGGAGGACAACACGGCCATCAGCGAGGTCAGCACTTTTCCTGGATGAGTTGCTGAAAATTATCCTGGGTTCCTGAAAAGGTTTCTTGGTTCTTAGAAACATTCCTGAGTTTCAGAAACATTACTGAAAAGGTTCTGTGGTCCTTGAAAAGGTTTGTGCATTGGACAAAAGCTCTTAGGTAAAACGTTTGCTGCGGTGGAAATCCGCTCCTAAATCATCCATTTTATGATCCTTATTTATTACATTTAAACAATGATTTCTTTTAATTTAGGTCCTAGAGGTTTTGATTAACAGCTTGATTCAGTGATTCAGTTTGATCGAGTGATTCCATTTGATTTACTTATTTAGATTATTCCAGTTATTCAGCTTGATTCGGTGATTCAACTTAATTCACTGATGCAGCTTGATTCAGCAATTCAGTTTGATTCATTTCTTCTGATTGTTTCAGTCATTCAGCTTGATTGAGTAATGCAGTATGATTCAGTGATTTGGTTTGATCGAGTGATTCTGTAGTTCAATGTGATTCATACTGTATAATCAGATTGTTTCAGTGGCTCAACTTGATTCAGTGATTCTGCTTGATTCATGGATACAATATGATTCAGTGAGTCAGTTTGATTCAGTGATTCAGACTGAAATAGCTTGGTTCAATGATATAGCATAATTCAGTGAATTTAGCTTTGTGCAGTGATTCAGTTTAATCGAGTGATTCAGTTTGATTCATTATTAGAATGATTCAACCTGAATCAGTGATTCTGCTTGATTCAGTGTACTCTTTTAAGAAGATATATGATGAGATACAAAAGAGAGATTTCTTTTTATGAATATAGTATGACTGTGTGTGTGTGTGTGTGTGTGTGTGTGTGTGTGTGTGTGTGCGTGTGTGTGTGTGTGCATGTGTTGTTAGGTGGGCACCGTGCGGTACATGGCTCCGGAGGTGCTGGAGGGAGCTGTGAATCTGCGAGACTGTGAGGCTGCACTGAAACAAGTGGACGTTTATGCTCTCGGTCTGCTGTACTGGGAAAGCTTCATGCGCTGTGCTGATCTCTTCCCAGGTACTGCTCTGTTAAAAGTGGCTAATGATAAAATTGTATGTGGAGCCATTCCATATCCATAAACATGCTCTGACCTACTCCTGTTCTTTCAGGCGAATCCGTGCCTACATTCCAGCTGGCGTTCCAGGTTGAGGCGGGGAATCATCCGACTGTAGAGGAAATGCAGGCGCTGGTGTCCCGCCATAAACAGAGACCCAAATTTCCTGAAGCCTGGAAGGAGAACAGTCTGGTAAAACACACTCACACTCACCATAATTTAATGTGCTGCAAATACAAGTACACTTATAACACATGCTGTGAAAATCTGTTGTTAAAGTAGATGCTGTTGTGTCAAAATATTAGCTCACACACACATTACTACAAACATTGATCTTAAATTAATTGCTGTCTATTGATTTATGTGAGTGCTATAATGCTTTTGGATGATATTTTGAGTACTTCTGACTTGCACCAGTGTTTAAAACCGCACGTGTGTGTGTGTACAGGCCGTGCGCTCTCTGAAGGAGACGATGGAGGACTGCTGGGATCAGGACGCCGAGGCTCGGCTCACGGCTCAGTGTGCGGAGGAGCGGCTGGCTGAACTGATCGTCCTCTGGGAACGAGAGAAATCCACGAGTCCTGCTGTAAACATCAGCACAACCCTGCACAATCACAGGTAATCTATAACTGACAATAACCAGAATCATTAATCACCTAATGATACATACACATACAGTCACGACCAATACACACTCGGATATCTTTAATCACTCATCGCAAATTATTTTGTTCTGAAAAAAAAAGATCTTGTGATTCAATCATGTGACTGCAGTATGTCTTTAACATCTGAATGCAGCTGGATAACACTGCTTAGTCTAGAACTGTCCACCATGTCGAGTCACTGAGTGGGCGTGGCCTTCTGCTAAAGAAAAATGTAAAATGTTCCAAAATTCAGCACTAAAATATTTAATAAGCAACAAGAGCAAAAAAAAAACAAAAAAAAAATCAGAAGCAATAAATGATTCCTTAAGGGGGGGAAAAGTTAAAGGAGCAATAAAATATTCCAGAAGCAATTAAATAGTTTTATAAACAAACAACAACAACAACAACAGAAAAAATATTGGAAATCAAGTAAAAAAAGATTCTACAAGCAATAAACAAGAATTCAGAAGAAATAGAATATCCATCCATTATCTATAGCGCTTTATCCGTCTGGGTCGCGGGGAAGCTGGAGCCAATCCCAGCATGTTGGGGCGAG
>JAQQZU010000036.1:28600951-28614168 GCA_030068025.1 Parauchenoglanis punctatus | reverse complement strand
TGCTGGGATTGGCTCCAGCTTCCCCGCGACCCAGACGGATAAAGCGCTATAGATAATGGATGGATGGATGGATGAATACTATATTCCATTGCATTTCTTATAGAACCCCTTTAATCCTACACAGTGCACGTTTAAAGTAAGTAAACATTACAGACTGCACCTTTAATGCAGACCGGAGACGTGAACAAAAAACCCTGTACTGATTACGTACAACATAAAAAGTGTGTCAAACAAACTAGTTCACCTTTAGAGGGTTGTTGCATCGCACAGAGAGGTGTGTGTGTGTGTGTTTGTGCGTGTGCGTGTGTGAGGTGCAAATGAAGATGCGTCACACAGGCTGAGGCGAGGCAGAGGAGAGGCAGAGGCAGGAGTGAGGCACTAAACCTCTCCGGGGAGAAGCGACAGGAGCGGCGCAGAGGGCGCGCGGAACTCTATCCAGCACACCAGACAGCCAACACACACACACACACACACACACACACACACCTAGCCATCCTAGTGGGGAGGAAGGAGGAGCAGTGAATTCGCCTCCCGGTGATGATGATGTTGTTGTAGTGAAGGACAGCTGAGTACCAGGGTAAGAGGTGCGTGGCTGTGCGCGCGCATGGCGTCGCCGCTGCAGCCGGAGACGCGGAAGTTCACCCGCGCGCTCAGTAAACCGGGCACCGCCGCCGAGCTCCGCCAGAGCGTCTCCGAGGTCGTGAGGACCTCCGTGCTCGTGGTAAGGACGTGTTTTAACCCTTTCACGCACCAATGATTGTAGATATGACACGCACAGGCTGTCGAGATACTTTTGACTCCGGATTGTATTGTGTGAATTTCACTAATATCACTAATATCACTAATATCACTAAATAGCAAAAGCAGTGTGCATGAGTTCAAAGAGGCTAAAACAGTAAGCTTCAAGCTTGATCAAACTTGTAGAAAAGATCATTTCTGAACATACAAAAGACACAGTTTAGACTAACCAGTAACCCAGTAATTTCAAACAAACAAACAAACAAAAACTAGTTTTTAAAAATCTGTGGTGCTCTGTAATTCATGCCTTTTATTGACTTGAAAGTTAGTAAAGATTGACAGCTGTTAGAAGTTCAAGTTCAAGTGACTTTTAGGTGATTTATGTCTGATATTTCCCTAAAATTTATATAAAAAGAGGCTGAAACTGACTGTCCATAAGTGTGGGCACTGCATGACAGGCTGCAGTGTTTGTGTGATTGCTCTATTATGCTTTTATTACATCTGAGACTGTGTTTAAATAAATGCTGCACCCCATCACTATGCTCAAATCATAAATAACAGGGCAAGTAAAAAACAACAGCCAGAGCAGTACCGCAAACTAGAGATAATTTACTAATGTTTGCATTTATAGTTCTACATCAATCAGAAACCCTATACTTTGAAGTAAAATGAATGACATGTAGATATAAGACGTGATGGAATAGGCCTATATAGAAACGGTTCAGTCAGAAATGCCATACAATGTTGAAAATCTATGTACAAATTTTAAAAACTGCTAAAAATGCCAAAGAAACAATACTGCATCTTGACCCTTATTAATGCTAATAAGGTTATTAGCTAATGCTAATAAATGCTAATTGTCACGAATATGCAACATTATGCAAATTAGAAACGCCCCCCAATAACTTCAAGTCAAGATTTCGCTGCGCAGATAAAATCGCAAGACGTAAAAATATTCTTTAAACATGAGTTGAGTCACTAGTATTTCTTACTAGTACAAATAATGTGGAAAATTATGTAGAAATGCTAAAAAAAAAAGAATAGCTTCAGCCATTGTTCTGAGAAACAAGTGTATTAGTTAGCTTAAAAAAACCAGTTTGGAAACCTGCCGTCTGATCCAGAATGTTTGTTTGTATCCAGATTGCCTCTTGTCAGTCATTTTATTTTATTAACACTATTTCTCATCCTCATAAATCATTGTGACGAGAAGTCGCATGTTTATAGAGCTGTACCTCATGACAGCCTTTGCTAATGCTAACTCTAGTTAACATGCTAGCTCTAGTTGAGCCACCACGGGTTTTGGGGGCGGGGCTTAGTGTACATAGCTGGACATGTGCTCAATGAGTAAAAAAAAAAAAATCATTCTAATCTTATTAAACTCCACCCATTTAACCATTAGAGAACTGTTTTGTCCCCAAATTTTACCTAATGCACATTAGATGATTGATTGATTGATTGATTGATTGATGATTTTATGACGTAAGCAGAATGTAGTCATTTCCTGTAATCACAGGTCTACTTTTAGAGGATCTTCATCATATTGTACATGCACATTGTAGTGTGTGTAGAACGCACATTGTCACACGGGCTGGTACAGAATTGGCCCGTCATCTTCTATCTGAGTGAGATTTCAGTATCTCGGTATTGATTTGTATCATTTTCTCTGTTTTCCTTAGCAGACGTGAAACACATTAGAAAGTAAGCTAGCTATGTTAGCGTAGCATGCAGGCTTCTGGACCTAGGACATGCGAAGCCAGAAAGCGTTTGATTACTGATTATCTTTGCGTGACTTGTATTTTCAAACTTTATTATTGACCCAGTCACAATTTTCAGAGCGTTTCTTTAGAATGATTTTGACCACAGTTCAAAAATTTTTATTTGACACCAAGCCGATTGTGTGTGTGTGTGTGTGTGTGTGTTGGAATCAGTTAAAAATGGAAACTGGAGCATTTAGCCACCCTCTGGTGAAGTAATTGTACGAATCCCTGTACTTCATCTCAGAGATCAGGAAATGGAGATGTGGAATCTTTAATGTCTGTTCATTAGGGCTGTTATTTTACCCGGTAGATTGCCAGGTAAATAGTTAAACACTCAAAAATCCGGCTTGCACTCCACCTCTTTTGCTTTGCTCTTTAGTTTCTTTTGGTCAGTAGGTTTGATCTAGTCTTAAGAATGCGGCATTATCTAATTATTATTTGGAAATTTCCACAAGATTCTACCAACCGTGAGCCTTGTTGAAGCCCCATGTGTGCTAATCAGTCCGATTTTCGTTTGGAAAGCTCTAGCTGTCTGACTAATGACACCACGAATGCCTGAAGGATTATTTTGACGTAAATTAGGTGTGTCCCGCTGTCCCAGATCTGCTCCCCACCTACCCCTCCCTTCGACTCCCAACTTTCAATCTTTGATCAAAATAGTACACACACGAGCATGATTGAGACACATTTTTACAGAGCATGTCATTTAAAACCCAAGTTTAAAATGACTAAATATGATCTAGTAATGGTCTACATCTCTACCTGATGAAATACACCAGGCTCAATGAATATGCATAAATATGCAAATTGAAATGAACGGAAAACATATTTTCTACCATTTTAAACTTAAAGCATTACACATTAAAAGCTAACTAGTTAGTTATACACATTGTCAGTGTTTTTCCCCACACGAGCCAGACCTTCTGAAATACTCCATGACATGTGCATGTGCTGTGATTAGCTTTCAGACTGATGCTTTAAAGATAACTTAGTGACCCTTAAGGTGCAGTCATGTACTCTGAATTATTATTAAAGATATAAAGGTAAATATTAATGATAATACTATATAAGATGGTAGCACTCTAGAGACAAGGAAAAGTATTAAGACTTTCCAAAACTTATAATTATTCACATCTATAATTCCAAGTGGGATAAATGACTAACCTGCTTGGACCCCTATAGTTGCTGCTTGTAGCTCTCATTTGTAATTATATTAAGAGTGTTTATAAAGACTTGATGTCTTTATATCTTTTGATGTCTACAGGTCAGTGAGTTCATATACACATATAAAATGTTGCATGTGTGTGTGTGTGTGTGTGTGTGTGTGTGTGTGTGTGTGTGTGTGTGTTGTCTGTCCGTCCGTCTCTGTCCTTTCACTGTAACACATAGTAAAAAACCCTTGCATGCGTTTCAGTTACATTCCCAGATGGAGAGTTTGATCCAGGGCTGATACGTTAACCATCCCGCACTTTAACTAATAGCTTATACACACACGTGCTGTGCGACACGTGATCCCTCTGCAACCTCGTCCACACGGTACGGAAATTTAAGAACGCCTCGAAGCAGTTAAACTGTTTGGATCTTAAAAAGGGAAAGTTAAAAAAAAAAAAGATCAGTCTCATAACTGCAAGTATGACTTTATTTCACATTGAAATATCATATCATTTTGTATATATATTTAAAAAATACTGTTTGATCAGGAATCTTAGAAATTAAAAAGTCACATCAGGTTGAGATGTTTTATAATGGATCTTCTAATAAGATGTGCTGACTGCATATGGATTCAAAAGTCCTACATTGCAAATCATATTTTGCAAAAGCACTACGTGCAGTTGAGTGCAAAAATTTGTACACCCCAGGGTTCCTGTGTAGTAAATGGTAGCAATCTTCTAGGAAATGTACATTCCGGTATATTCTTAATATTAATATGCAGAATTAAATCCTGTCTAATTTTTTCTTTTTGTCATACAGTTAATGACAAAACTTCTGGAAAATCTAAAAAAATCTTGAAGATCTCGAAAAGGTTTGTATTTTTCACAAGGAAACTGCAATAATGTTCTACGTTTTGGGCGAAATTTTGAAGCTAAAAATTTATTTTATACTAATAAAACATTAATGTGTGTTAAGGAGCAAAAATGACCAAGTGAAACATTAACGGTGAAAAAAAACCCCCAAAATATCAGTTTAATGGTTGACATCTCATTTTTTAAACGTTCTAATAACTTGTAATTTCAGATTTTGTCTTCATAATTGCCTCTGACGTCTTCAATAACCAGTGAGTGTTTATAACGGCCTTGTGCTTATCATTCTTTCGGATATATTTGTTACATCTCGGCTAAATTTGGATACCGAGAGCATAAATACATGTTTTGATATATAAGATTTACCGACATTTTAGGAATAATTTTTATTCATAGCTAAATTGTAAAATAAATAAATGAATAATCTGTTTCTCCAGAAAACCATGGGGCATGTGAACGTTTGCATTCGTCCCTCCAAAGACGTGTACAGTACAAATGTTGAGACACATCAGATCTTTATCCTGCTTTGTTGCGGGTGTCCTGTATGACTTTAGCACTTCAGCGGTGTGGATACAGTAGCTTCAGGTTTAGAGAACAGGAGACGCCTGCTGATTAGGTATCTGTATCCATTCATTATAGATGAGGGCGGCTCATGTGTCTGTTCTATTTTTACACCTGCTTTGTACTGTGGGAGGGATAAAGGGCATCGGAGGTGCTCGGCAAACCCTCAGAGGATGACTCTAGCTCTTTATTATGATGAATCTAGTGGATTTTGTATCAATTCCTAGCAGTGATCTGACTGGCTGGATTTGGAGTCACCAGAAAGTAGCGTGTCAGAGAGTGTCTTCATGATAGTCATAGAAATACCAAACCTCCCGATGTGCTGTACTGAACGTACGGCTCTGCTTGCCGTCTAACCTCATTACAGTGAAACCAGGCGATAGTAAGCTACATCCTTCTTCGTTAGCTCTCCTCACACTGTCGTGTTCCTGCTCCTGCTCTCAATTAGACGTTAGATTGGACAGCTCTGACGATGCTCATGCTGCCATGCGGATGAGACGAGCCTGAGCTCAAGCAGGACGTCCACAGTGACGCTCGCTGTGAAGTGCCTTTGGCAGATTGTGCTAAATTAAGCCTTAAAGAGGACAGCTATAAAAGAAGTAAGTCACTGACAGCTTGGGGAAAATGAAAGGTTTGAAAGTAAAAAAAAAGACATTGAGCCATCCAGGACTAGTTAATTAATGGATAAATGGTGGTGGCTTTCTTCATTGGGGCAGATTATCTGATGCTATTGTTCGTAAAGTTCTTGTTTACAGCTCTGAAAACATGTTACATTACATAGAGATACTAGCTCTTTGAGTGACCACAGATTTTGCCGTTTGACAGCTGAAGTTCCCTAAATGTTGTCACAGCCCCATTTAGCACCAGAGAGCTAGATATTATTGCACCTTGTGGTCACAAATGGGAATTGCAACAAGCGCTACTGGAGGCCCATTAGGTCAGGAATCATTCAGCCCCGTCCTCATAGCAGGAGCAGTAGACAGGGCGGTTAATGACAAGGTTGCCAGAGTACTGTACTTATCATTCTGCATTCGTCAAGATCTTGATTAACAGCAAATGATCAGAAATAAGTCTAACAGATTTTTGTACTTAAAGTGCAGACGGTGTGTACAAAACCATTTCTGTTATATTGCAAAGATTGCGAGAGGGAATTACGTGGGGATAATGTCCATACGTCAGAAATGCGCGCGCACCACGGTGATCTTGTTTCTGACGCAGAAACAGGGCTGAGAAAAAGAACAGTCTGCTTTGTCTTGTGCTGAAATTTTTGGGCTGGTTTTGGATCTTTTGTGTGGATTTGAGACGTGAAGTTGGGAAACCTGGCAATCCTGGTTAAGCTCTTCCGGGAACACACCTACTTTATCGAACACCACTGAACAAATACGTTAGAAAAAAAAACCACTCGAAATGAGACTGTACGCTGGATGAGTGTGTGTTTACAACTTTCATCTGCCTAGCTCTAAATTTATAATAGAAGCCTGTAGCATAAGTCAAGTGTGATATCTTCTGCTAGCAAGGTGACGTGCTGGAAGGGAGATCTGGGGGAAGGTCCTTTATGTTTAAAAGGGTTTAAAGGGAAAAAAAGCAAGTGATGGTGCTTTACACATTTCATGCATCTGTCGTACACATGCTATAACACTAACACCGCTCACCTGCACTTTACCTGACTTTAGTTAAATAACACAGATTGTCCTGCTCCGGTCACCGTGATCATTTTCACCAAGAGTGGTAGATCTCTCCCCCTGCCACAGTGTGTGTGTGTGTGTGTGAGTGTGTGAGTGTAAAATCGGTCTAGGATGATGTGCTTTATTAAAGGAATCCTTCAACCAGAAATGCTAACAGCATTAATAATGAACGAAAGCTAGTAGGAGTCGTGTAACACCATGCAAATGAGATCGTGCTAAACGCTCGTCCTTTTCTTGTAAGCCTCGTTAGCGTTATGTGGAATTATTTGGAGCAGTGACTTATCTCTTTTTTATCCACAGAGAGCTTGTATGTGCCAATAAGACTTTAGCATTTAGTGTTAGAGTTGAATTGTTTGGAAGTCTGACATTAGATGAATAGAGATGAAAGGGCATCGTTGGTCGTTTTCTTTTTCCAGTTTTTTTTTTTTTTTAAATCCATAGTAGCTTTATTGATTACAAAAAAAAAACTGACCTTTCTAAAAACCTTGTTAGCTTTTTTACCTTGTTTTACTTGTCAGAATCATTTGTAATCACAGTAGCGGCATTTCCCTTCCACCTCGGTAGAACTGTAGCCGGAACAGAAACCGTGTTGCTCAAGATGCTCATAAGGGCGAGCCCTAATATAGGCCTTCATATCTGAGATATGATGTCCGTTACATTTCCATTTTTTTTCCCTTTCACAAGCGAATCAACTCCTGACAGATAAAGCATGATGCTTCAGTCTGAAATACGTCACGCTAATAATGTGATCAGATATCATTTTAAACTTCTGTAAATCTCTGGCACAAATACAGAAATGTTTATCTACAAAGGTTACTAAAGCATTTAATAGATTATTAATTATTATTAATAATTATTTTTATTCTTATTAATTAATATATTCTCATTGTTTGCGAACCAAATTAGCGTTTAATAATCCGATTAATCCGGACCCGGATTAATCATCGTTCACATGAGAGTTTAAACCTGTAATGTGTGAAGTTTCATCTAATGTGTGTGTGAGTGAGAGAGCAAACAAGCAAGAAAAAAGAAAAACAGAAACTTAAATCCCACCGAAATTAAAACCTCATCTCTCACTAGCTCTATAATGCACATTAAGATGGAAGTCAGACAAATTTCCACCATAAAAAAGTGGATTTGATGGAATTTCCAGAAGCAGCTTTGTCTCAAAGTCTGTCCTAAAGCTGGGAGTTTCCAAAAGAAACTCAATAAAATAATCAAAGAAGACATCAGCCGATCATCTGCTTAAACACGTTCGCTGGATCTCGCTCATCCAGATGTGAGTTTTCCCCAGACGAAGGTGGAAAAGGTGGAAAAGTCATTGAGCGGAGACACTTTCCAGATCTGAGCTGTGAAGTTATTAATGCAGTAATTGGCAGCCGTTGTTGGATTTTGGAAACACAGCCATGGAAACCAAACTCCAGCCCCATGACATCACTCCTGCTGATACATAAGAGGACAAAGACAAAAATATCCTTACTGCTATAGCACTTTAAAAATCCCGAGCATCGACTATATAAAGGGTAATGGAAATATTTACCACATGAAATCCTTGGAATTATGTTCCTCACTCTCATTTTATTCATTTCAGCATTATTACTGAATATATTTTAATAGCTAATGAATTATATTGATATATTTGCACCCTTATAAATGTACATAACCTTACTAACAGCACATAGTTACTTTAATTAATATTTAAATTATTCCTGTATTTTTATATGGAGCACAAATCTGTATTTTTTTCAATATTAAATACTAATAACAGTATATTACTGTAAAAACCACTTCTGCAATTTTACAATAATATTGCTTAACTTCTTTTTTTCGTCTTAAGAACAGACATAACACAACAGCATGCTCAAGTCAAGTGAGCAATCAAATGGTACAGTAGAAACTGCAGAATAAATCAAACAATGAAAAGAATTATGACAGAATATAAACAAGAATATTTAGAAAGGGAGATATATGTTATCCTTGCAAAATATCAGGCTAGCTAGTAAACATTAGCGACTTAGCGAGGCTAACATTACCTCAGGTAAACGTGTTGCCTAATTAATTTAAAAGACAAACGTAATATATGTGAATTTTCACAATAACATGCTAAATACATGTGAATAATCAAGCAACACAATAAATCCCACAATGAGAACAATCTGAAAAATAAAGAATAAGGAGAACGTAAGCTACATCACACTAGCTAGCCAACTAGCTAAGTTGCCTCAGGTAAACCTTTAGCACTGGAATAACTGAAGCTACACTTTTTAATCAAAACTCGGGACGACAAATGAATAAAAGACATGAAAAAAGAAACATGTCCAGATGTTGTAACTTTGATACTTCGGGTAAATGTTTTAGATGTTTAATGTTTTACAGTAAAGTTAATGCTGTGCATTTCTTATGCTAGATAAATAGCATACAGTACTGAAAGACAGACTAATCTGTCAGTATTGTAAATATTTTTCACAGATTTTCAAACCGTCATGCTGGTTAACACACAGTATAAATTACAGAAATTCTTTAAATTACAAGGCATGGTGCAATGTAAAAGTTTTCCCCTTTAGATCAGCCACAGAGCTGTGTGCTAATTGGCTAGCTAAGCTAATGCTAACCAAGGACAAGATAGTTTTAGTTTTGTTATTGTCATGCCAAAATAAAAAAAAATGGACAAATTTGGCATGCGTTAAATAATATTTGAATATCGGATACGATGGTGACATCACAAATCGCGCTCATGCGTAGCTCCGCCCCCACGCCAGACTTATACTGAGCAATCCTCTCTTAAAAAAACAAAAACAAAACAGAAACAAATCTCTATAATCTTTAATGTCACCTGTGATCTTCCTTTTTTGATCATCCTGTAATTGTACTGTAGTTTTAATATCCTCTCATTCCTCTGATCATCGTAATCCTACCCTCAGGAGAGTGAGACAGGCGGAGAAAGAGAGTGAGACAGAAACACAGAGATGTCGAGACTTGGTCTGATTTAACGGCTCAGTTTGGCAGCCCGACGTCGTCTGTGTTGTTTTTCTGTCATTTTTCAGGGTTTAAAGCATCAAGCTGCACGTCCTCTCTCTTTTCCCTAACACACGCCAACTCTTTATTCCTTCTGGACTTCATTTCTTCAGACTCTTTCTCATGAATTGTTTTGCGTGCTCTTGAGAGGGCTCGATAATTTCTGCTCCAGATGCCAAAACGTGTTTTGTGGTCAATGCTAAGCGAAAGACGAAGGATTAGCGATGCAGTATTTCGAGTAGCCTATATAGTGTCAGATCTCAGATCCACTCTTCTAACTGAGACGATGAAATATAATTGATCAAATGCAAAAATCTACACTTGGCCAAAGAGGAAGAAAATAGTTCCAGTGGTGGATCAGTGTGGAGTAAACATGATCTCTGGAATAAAGTCATTGCAGTTTTGTCCTTTTTATGTGGAAAGAAAAAAACATGCCCGCTAGTATTCACCTGATGAGATATTTTATGACCTGTTTTCAGAACCACGAAGACAAAGAGAGCTGAAAAAGTCATTAAAGGAACGTGAAATCAAACCTAAAAGATATTTCATATTCAGAATCGTGATTGCTTCAGTATTAATGTTTGAACATGCATGTTCTGAGTTTAAAATAATAATGAAATTTCTTGGTTTCTTCATTTTTGTAATTGGCGGTGTGCAAACTTTTGCACTCAGCTATAGATACCAAAAAACACAGAAGGTAGTGATATTCAGCGAATGGTTATGATAGTGTAAAACTTTAAAGCCTGTGTGTTAAAGTGACCCATTTTAATCAGTTAGTGGTGCTGGATGGGGATTATTGAGGAGTTCTCTTATTCACCTGTAGGTGGCAGCAAAGTCCAACGCGTGTCAGTAGATTAAAATGGATAAAAATTCTCCTTATAGCGCATCATGTTTATGCGGCTTGCGCAATGATCTTGCATGGGGTCTGAAATCTAAAATCTACCAACATGACAGTGAAATTCTTTTTAAATTCTGATTTCGATTTTTTTTTTAATGTGTCAAGTCCGTAACGCTCGGCTGGCTTCGTGGCTTATTTTCTCTGAATGCCAAACAGAAAAAACGCAACCCTTTCATTCAAAGTACAAACAAAACCAAGAACCCTACATTTATAGTTCTGTGATTTGTACTTTAATTGGACAATGTGCGTGATTATTCTGTTTAGTTTTAGCTCTTCTTCTCTTCCAAAGACATTTTGAGGAAAAAATGATGATAAAGTAAATAATGCGCTTTGCTCATGTTTATTTATTATTACTAAATCGTGTTTCATATGCATTCCTTCTTAGGCACTGCTGATGCCTTAAAATGGAATTTAAACAGCAAATAATCTGATGTGGATGGCAAAAAGAAATCAAACTTATTGTAATATACTTATATTGGTGTCTTTGTATATTTGATTGACAGGGGGCGGGGCTTAGCAGCATGCCCCAGTGTTTGTCTTTACAAATCCATTTGTGAATCCAGATTCAGACAAAAAACAATAATCCCAGGAGTTCACACCTAGCTGTTTGGGAATCGGGATTGAAGCCATGAAACACACACAAGTAATGGCACCCTTCATGGAAATGAGGAAGAAATGATATCTACAAAGAGTAACATGCACTGAGTGATCTTATTGAGTTCATGTAGAGGCATTATATCGTTTACGCAATTTCTTTTTAGTGTAATTTGATAAAATATATCATATAATAATTATATATATTATATTTTATTTTATTTTATATTATTAATTTATAAAATAAATATATATTTATATATATAAATAAATATCAAATTATATAACTGAAATGTTAAATAATTTATAATAAACTAAATATGAATTTACATATTAAATTATATATTAAAATGATAAAATTTATACTTTTGTAATTATACAAAGTGTGTAATTGAATGGAATGTTCTTCTTTTATGTGTTGAATTTTTTTACATTGTATTGTCAGTGTTATATTTGTCATTTTTGTGAGTCTTATTTTTTTGTCATTTTTGCTTAGGGTTGAGAACTAAAAGTAGACAAAAGTGTGAGACAGTGAACGGTCTTATGAAGTTTCATGTTAATAAAGAAAACGATAACAATTGGCACACGTCGAATCTATTCTTAAATGACAGGACTGCTGAAGAATATAGATTTTTTTTGTCATCTAAACATTAATCCTCATTTTTTTCCCTTTATGTGACCGAAATGGGGAACTGATAGACGCTGTAACTGATAAGTGGAGACGGAATCGATAAAATTCAAATGATTTTTCCACAGTCACGTTTTGTCAATTTTAGTTTTGTCATTTTTGTCACGTTTTGTCACGTTTTGTCATTTTTATTTTTGTCACTATCACGTTTTGTCATTTTTGTCAGTTTTATTTTTGTCATTTTTGTCACGTTTTGTCACGTTTTGACATTTTTGTCACGTTTTGTCATTTTTGTCACGTTTTGTCATTTTTGTCAGTTTTATTTTTGTCATTTTTGTCACTATCACGTTTTGTCATTTTTGTCCATTTTGTCATTTTTGTCCGTTTTGTCATTTTTATTTTTGTCATTTTTGTCACTATCACGTTTTGTCATTTTTGTCAGTTTTATTTTTGTCATTTTTGTCCGTTTTGTCATTTTTGTCCGTTTTGTCATTTTTGTCCATTTTGTCATTTTTGTCCGTTTTGTCATTTTTGCCAGTTTTATTTTTGTCATTTTTGTCACGTTTTGTCATCTTTGTCCATTTTGTCATCTTTGTCATGTTTTGTCATTTTTGTCAGTTTTATTTTTGTCATTATTGTCACTGTCACGTTTTGTGTCATTTCTGAACTTTTTTTTTTACTGGAAATTTTGTTGGTGTGTTCATTAGACTAAACCCAAAGTACTGAAATTGTTAGAGCTTAATTATAATTTCCAGTATTTATATACATCCATCAGCGTTTCATATGTTAAGAAACATTTATAAAATAACATTAGAGAGAAGTGAAAAACTATTTTTCCGCCATGCATGCTTGCTGAAACGAGCACTTGTAGCATAACCTTATGCGTTTCACAACTGGATCGTTTACTAGGCAAAATAAAAAGTATATTTAGTCTTAATGTACCTACCAAATTGAAAATATTGAAATTATTCAAAGTTTAACTTTAAAGCAATAAACTTTGAATGTCTTTTGAAGCAGCATTAGCTGACGTGCCTTTATGTATTTCCACAGAACAAGGCGGTGTTGTAATTAGTCACGTTCTTTGAAGCATCTGAAGCCACGAAGTCTAACATTTCCATATCAAAGCTTTTTCCCAAAGAGACAGAAACTAAAAGCAGGAGAGAAAAAAAATCACGTTTCTGTTTGATCTTCTTACTTTTAAATGTGAATTGTGAAATAGCACTCAAAGCGTCCTTAGAGGAAAGTGTGTGTGTGTGTGTGTGTGTGTGTGTGTGTGTGTGTTTATGGTGCTAATGCACTCAGTGGTCATTCCAAAAGGAA
>JAQQZU010000036.1:28536603-28556302 GCA_030068025.1 Parauchenoglanis punctatus | reverse complement strand
TCTCTCTCTCTCTCTCTTTCTCTCTCTTTCTGTCTGTCTCTCTCTCTCTCTCTCACTCTGTCTCTCTCTCTCTCTCTCACTCTGTCTCTCTGTCTGTCTGTCTCTCTCTCTCTCTCTCTGTCTCTCTCTCTCTCTCTTTCTCTCTCTTTCTGTCTGTCTCTCTCTCTCTCTCTCACTCTGTCTCTCTCTCTCTCTCTTTCTGTCTGTCTGTTTGTCTCTCTCTCTCTCTCTCACTCTGTCTCTCTCTCTCTCTCTTTCTGTCTGTCTGTCTCTCGCTCTCTCTCTCTCTCTTTCTGTCTGTCTGTCTCTCGCTCTCGCTCTGTCTGTCTGTCTGTCTGTCTCTCTCTCTCTCGCTCTCACTCTGTCTGTCTGTCTGTCTGTCTCTCTCTCTCTCTCTCTCTCTCATTCTGTCTGTCTCTCACTCTCTCTCTCACTCTGTCTCTCTGCCTGTCTGTCTCTCTCTCTCACTCTGTCTCTCTGCCTGTCTGTCTGTCTGTCAGCTTCACCTGTTTAACCGATAGAGAGCGAATCTTACAGAGATATTTCCTGCAAAGAGCAAACCATTAACTCCAGAGCTTTTCATTTGAAGCGATCGTTCAGGCTAAATGCTCGTATCCAATAAACAACCGAACGTACACAATAACCGTAGTTGCTAAATTCTAGCAATTGCTGGGCCTCAGTAATGCTTCCTGTTAATATAAATGTTGTAGTAAATGAATTAGCATAATCCAAATAATCAAATGTCAGTTTATTTGAAATGATCGGTTATATCGAGACCTCATTAATGAATAATTAACATTAATGATCGGTTTGTGTACACTGATTTTAGGAGGTACTGATGGAGTTATTAGAGGAGTGTGCTGACGGGCTGTGGAAAGCCGAACGGTACGAGCTGATCTCAGACATCTACAAACTCATCATCCCCATTTACGAACAGCGTAGGGACTTTGAGGTACACACACACACACACACACACACACACACACCACAACGTTTGCAACATTTACATATGCCATCCATAGCTGAAGAACATTTTGATAACATCTTATCGCAATCACGTGCACATCCTGATTAATAGAGCCCTGTGTTTCTAGCCTTGTATTTATTGTGTCTTTTATGCAGAAACTGGCTCACCTGTACGACATGTTACACCGGGCTTACACCAAGGTCATAGAAGTGATGCATTCTGGGAAAAGGCTGCTGGGAACCTTCTTCAGAGTGGCTTTTTTTGGCCAGGTACGGAAATCCAGAGCTGGTCCACAAACCATTTAGGACATTTATTTGGATCTTGATTGTCTATAATATTTGACGCTGCGTTGAATAGAAAACCTTACTATGAAAAAATGCAAGAGCTCATGTGCAAACTCAAGGTTGTTTAGTGAAATAAAATGCACACTGTGGTTATTTTTTTGCGTGGGAATGAAGTGCAGGTCGCATGTTTGCATGGTTGCTTTACTAAAAGCTTGTGTAACAGTTTTCGGGGTTAATAAGATCTTCTCTGCTTTCTCTTTTCTTTCCATAAGGCTGCGGTAAGTGGTGCTGCAGAAACTGCCTCTGTGTGTGTGTGTGTGTGTGTGTGTGTGTGTGTGTGTGTGTGTGTTGTTTTTGCTAATGAGCCATAACAGTAGCTAATCTCTAGCCTCGCTGCTCACCTTTCCAAAAACGCAGAGCTCTTTGTCTCGTCACTCATCATAACTCATCATAACGCACTTCTGATGCAAGCTCACTCGTTCGTAGCTTCACTCAGCGTTAAAAATGGAAACTCTCTCACTCTGGTGCTCGCAGCTACCGTCGTTAAAACGCAGGGCTACCACTTTAGCGCGCGCTCCAGCCGAGGCAGTAATGCTTTCTGGTTTATGACCCAGGAAACCACTCTGCTGCTGTCAGTTGACTCCATAGATGTTATATAGTGTATACAGTGAAAGTGCTCTCTTTAATCCCCATTAGTGCTTCTGAAAGCTTGCGATGGCGCATAATGTAATGCAGAGAGACAGAAGCGTGAGGTCGGGGCGACGTACAGCACACAGCGGGATCGTAAACGGGACGCTTTTCCGGAAACGTGACGAGAAACCTGCGGTGCTGGGAAACCAAGCGTTAGCGTTAGATCAAACAGAGTTTGGTTTTAAGATAGGTTAAGATGGGGTGGACAGTTTCATTTTACTTACAGATTAACAAGCCAGCTATTACTCAAATCAGAAATTCTTTAGCTGGCCCACTGAGTCCCCAGAGAGCTTAGCATGATAACAAATGACAAGCTAGTTAGCTAGCATGACACGAATGACGCGACGAAAGTGTCTGATGCCGGAAAATTCTTAGGCATTCTTAATCAGTTTTACACAAAAGGTTGTCAGCCGACAAATGACATTAATATGTTGAGTGAAAAGTTGTTTACCTGAATTGCATACTAGAGTTTCTTAGCATCTGGTTCATCACCCTTTTGCTTTAATGACCGTGCGATCGAGCTGACGCAGACGCCACACGCTGGCGTAAAACCTGATGATCCATGTTAGATCAAATCCAAAAGCGTCTCGTCTGAACACCTGCTTCAGCGGAAGGGATGAGACGCACGGAAAAGCTGCCCTTCTGTGCGAAGCAGTTAACGTGGTCGATGTCATAAATCTGCACACATTTAAATAGCCACCTGGAAATTGGGAAACATCTTGAATATCCGTTTTCTGTTTTTGTTTTAGCGTTTTCAAAATCTTACAGAGTCTCGGAGAAAAAAAAAAGATTCGATTTCTCAGATAGGTCACTGCGTCCGAGCACTGGTTTAATGTCTTTATATTTGAGGCCAGTATCCAAAACCAAAAAGTGCAACCAGCGCCAGATCTGATAAACAGAAAGATGTTCCTTTTCTTCTTTGTCAGTTTTAACCTTAACGCGCTCAGCTTCCAGCATTTTCCTGTTCCTGCTTTCGCTTTGATTTTGACACGTAAGAGCTCTGACACACCAAGCCAACTCCTCAGCTGCTTTCACACCTGGTAGGAAAAATCAAAAAACATCTCTGCATTTTATCCACCTTGGAGCTTTTTCATTTAAAACATGCTCAGTGTGAAGGCGCCACCGAGACAAACCTCGTGTAGTCCTTTAGGTCTGTCCCAAACTATTGCTGCTAGTTCACCCTCATCATTCCTGCCACCATCATCACCATCGATTGGCTTGGTGTGTCACGGCGCTAATTCAGAGTGCCTGAACAAACCCTAGTGAAACTGTCACGTTTAGGGTTTCTTTGAAGATGAAGACGGGAAGGAGTATATCTATAAGGAGCCCAAGTTCACCCCTCTGTCCGAGATCTCACAACGCCTGCTTAAGCTCTACTCCGAGAAGTTCGGCCAGGAGAACGTCAAAATGATCCAGGACTCTGGCAGGGTAAGAGCATACACGCATGCCTTCACCTCGGAGAGTCCGCAGGTCCTTAAAATAATGGCACACCAAAGCAGCATACAGAGTATGAAGTCACGAGACCCATAATCACGTTTACATTCATTCATTTCTTAGATCTTTTTTTTTTATCCAAAGCAAAAGAGGAAAGCACCTGTATCTCGTTATTATACCTCGCTTACCCGAGTATCAGTGGTAATGAATACTATTACTCAGTTTACTGCTCAGCATTTAGAACTTCCAGATATTTGTTATTATTTGGGTCAGTTGCAGATGCATGCTATTTACTACCGATATTTCTAAATTTTCAAGCAAATCCATAGCAATCTTCATGGAATAAGACACCGTGTCTCGTGCAATTATAGGAAAATAATCAACAAAATTACTCGTACCGTACCGACGTTGATTCTTTTCTACTTACCACTGATTATATGTTTTATTTTATAATTACACTTAATTATAATAATTACACTCTGTCACTTACGTTGTAGCAGCTATGAACAGTCTTACACCGCACCAGACATTTGAGAAACCAAGAGAAAAAAAATCTAAGTATAAATCAGAAGTATGTGTAAGTAAGTAACGCTCTTCACACCGAGATGTAGATAAAATGCCTGAAATGGATATAGCTGTAACGTAAGTGATCTGTTTGCTCCTGTTGCTTAGGTGAACCCTAAGGACCTGGAGGCCAAGTTTGCCTACATCCAGGTGACACACGTGACCCCTTATCTGGAGGAGAAGGAGCTGGAGGAGAGACGCACCGACTTCGAGAGGAACCACAACATCCGCAGATTTGTCTTTGAGACGCCGTTCACCGAGTGTGGCAAGAGGCACGGGGGCGTGGACGAGCAGTGCAAGCGCAGAACGGTCCTCACCAGTGAGTACCGATCCCAAGCACTGTGACTTCGGTGTTCAGGATCTGTTCCGGTACACACCCACATTTTCACACACTCATACACACCTAAAGGCAATTTAGAGTCACTAACAGACCAGAACTACCAGCAACCAACCTGGAGGAAACTCCATGAGAAGGAAACTCGTTAACAGGAACTAACTTCTTTCCAGGACAAACATTTAACTCTAAACATTAAATATAAACGTGTTGTTCTTTAATGAATAGAAATTGTCATTGTTGAGAAATAAACCACTTCCAAGCATGCCGTTATTGGATATATATATATACTTTTTATGTTTGCAGTTACGTTTATTTTATATATGCATAAAATTCCTTCTAAGCCAGATTCTTTCTGTCTCTCAGCGTCCCTGAACTTTCGGCCACTTATCACATGTCCTGATAACTAATCAACCACTTAATCAAAGTCTCCAGCTTTATATGACCTGGCTGCGCTTCCACATAATGCTTATCTGTAACTGATTAAGACATGATGATTGTGCGAATAGACATGTAGCATGGACGCCAGCGGTTCATACAGCGGTGATCACGGTACCGCCCAAAACTGAGCAACATGTTCTGTTTTTTACAAAGCCACACGAACATGAGCGCGTATGAACACGGCTTCTCAGGTACAAGTCGCTTCAAATACCAAAGTTTACAATTAGCAATAATGCAAAGATAATAAGCTCCTTATATACTGTACATGTAAACACACACACACACACACACACACCTCCGTAGCTTTAACAGGAAGTGGTGCAGTCCAGGCCGATAAGCAGCATACCCTGTACTTTATATCTCTCAGACTCACATGACTGGAAGGCTTGTGGATTGTTTTTCCTCACATGCGTTCATCTTTCTGCCGGCAATTTTTTTAAGACACCTTTTTACTGTATTAAATAATACTACATGAAAATCAGCTGCAGGGCCGCTTTGATTCTTCCGTACGGTTTATTGTAAGGCAGATTTTTCAGCTCCCTGCCGATTCTCATCGCACAGATTCGAGTATTTCTTTGAAATATATTAACACATTTTTTTTTCAGTCAAACTTTCTCAAGTACTTCTGTATGAAAATTATTTAGGGGCGGGGCTACGTCTGAGCTCGATTAATGATGTCACTAATGAAGTCCACAACTTTGGACCAATCAAAGCCAAGATTAGATGTAACTTTAAATCACATAACCTTTAAAAGACAGAACGTTGTCTCTCTGTCTCTCCCTCCTTTTGTCCTTTTTTTTTCTCACCTCTCATTTCCTCTCCCTAATCGTCTCTCTCTCGTCTCTCTCTCTTTCTGTCTCCTTCTGTCTTCCCTTGTGTCTCACTCCCTTTTTCTGTCTCTCTCCTCCTCCTGCATGTCTCAATATCTCCCATTGTGTCTTTTTCCGTCTCTAAATCTGTCTCTCTCTCGTCCTGTCTCTCTCTCTCCTCTTCTGACACTCATTCACCTTTTGTCTCTATTCACCTTTTCACTCTGTCACTCTCTCCCCACCCTTTTCTGTCTCTCCTTCTCCTTCTCCTGTTTTGTCTGTTTTTTCCTCCTCCTTCTGTATCTCGCGCTCTTCCTCTTTCACTCCTTCTCTCTTTCTGTCTCCTTCTCTCTCTCTCTCTCTCGTGTCTCTCTACGTTCTTCTGTCTCTCCTTATCATTAATGTCTCACTATCTCCTATTGTCTTTTTCTCTCTATTTCTGAATCTATCTCTTTCTCACTCTTTCTCTCTCTCTCCCCCTTCTCGCTCTCTCTCTCTCTCTCTGTTCCTTTTTCTTTCTCTCTCCGTGTCCTCTTCTGTCATTCACTCTCCTTTTGTCTCTATTTCATCTTGCCTCTCTCTTTCTCCTCCTCTCTCTTTCCTTCCTTCTGCCTCTCTCTCCCCTTCCCTTGCTCTCTCCCCACCCTTTTCTGTCTCACCCCTTCTCTGTCGCTCTCTCTCTCTCAGCCACTCAGTGTTTCCCGTACGTGAAGAAGCGTATAGCGGTGATGTATCAGCACCACACAGATCTCAGTCCTATAGAAGTGGCCATAGACGAGATGAGCGTGAAAGTGACGGAGCTGAAATCTCTGTGTGCAGCCGCGGATGTGGACATGATCCGGCTGCAGCTCAAACTGCAGGGCAGCGTCAGTGTGCAGGTGTGTGTTTTACACACACATACACATCCATGATTCATCAGAGAACATAATACAGTGTTCTTTCCCTCACTAGGTAAACGCAGGACCACTTGCTTATGCGAGAGCGTTCCTTGACGACGCCTGCGCCAAAAAATACCCCGACAACAAAGTCAAGCAGCTTAAAGAGGTCTTCAGGTACGAGTCTGAACCGGCGGTTTCTTATACACGCCTTCTTTACTCTGCTTGAAGATCCCGGTTTACCTTAATGTCAATAATGTATGGAGATTTCATGCCAGAGAATAAAAGATATGTGTTTGTGTACTGGATTTCATGCTTTTCAGTCTTAATTACTCAATCGCAGAGTGAAATGCGCTGCAGCGACCACAGAACGTTGCTCATAAAACTGTAGATCATTCGGTCTGGAGGGAGAACATCTCCAACATGGCCGACTCACTCATCCAAATAGGGCCAGTGACAGTGTGCGTGTGTGTGTGTGTGTGTGTGTGTGTGTGTGTGTGTGTGTGTGTAGGCAGTTTGTGGAGGCTTGTGGGCAGGCTCTGAGTGTGAACGAGAGACTGATAAAGGAGGATCAGCAGGAATATCATGATGAGATGAAGGCCAGCTACAGAGACCTGACCAGAGAACTGTCACTTATTATGCACGAGCAGGTACACACACACACACACACACACACACACACACACACATTCACATTCATAACAGTGAACATAAAGACACACTGATTTAGAGCCATTGTGTCACACACAGTAAACTTTAGTCCTATTTAGCCAGGATTAGATTTATAAATCTTTTGTTTATATTGTACTGTCATAATAATAATAGTAGGTTAATTAAAGTAAAATGAAAACACATGGATTAAACTTGGATTTAGGAAACGTTAGAGCTTCTTTCATGTTTCGGTTTATGTTTCCCGAAGCTCTTAATATTGATAATCATGGAATTGTTATTATAATTGGAATTACATTTCCATTTCCTAAGGATATACTAGCACGATAGATAGAGTGATAGCATGATAGCGTGATAGAGTGATTGAGTGATTGAAGGAGAGAGAGGTTATACAGGGTTTAGACATAAATAAATTAAAGAAGGGAAGTAATTAAAGAGAAAATTAGGAAAGTTGATGAAGATATTAAAATAGACACAAGGAAAGAAATTAGGAGAGAGAGAGAGAGAGAGAGAGAGAGAAATGAAATGGTAGATATTAACATAGAAAGAGATAGATAGATAGATAGATAGATAGATAGATAGATAGATAGATAAGGTTGTGCTTTAATTCAGCAGTTGACTCCACATATGAAGTTTGGCAGTTCTATCTTAAAAGTTGAAGGAGTAGTAAAATCAGTGGATTGCTATGGAAGGATGGAGGGATGAATAAAAGAATAGAAGGATGAGAGAGATGAGTGTGATTAGTATGGAAAGCTGTTAAGTGCTCAACTTTGCAGTTGAATCCATACACCATGCTTCTTGACTCCACCTTAAAAGACGTAGGAGTAGTAAAATCATTGGGTTCTAATGGAAGGATGGAGGGATGAAAAAGAAAGAAAGAAGTATCAGCAGAGTTATGCCGTATTTATGTACGGTACAACAACCTAACAACTTTTACCAACTCTGGTGGTCATAGCTTTTAATCTCTGGGAGCAGTTTGGCGTCGAAAAATGAATTGAAGCCAATGGGAAGAAAAGCGAGGGATGAAAAGAAAGCAGAAAGCAGGAGTGATAGAGGGATTTGATGGATGAACATTACCAGTGGTGGATTACGGGAAATAATGTGTATGATGTAGCATGTATTTGATTAGGTTTGCTTTGGAAATTTCTAGAGCTTCCCATCATCTCCGCTCTTCCTACTGGATTGTTTAAAATGGAGCGTTGAAGTACCTTAACTCTCACTTTCTCACTCTTTTTCCTGCTCACCTGTGCAGATCGGATGGTAACAAACCTACTTTTACAAAACGTTTGATTCTGTTGTCTTCCTAAAAATCTATTTTTCCCTAACACACAAGTTCTAAACGTTCCTTACTGTTTTTTTTCTCAGATCTCTGCGCTGGAAAACGGTACGAAGAGCTCACTCTCCGACTCGCTGCACATTTTTAAGGTCATTAGTGGCAGCCCCGGTGGCTCCGCCCTCCACGGCTGACCCAGCTCCGCCTCCTCCATGTGACTTTTCAAACTCTTAAACAGGAAGACAAAAGGAAGTAAGAAAACGTAGCAGGAGGAGAGGAGCTGGCGCGATGGGAGTCCTTATGGTTTTAACAACGACATGTTGGGTTGTTGTGAAATTAAACAAATATAAAAATATTTGCCCCAGCATCTAATCTAGTTTTTTCCCCGTCAAACTCAGTCAGGTTTTAAATGTTTGGTTTCTTTTACACCCAGATAAAGAATATTAAGAAGTGAAATAGGGAAATAATCAACATCAGCATGGTAATAGTAACTCTGCGTCATCGCGCCACTCCGTTGTTGATTATTTTCCTAAAATAGAACAACGCAAAGTCGCCGTCTCAACGTCATTTTAAACATTTCTCAGTATGAAAAGCGAAGGAACACACGTTGATCTGTGCAATATGTTTTATTATTTACGTTTTTACATTTTTATTACTGTACGTTACGATTTTTAAACCGTCATCAGGTTTGCTTATCGCATTTGGTTTTGTATCCAAGGCTGTTTTTATTTAATACAATGGCAAAGATTTGAATTCGAACATTGAACAGTTCTGTAATATATTCATGTTTTCATTGCTTTTTTTTTTCCTTTTTAATAAAAATATAAAGACCGTACATCGATTGTGTCTCTCTCTTTTACAAAACAAAATATTACAAGGATTATTAACAGCTTTACTCTTAAATACAAGTCTATATCTTAACCAACCCGGCCTGAGTTTATATCCACGTTATATAAACACGTTTCATTTCTATAAACAAGCGATTACAGACGGACAACTCGACGTACAGCAACCTGTAGTGCAAAAGTTTGCACGCCCCTGTAACTAAGAATACAATTTTTATAATAATAAAATAAATAAAACGATCTCAATAAATTGAAGCGTGGTGAAATAAATCGATTAAAGCACATCAATCGGATAAACTGTAATAAACGTAAATGCTGACTTGGACTGTCGTTGTAATATTTAAGCTGTATGTTAAAACTGTCATATAGAGGCCTTTTTTCCCATCAGAAAGAGAAAAGGGGGGTGAAAACTTTTGCACTCGAGTGTATAAAATGTATTAATTAGGACATATCACATGTTTTTTCTTTATAGTGTATTAACAAGCAATCTATTTGTCATCACACACACACACACACACACACACACACACACACACACACAAACACACACACACACACAGATGCTCTGAGCCATAAATGGGGGCCACAGTCCACAGTCCTCTCTGCCTGATCAGGATTTATGATGCAGGTTATATATAAAACCCCGCTACCTGCTTGTCCAGGTGCTCAGAGCACAGGAGGTGTGTGTGTGTGTGTGTGTGAGAGACAGAGAGTCATTGATGCACTAAAGGATATCCGTTTAGTGAGGCGTTAAAGACAACAGGAAACATGGCAGGTGAGTGTTCCAGGTGACAGCTACAACATAAAGGAAAATATTTTCATACTTAAACTCAGGAGTTAAGCATGATGATCTTTTATAAAGTGTTTAATTCTGTTAGTCTGTCCCTTATTCGAGTCTGTATTCACATCGATTTGAACCAAACGTGTTCCTTTCCATTAGTAGGTCTGTTCTGAAATTCTTAATCTGAATATCTGAACACTCTTTATCGTACTTTATAGACAAAGAGCAGGGGAAAGAGAAGAAGAGCAAATCCAAGGTAGGAACTGCTTTTGAAACTGATACGCTGCACCGCATTATGCCTTAGACAATATGTTTTTTGTAGACAAGTGTTTTTTAAGGCATTCTTTCTGCCTGTGAGCAGACGGAGTGCTGTGGCTACCCTCTCAGCATCTTCTTCATCGTGGTGAACGAGTTCTGTGAACGCTTTTCCTACTATGGCATGCGAGGTATGTGCAGAAAAGCAAATCTGGCATGAAAACTTGGAGTTGCATCCTTCATGGATTTCTGGGTGGAATGAAAACATCAAATTATTAAACGAAAAAAAAAAATGGATGGACGTTATTAATGAAATGTGAGGGCGTTGTGTAAAAAGAAGAGAAATAAGAAACAAAAAGACATCAGTGTAAAGGCAATTATAAAACCGAAGGACAAGTTATTAAATATTTGCATGTCTGTTGTGTATAAGAATGAAGGAATTAACAGTAAATTAATTATAGTGTATAGTTATAATATTTGTAATTATATTATATAATAGTAATAACTTAAAAGACAAATTAGTTATTTGTCTAAATGTGTACAAACTTTTGCACACCTCAGTATGTCAACTTTTTTCATCTTGTAAACTTCTCCTCCCTCTCTCTCTCTCACTCTCTCTCTCTCTCACTCTCTCTCTCTCTCTCACTCTCTCTCTCACTCTCTCTCTCTCACTCTCTCTCACTCTTTCTCTCTCTCTCTCTCTCCCGTAGCCGTCCTGGTGCTGTATTTCCGTTATTTCCTGCGTTGGGATGATGACTTGGCCACCACCATCTACCACACCTTCGTGGCGCTGTGCTACCTCACGCCCATCCTGGGAGCCATCGTAGCTGATTCCTGGCTGGGAAAGTTTAAGTGAGTGAGAAGACGCCTTCTTTGTTATTGTTTTGTTTTTTTGTTTTGTTTTTATATGTGTATCATTTTTGGCTTTTGATTTACTGAAACTGAATTTCCAATTAAACTGAAAATAATAATATTCTAAAAGAAATGTTCTCTCTCCCTCTCTCTCTCCATCTCCCTCTTTCTCTCCATCTACCTCTATCTCCCTCTCTCCCTCTCTTGCTCTCTCTCTCTCCCTCTCTCCCTCTCTCTCTCTCTCTCTACAGGACCATAGTGTATCTCTCCATCGTGTACACCATCGGACAAGCCGTCATGGCCGTCAGCGCCATCCATGACATCACAGACTCCAACCAGGACGGCACTCCTGATAACATGACCTTGCATGTGTGAGTTATTCCACATAAACCCTTAACATAAGCCCTATTCAGATGGGATTCGATTTCCGTTGGGAATCCAACTGCAACAATTCCGTCTCGTCCATGTGGAATTTTATTTACTTCAGAGCAAATGATTCAAAAGAAATGACACGTCTTTCTCACTCGCATTGACACGTTGGTGATTTTGCAAATAGATGCTGCCTCGTGCATTGCAACAAAGTCCTTTGTCCCGTCGTATTCATTCACTTAGAGCAAATATCCACTTCCTGAATAGTGAAAAGATGTATGCATTGTTTATCATTGTCCGTACAATGCACATACAGGATATAATTCCGCTTTCTGTTTGACTTCAGCGCTCTGTCCATGTTGGGTTTGATGCTCATTGCTTTGGGGACGGGAGGCATCAAACCCTGCGTAGCTGCCTTCGGAGGGGATCAGTTTGAGGACCATCAGGTTTGTGAGCTCCTTTAGAACCCCTTAAACTCCTCGTAACTGCACACATTTCATGTCAGTTCCACGCTACGCTTATCCTGAATAATATTCTGGACATTTCAAGACGTGGTGTTTTAGGAAGACAGTTACTGTCACCTGCATAGATATATTTAACGCTGGTGACGTTAATTCCTGTTCTCACTTATGTTATAGCAGCTGTAAACATTCACCAGCCTCTGTTTTATTCTCTCTCATAAAGTTAATAAGAAGAAACTCACAGCTTGTCTTTTTTTTGCATTTCCTTTTTTCCCGTAACGTTACAGCTTTACCTCAGACACTGGAGACGTCGTAAAACTTCATAGCGTATCAATATCAACGATTCCTCAAATCCGTTGACGTTATTTTAGTCGAGCGTCCGCCGTGTACGTCCCTGTGGACGAGCTGTTACTATGGAAACGATAGAGTAGTAATATAAACCTGTGATTTGCAGCTTCACTACGGTCAGAGCTGCCGATATAGAGAATTAATCAAGAATTCAACAGCGCTGTGGAATAAAGAGGGCTTAAACATCACACGCACGCACGCACACACATCACACGCACTTTAAATCAGGAAGCCGAACTCAGCAATATGGGTCCCCAAAAAAGCACAATTTATTACTGTACTTTGCACGAATTTGTCTTTATCTGAGCACAAAGTTCATGTTATAAAGATTAAATCCTGCATATTCAGGATTATTTATGAGGATTGCGCATGGATCATTACTGAGTCTCACAAACACGCAGTCATAAATCCATTACACCATAAAACACTGTTAGATTCTATAAAAACAATGCTTTGTAAAAAATAAATGAATAAATAAATCTGTTTTTTTGTTGTTGTTGTTGTTGCAGGAGAAACAGAGAAGCACCTTCTTCTCCATCTTCTACCTGTCCATCAACGCTGGCAGTCTGCTCTCCACCGTCATCACGCCAATCCTCAGAGGTGTGTGTCTGGGTGTGATTTAAGAAGCCGGGGTTTATGATCACATGACACCAGAGGTTGATCTCCTTCCTGTTTCTCTTTGCTACAGCTCAGGAGTGTGGCATCAACTCGCAGCAGAAATGTTATCCCCTGGCGTTCGGCGTTCCCGCGGCTCTCATGGCTGTCGCTCTCGGTAAGTGAGCTCGGGATTATAATGAAGCTGTTAGCCACAGTGGAGGTGCTTTTTTAACCACAGCTTGTGTGTGTGTGTGTGCAGTGGTGTTCATTGTGGGCAGCAGCATGTACGTCAAAGCTGCACCCAAAGGCAACATAATGCTGCAGGTCTGCAAGTGCATTGGGGTGAGTATCACTAAAGTAGTATTAAAGGAATACTCCAGCACTATTCTCTCTATCCAACATGTCGTAACACTCACTTAAAACTTCTCCACTCCGCTCTAGCAATAAAGAGAACTTGCACCATCACACATTCACAAACCACAAATTCCTTCCTGAAATGAACAAATGATGCAACTTTAACAAGTACCCTTTGACTTTCTATCCTAAACAAATATAATGTTTACTCTTGTTCTCTCATAGTTCCGGATACTGTTTTGGAGTATTCCATATTTTTTTTTTTTAAATAATCACCTGTGATAATGAGACTAAAAGTGTAGCTTGTAGTATTTCAGCACTAACACTGCTTTATGTCATGTGTAATAATGCCAACTCTGTTGCGTTTCTGTGTCAGTTTGCCATAAAGAATCGCTTTAAGCACCGCAGCAGCTGCTTCCCCAAGAGAGAGCACTGGATGGACTGGGCTGAAGAAAAATACGACGTATGGAACGAACACACACAAACATGTTTTTGTATATTTGTGAGAACCTTCCATCAACGTTATGATTACAGGCGATAATTAAGTCTAGGTCTAGACTTTAATCTAACCAACAGGAAATCTTTTTTTATTGTTTTATCTTTTTAGTGAGGGCAGATGATGGCAGTCGAGGACATTTTGGTCCTTGCTAATGGCTAAACACACCCTTTATACTGTATATTAAAGCTAGGGTTAGGGTTAGGGTTATCCTTAAAAGCATATTGTGTCTGAAAAGTTGTTAGCCCTAGAAAGTTTTTTTTCTTTTCTTTTTTTTTTAATACTCCCACAGTCAACTTCTGTTTTTGTCTCCAGAAACTGCTGATCGCTCAGGTGAAGATGGTGCTGAAGGTTCTCTTCCTCTACATCCCACTGCCCATGTTCTGGGCTCTGTTCGACCAGCAGGTCAGAGCACACTCACTCACACACACACACACACACGCGTGCACACACACACTTTAAAGTTTTAGAACATGTTTTAATTGGAGTGTCTTCTGTGTGCAGGGCTCTCGCTGGACTCTGCAGGCCACCACGATGAACGGCAACTTCGTACGTCTGTCCTAACTGTTGACATCTTATAAACAATTTATAAATAAAGCACGTTTTGAAAAAAGGGGGGAATTCGTACCTCCTTAATTGGCAATTACAAAAAAAGATTTAAAAAGTAGTTGCAATCATATAAGTAGTCAAAGGTTTGTTAAAAATGTCTAATGCAGATAATAATGCAAATTTACCGTCTTACTTTCTTACGGAGACGCAACCAAAAATCAGAAGATGTTGTGCGATTGATACTAAATAAATAAATAAATAATACCTAATAATGTTTTTGCTTTTTCTCCTCAGGGTTTCTTCACCGTACAGCCAGATCAGATGCAGGTAAAGATGTTTACTCATACTATATGCCATTTGTGTATTACCTGGCATTGTAGTGTAAATCTTACATGAACATTTAAAATGACATAATGGTATACGTCATCTCCTCGTGACCTCATTTCCTGCAGACTGTCAACCCCATCCTGATCCTGGCGATGGTTCCTATTGTGGACAACCTCGTCTATCCTCTCATAAAGAAATGCGGCCTGAACTTCACGTGAGTGGGTTGTTGTTTTTTTCAGGAGAACCTGCCTCTCTTTCACACCAAAAAGATCAAAATGTGTTCATAATAGTGGATTCTTCTTGTGATTGTAACAGGCCTCTGAAAAAGATGACCGTGGGTATGTTCTTGGCAGCGTTAGCATTTGTGGCTGCGGCTCTGGTGCAGATGCAGATCGATGTAAGTGCACACACATACGCGCTAAACGTGTAACACGGTGACATTATCTGTACCTGTATCTGTTTAGTGGTTCAAATGTTCAAATCTGTATTTCAGTTTCAAGCTGAAGATTATTTTTCTATCACTATGCCTTCGAAAACACTGGAAAAACCCATGCACTGCATGTGCACCTTAACTGATATTGACCATTAACATGTATAAATTTGTGCACCCCAAACCTGTATATTTTATTGAGTGTAATATATTGGGAATGAGAGGCTCAGACCTCAGCTCTGGAGTGTGATAGGAGGAAACTAAGTGCACTCCTGTGTTAGTCTTGACCTCCCTAATGCACAGTGTGAATTTGATGAAAATCAGAGAACATTGAATTTTTCACCCGAAAAAACACAAAGGCAAACAAACCCCTTACCGTTTATTTGGGTGAAAAATTGAACGTTCTTTGATTTTCACCAAATTGGCCACATACGTTAATGAGGTCAGGTCTAACACAGGAGTGCACTTAGTTTCGCCCTTTCACACTCCAAAGTGGAGATAGTATATATAGTATATTATACAGTATATAGTACATCATATCATAATATAGTATGGTATGGTATAGTCTAGTGCAATATGCAAAATAGTGTTAGTATAGTGTAGTATAGTAGGGTTTAATGGATTAAATAGGCACTGTCATTAAAATTCATAAAATTTAATATAGTATGGTATAGCACAGTATAGTATGGTATGGTAGTTAAAATAAGTATCCTATAGTACATAAACTAATTACTGAATTATACAAAACACTTATATTTCTATACAAACTCATGCGCTGCATGTGTATTTTAACTGACATTGACCATTTAATTTAAATTAATAATAATTTAATAATAAAGAAATTTGTGCACCCCAAACCTGTATATTTTATTGCGTGTACTATGTTGGGAATGAGAGGCTCAGATCTCAGCTCTGGAGCATGATAGGAGGAAACTAAGTGCACTGCTGTGCTAGTCTTGACCTCCTTAATGCACAGTGTGAATTTGGTAAAAATCTGAGAACAATGAATTTTGGGCTGAAAAAAACACTAAGGCACTAACCGTTGTTTTGGGTGACAAATTTTACGTTCTCCGATTTTCACCAATTTCACATTGTGCATTAAGGAGGTCAAGACAAACATAGGAGTGTACTTAGTTTTATTTAATCATTCTCCGAAGCTGGGATATAACAAGTTCTAAACAGGTCTGTTGCATAATAATAATGCAAATACATTAAGTATTTGTTTATATCCCTACTATAGAAACTACTAACATCAGGTTATGTGCCAGAGTAATGTGTGGTGTTCTGTGGGTTTCTGATGTCCACATTCTCTTCTTATTATTTCACAGAAAACACTTCCTAACTTCCCCTCATCCTCTGAAGCTCAGGTGAAGTTCTTAAACCTGGAGAACAGGTCATTGAGTGTATCTGTGAATGGAAAACCAGATGAAATTCAGGCTTTCCAGGTATCTGATCCTTCTGCCCGTTCACCAACTCATGATATCTAAGTTTGAAATCGATGCGTGTGACTATAGAACCAATAACACACGTTATCAGCATTAAAGTTCATCAAATTTCTTCTCTGCTGAAAAGAATTGAAAGCTTTCAGGGCGATTTGTGGAGACACTTCGGGTCACATTTTCTAAAGTTCTCCTCAGTAAATATTACACCACCAGCCGAAAAAAAAACCCACAACATATTTAAGTGTTTACAATTTTCGCTTTAATGTTAGCCAGCTAGTTAACATGAGCTGTGTATTTGAGGCAAAGTTGATGCAATATTTATAAATGTTCAGAATGATCTTTGTTTATGTGTGCTAACTAGCTAACTACTAGCCTGACTGACTTCCTGACAGAATTTTTAATCCATACTCATAAATTTTTCAGTCTGAATGCTAATATCTAACCTTAATTAGCATGACAGGAAATCTGTAAGGATTAAATCATGTTCATGAAAATTCATGATCTCAGTGCTAACACTATCATGCTACATAACATTAACCAGCTCAACATAATGCTTGACAGGATTTTTATCGTTTTATCGTAATGTTCATAATCTAAAACACTAGCATAGCCTGCTAGCTAACGTTAACTAGCCTGACAAGAATTTCTGACAGGATTTCAGTTCATATTCATAACCATTTGTGATATCCATGCTAACACTTGCCAGCTAGCTAACATTAACTAGCCTAATTGGAAGACATCTAAATGAATGTTAATAATCTCAATGCTAACAAGCTAGACAGAATTTCTGACAGGACTTTTTGGACATATTCGTCAAAAGTATTGCTAGCTAACATTAAGAATTGAAATTTTGAACTTCAGTGCTAATTCTAGCTAACAGGATATCTGAAGACATGGTGTAAGCTCAAGTCCTGTCTCTCACACTAGCATTTAGGTTTGACTTTGTTGTTAAAACTTAAGGATGGGACTGGATGCGTTCCATCACAGCTAGCTTTAGCTTTAGCAAAATCTGATCACACTTTTAATATATATTTAATATATAATGCAGACGTTAAATACAGGATACAAGAGGGTTTTATTGAAAATGTAATCTGTAGAACTGAAAAAGGAAAAAAAAAACATAACATGCTGTTGGTTTTTTCAGTCTTATGGCTACGTGTCCCTGAACACAGACACTATGAACTTATCAGTCCCAAACAAATTTCACGTCTCCGTTCCTCTGGTGAAAGGAGATCGTCAAACGTTCCTGCTCACATCAGACGGAATTCAGGGACAGGTAAGTGTGGTTACTTCCTCAGATACTCTCCACAGATTAGTAATATTAATATGCACACTCTCAGGCTTTAACTGTAAGAATCTGTGTGATGTGATTAACGCGAGGACGTGTGTGATGAAGTACACAATGAACCACAACACTCTTTATGTTGTTATAAAGAATCTCTTGGGAGAATTGAAATGAAATCTTTTGTATGATCACGTAAAAGCAAAAAAAAAGATTAATTCTTATGATGCATTACTTACTCCGACCATTCCATCTCAAACGAGACACAGGAAATTACAGTACAAAACCTTTTTTTACTCCATATTTAAAATATTTATTGACAGGTTTTTGGGTTAAATGTCAGATAAATAAATACTATAAACCTACAAAGAAAATATGAATGAACGGTGATATAAGTAGGATGAAATAAATCTAATCAGGAGTAAAAATAAGTACATTTATTAACAATAACTTAAAGGATATTATAATTGTTTTTATTGTCACGTCAGTAATATCAGTCATTCTTTTATTAAAGACAATAAAAAAAAACAAAAGGTGTTTATTATATGAGCAAAAACAGGAAAAGTTCACCCTTGTGACCCATCTAACATTCAGCTTTTTAAATAATTATGGAAAATTTAATTAAAAATAAAATGACACAAATTCATTCAAAGCTGTGTGAATGATTTTTTTTTTCTTTTCACACAATTTATATGGTCTTTTTAGCACATCAGTAAAGATTACTTTACTGATAGCAAAGGTATTTATGGAATTTTGTTGGACTTGGAAATTTGTGTAATAATTTATCAGAAAAAAATGAAGCCTTGAGACTTTGTTGACTTTTTGGCTTTTTAAATAAATGTAATGAATACAAAAGCAGTAAAATGTGGGAGAAAATAAATATTACGCAACCATGTGAAATGCAAAACTATATACTTCTTTATATATTAAGAATAATATCATTCTTATTGCATGTATTTATTATGTAATTTATACTTATGCATTGTTGGAATATCAATACTGATTAATTACAGCAAAACAATTTGTGTAATAACTGATTTTCTCACCATGTCCTCAGGAGGACGATTTAAACACCAAACCAGAACAAGGCAATAACGATATCAGGTCAGTGTATTGCTAGTTTCTAAGTTAGAATTTATAAATCTTTAAAATATTTTCACAATGTGATGCTGAAGAACTGGTCTTCGGTAAATGGGACATTTTTAACTGGATTGTAACTGGATTTTTTTAACCGGGAACAGATTTGTGAACGGCAACAACATGGTGCTGTACGTGAAGTCAGGATCTAAAGACCTGGGAGCCATCGGCCAGTTCGAGTTCTCCAACTACACGCAGTTCCCCGAGGGCAAGTGAGTACCAGCAGCTCCACTTCCCTTCATCACCACCACATCACTGATCATTGTCCTTGAGTGGTTTATTCCTTATAACTCTGTATTGAAGCTTCAGGTGTCTAATTTCTCTGCTTGTGCCGATTGCAGTACCACTTTTATCATATCATCCGACGCAAGGCTGTTGTGCGCGTACTCCATGAATCTGGGTTTTGGAAGCTCCTACACGTTGTTCATACCGAGCACCTTCACCTTCGGGCCTGACGTGAGTGAACACAGTGCTGCAGTTGTGGAAAAGAAAGGCTTACAGAAGTTGAAACACAAGTACTGCATTTGATTGATTAGTTTACAGGGTTGCCATGTTTATTCTGTGGGTTGGGGGATTGGACGTGGGCGATATGACGAAAATATTTAATCGCAATGCTGGAAGATGTTAGGATGTAATGATATACAGGTTTGCTAACAAACTGCCCGAAAAGCACAATTTTGAATTTTTACAATATTCTAAAAAAAATCTAAGGAAATAATCTAAATTGTACAACTTAAATTGTACAAATTCATCCATCCATCCATCCATTATCTATAGTGCTTTATCCGTCTGGGTCGCGGGGAAGCTGGAGCCAATCCCAGCATGTTGGGGCGA
>JAQQZU010000036.1:28519812-28536503 GCA_030068025.1 Parauchenoglanis punctatus | reverse complement strand
TGCATGTCTTTGGACTGTGGGAGGAAACCGGAGCACCCGGAGGAAACCCACGCATGCACGGGGAGAACATGCAAACTGAAAGGCACCCTGGGTGACCCGGGCATCGAACCCAGGACCTTCTTGCTGTGAGGCGACAGTGCTAGGACCTTGATGTTTAAAAAAAAAAAACGCATGGTTTTAATACAGCGTCATTAAAAGTCGTATTGTGTGATGTTTCTTTGTATGTATGGAAATGATGTTTTAAAGAGTTTTCAATTTTCAAAAGTTTTCGCGTGGTTTTGACACGCAGACCTGGCAACCCTGCCCTGGAACTAACGAACAATGCAAGTCTGTCAAGAAAACTTGCGTGACACTTTCGCTACATTAGTAGCTCTAACATATCGATCACACTGCTCACATTTACAACCACCGTGTGTTTGTGTCACGTAGTGTTCAAGCACCATCCAGCAGATCGAAGACATCAAGCCCAACACCATCCACATGGCCTGGCAGATCCCGCAGTACTTCCTCATGACGTGTGGAGAGGTGGTGTTCTCCGTCACCGGGCTCGAGTTCTCCTACTCACAGGTATAGTCACCTGCAAATCGGTTCTGTTTCGCCACAATGCTTTGAACACCATTGTGTTTATAAGTGTTTTATCTGGTTCCGCTCAGGCGCCGAAGAACATGAAGTCGGTCCTTCAAGCCGGCTGGCTGTTGACCACCGCCATGGGGAACATTATCGTGCTGATTGTGGCTGAAGTCGGACAACTTCCTGACCAGGTACGGAGATTCCACTTTACCTCAAAGTAATAATAATATTGATGATGATAGTAAACTATTAGAGCACTTTGAGATGCAAATCTGCAACTGTAACCACTTTATACGTCTGGATATATTTCCAATGGAGGCGCTGTACTTCTACAGTGGCTATGTTTTGTCTTTATTGAACTTTCTACTGGATTTTAAAATGTATGGCACTGTTGAGCGCAGCCTCCCGACCAGGCCAAATGCTGTATCCTGCAACGTTAGTGAAATGGAAAGTAAATGTTTTTGCCTTCCTCCGTGACTCGGGTCCGCTCCAGACTGGAATGTTTTTTTTGGCTAGTAAACATACATTTTATTACTAACGCTACAATTCAATAATAATTCCATATAAATTAATTTCCTTCAAATATATGTAAATTGTCCTTCCATATGGTATGTATAAACACTAGTTTCTCACAGTTCTATGACACCATGATGGAGTATATTTAATTGTATTTGGTGTCATTCCAGCGTTTTGTGTATCTCAAATTCTAAGCAATACAATAACATAACATAACATCATTAACTCGTGTGTGTGTGTGTGTGTGTGTGTGTGTGTGTGTGTGTGTGATCCTCAGTGGGCTGAATACGTGCTGTTTGCATCGCTCTTGCTGTGTGTGTGCATCATCTTCTCCATCATGGCGTACTTCTACACCTACATCAACCCGGACGAGATCGAGGCAAAGTTTACCGAGTACGACCCTGAAGACAAGAAGAAGCAGCTGGAGATGAAGACGAACGCCATGGACGCCTCAGACGACGAGAAACCGAATCCAGACGAAATTAAACATACCAAAATCTGAACATCACACACAAACACACACACACATGTTCTGAATACTGCGGGAAAAAATGATCTCAGACTTTTAACTTCCCTGAAGAGCCTCGATAGTTTAAGGACCAGCCCAGAGGACGTGTGTTGGACTGCTGTCGTTGGTGCAGAGCCGGCGGCCATTTTGCTTAGAAGATGGCAAGCGATATCCAAACCAGGCAAAAAGGAAAAAACACTCCATACATGGGTTTCTAAATCCCGAATTCTGAGTAAATTTAAATGTAATATTTGGAATTATTTTCACAGACAATTCTTTTCCTAATATGCATGTCCGGACTCAAAATAATTTGTATATAAAAAAAAAAAAAAGGATTTCATCATTGATGCACCTAATTTAACATTTGTATTTAATGTATCTAAGTATATATTTTGTAGCATGACTCTTGTTTTTTTTATACTTCAAGTTAATGTGGATTAATTGTAAAATACTAACAAAATCCCTGATCGACCATCGACCGAATACGTCAATAAAGAGCTTTCTTTCATACTCTTGTCATTGGAAAGACATTGCTTTAAAATAATGCAAAATCAAAAGCGAACACGGCCATTTGCAAAAAGTAAATAAATAACTGAAAACTCCCCCCATGGTTTCTGAATAAACAAAAAGAAACATGAATTTTACAATTTATATAAAAAAGTCCAATGATAAATCTTGCAATGATTAAAAATGAAAAACAAAAGTGATCTATTTTTTTCAGGTGAATATTAAGATAAAGAATTATTCATAGATAAGATAAAAATAAATGTAAAAGTTTAGTATGGTCATTTACAGCTGCAAAAGTTGTAGCTTATCTACCTTTTTTTTTTTTTTAAACAAGTATCGAACTAATTAAATAAATAAATAAATGACAGAACGATGCTTGAAAATGAGCCAATTTGTTTTTTTAATAAGAGAAGTTTTGTTTCTGGAGGATATTACTGTAGTGTTATTATTAATCACGATAATGTATTCTATAATATTATAATATGCTATAATATTTCTACATGTCATCTCAGGGAGTTTTTCCTTGCCACCTTAACTTCTGGCTTGCTCATTTGGGATAAATGTATGATGTTTAAAATGTATAGAACATTTTATAAATGTATATATTTCTGTAAAGCTGCTTTGTGACCATGTCCATTGCTTAAAGCGCTATACAAATAAAATGGAATTGAACTGAATGAATTAAAACGACCCAAAGACTGATGTGAAAATTTAGAAGAATAATGTTCGAGAAAATGCATATTATATTTGGAGATTGCGATGTAAAGCTTTTAAATGATTTAGACGCCCCTACCACCATTTAAAAGAGTTTTCTTTTCAGAAGATGGAGGGGTGCACAAACTTTCGCACTCATTTGTAAACATGGCGGTTCACTCTGAGGCGAATCCGGATCTGTGTCTAACACAAACCGTTCACACAGGAACAGGAAAAGAAGCACAGTAGTCAACGTGATAGAATAAAAATCATTATTTGTGATTTTATGAGTAAAACTCTTTTATATTAAAATGAAACAGAGCACCCGCAAAATGTAACATACATTCGATAAAAAGGCAAGGCAATCTCCGTAATGGCCATTTGAGAGGTGCTTTTTTTCCAAATATTTACCTTTTCTCTCTTTTTTAAATTTTTTTTTAATACTAACAATATCTACAGCAGGGGGCGTGGCCGTCTGTACACAGTGATCCGCTTGGGGGGGGAATCCATAATCCATGAGTGTGTAAAAGTATATACACGTCTATACACGCATCTAAAAGCTTTCTAGTCCAGTTGATGCGGTCTCCTTTCACAAGGAAAGGGCTCGTACACACACACACACACACACACACACACACACACACACACTTGCGCGCACACACCCATGCTGTTTGTTCAGAGCCATGCTATGGTTGCGTTTAAGGGTTTCAGCGATGTTTTCTTCCATGTGCTGATGTTGTAACACAGAAGCAGAAGCTTGCTGTGCAGTCATGTGTGCACACTGCACACACACACCCACCAGATATACACACAGACACCCACTTCGTTGTGCGTGAGCACTACGGATGCTTGTGGAGTTTGAAAGACGCTCGGCACTCGGAGGACGCTGGTGTTGTGATTCGCAGACCTGGTGTTTAGTGGGAGGGGCTTCGGTGTGACTGATAAACCCAACGGACCAATCACTGAGGAGAAGAGGAAGATGTCCTGGCTCTGGAGAACCTTTACAGAAAGGAAGTGGCTTGTGTAATGAACTCAAAATGAAAAAAACAAAAAACTATACAACCCATAATATTCACCGTTGTAGTCTCTGTACGAGCTGCGTTACCATGACGTCAGAGATCCCGGGATACGTCTCCTCAGCAAGGAAAATGGCCTCTCCTAACTCGTCTAACACGTCAGGCTTCACCGCATGTTCACCACCCCGCTCTTTTAGCTGCCGACACACACACACACACACACACACACACACACACACACAGAGAGAGAGAAAGAAAATATTAAAAAATATTTATATATATTAAATATTTTACATACTTGTATATAACTCCTACGAAGAGCTTTTCCATCGGACAGTGTGGACATTTCAGGTACGAAGTGCCGTACTGACTTCACCTGACCAACACTGCACTCAACTGTCGCTCTGTTTTTAAAGTATTGGCACTCTTGACTTTGTTTGGTGACTTGCTGCCATCCTAACAATCTCAAAGTGCTTGAAAGAAGATTTGTGGAAAAGCAGTGACGGAGTGGCTGCTGTTTCTGCCGTACCTCTGTTAAGACTGGTGTGATAACGGTAGATAGGATCTGTGACAGCGGCCTCTGCGTCGCCTCCTGCAACACACACACACACACACACACACACACACACACACACACACACACACAAATACTGTAAAATAAGGAAGTCATTTAAAAAATATATATACACGGAGGATTTGAGGATGCGATGCGCACCGATTCCTCCACATTGGCTCCATTTTGCAGCTTTTTGGGGTCTTTCTCCCGAATCGTGAAGATCCACTCATCGTTGCTGAAATCGTTTCCACCGGACGCCTGTCCATCCGCTTCCCTGAGAGACAGAGAAAGGGAGAGAGAGACAGCAAAACAGAGAGAGAGCGAGAGTGAGTGAGAGAGAGAGCGAGAGAGACAGACAGACAGACAGAGAGTGAGAGACTTAAATAAGGTTTAACTATGAACAATGAGGAGCAATGTAAAATTTCAGCGTGAAGAAGCATCCGGAATTTTTGCATTGGAGTTTAAAATCCAACAGGGTGGGCTGGAATTTTGGCTGGAGAAAATGTGCAAACGAGAATCTGCGTACGAGTCAGAATCATCGGAGCCGGAGTCTTCTCGGCACTGCTCGGTCTTCCACTGCTTGTATCGGTCGATGAGCTCGGTCAGGTAGGACGTTTTCTTAGCGTAACGCATGATCAGCTTGTGCTTCAGCAACTCTTTGGCTGTGGGTCTCTGAGAGACAGACAGAGAGAGCGAGAATGAATGAAAACAAAGGAAGAAAGCGAGAGAGAAAAATCTTTTCACTCGTACACGATGTAATGAAAAAAAAAAACTGAAGTAAAAAGCCAAACTGAAGGGCTCTCCAGCCAGACTTACAAAACTGGGCTCCTTGTTTAAACATGCCTCCACGAACTCTTTGAGCGGTTTGCTGTAGTTGCCCTCCAGCGTGGGCGGGTTGTTCTTTGGGATGAGGAAAAGGACCTTCATGGGGTGCAGGTCCGAGTGAGGCGGCTCGCCTTTTGCCAACTCGATCGCTGTGATACCCAGAGACCAGATATCAGCCTGGGGTGGAGGAGCAGAGCGAGGGAAAATATTAGATAAATAAAGAAGAATATTTACCACACACTACAGAAATAATCACTCCGTCTACAACGATGGCTGAGAAGCAAGACCAGTGACTGAGAGTGAAATATTTAGAGTAAACTCATGTGTAGCGCGTGTGTGTGTGTGTGTGTGTGTGTGTGTGTGTGTGTGTGTGTGTAAACCTGCTGACCTTTGAGTCATAAGCAGACTGTTTAATGACCTCAGGTGCCATCCAGAAAGGCGTCCCTACAAAGGTGTTGCGCTTGATCTGCGTGTCTGTCAGCTGGCCTGCTACGCCGAAGTCCGCCAGTTTGACCTCGCCCTGCTCAGACAGCAACACATTGGCCGCTGGACAACACAACACAAGTAAATTTAGGGATTTCGAAGATATATGCGAATATTATCTTATCCAGAAACATGTACAATGTATGAACCATGATAAAGAACTTGAGATGAAAATTGTCTGGTTTATTAAAAAGGCAACAACAACAACAACAAAAACAAAACAATTATAAACTCTGACTAGAGACAGCTGATTCGACATTAAGATTTTGTACAGAATCTTTAAAACTGTGAAATGTATTTTATTCAAGTATTTTATCAGTTGTTTTTTTTTTTTTTTTAATACAATAGCTTTAAAATTGTGATTAATATGTATCGGAGAAATGCCTGCGTTTCATGATGAGTGTGGCAAACATGTACACTAGTTCATAATATAAACACAATAGAATATTTATAGAATTTGCTACACAAATCCTGAATTCATACTGAATTTAAGTTGATTTAAAGGTAATTTCATTTCAAGTTGCACAAATAAACAAAGTAAAAACCATTATTTCACGCATATACTGTACCACTAGGATTGATCATTGGAATAATTTGTGAATAGTCAGGTTTGGATTTTAAAGTTTTCTATGCTCAAAAGGTTTTTCATTCATGATTCCTTTAATGAGACGCTTTCATGGCACTAACTGCGTGTACTTAAATAATCAGGATGAGAAACAGACGACTCGGTTATGTCAGTGAGTAAAGAGGGCAGAGGATCAGGCTGCTGCTGCTGTACCTTTGATATCTCTGTGGATTTTCTTCTCAGAGTGCAGGTACTCCAGACCCTTCAGGATCTCACGCAGGATGGTGGCGATCTGAGCCTCGTCCAGAGCACCGGGCTCCAGCTGGGAGGGAGAGGGAGAGAGAGAGAGAGAGAGAGAGAGAGAGAGAGAGAGAGGGACAGAGAGAGCGACAGAGAGAGAGAGACAGATGAGCTCTGATCGAGTCTTGGCTCTGACAGCATGACACACAGGTTTTGCGATGGAAATGAATTTAAAGTTTAAATCTTACTATAGATTATCTAATACTACACTTACATTTTGTTAGATTTTTTTTATTTTATTTTATATTTTATTCACTTGCATTATTCATTATACCTTTTCCCAAACTTATACTTTAATAAAAATATGAAACAAATAATAATAAAAAAAAATTACATAATTTAATATCCATATATATATATATTTATGCATTACAAATTTTATTTCATTTGTTGATCATAATCTTGTTCGGCATGTTCTTCTCAAGTTAAAACTGTAATAATAAAAATACATAAAAAATCCCATCGTATTATGTGACATTATTTAACATTATTATTTAATGGTTAAATAATCATTTTAACATATTAATATATTTTTTCCGATATTTTTTAACATTTATTTTAAATGTTTAACATAATTTATTTCTTAGATTTTTCCAGAATTAAAATAAAATAAAAATTACAATTACAAAAAAGTGAAACATTAAAACATTGCAGTGATATAGTAATGCTGCTGTTACATTTCACAAAGTCACATGCTAAATAAAAGTGGTATTTATTACAAAAGCCTTGAGTCTTGAGGTGTAAGGTGAAGGTGCACTGGGTTGGGATTCCTCGACTCTGGTATGTAAAATCATTATATGATCGATATATATTGCGCAAAAGACAACCTGAACACATGCACCATAAAAAGGCATTCCCTGTTCCAGCATCGCGTTATTACTCACCAAATCCAGCGCCGATCCTCCACCAAGATACTCCATAATGATCCACAGCTTTGAGCCCTGAATCCAGAGAGGCAAAACCTCATTAACACTCTCAGCTGTGTGCGTGTGTGCGTGTGAGCGTGTGTGTGTGTGTGTGTGTGTGTGTGTCTAAACCCAGTCGCTCTTTAATCTCAGGTTCTGTACCAGAACATATGAGACCATGAATCATGGTTATTTACTGTGGTGGCAAACTACTATAGTTATTATTATTAAAAATGAGTCAATATTATAAACATATTAGTTAGAAACCACTAAATAAAGCTTTTAATGGAAAAATATTGCTAAAAAAAAGTGTAACAAAAATAATAACAATGCGTTTGGGTTTTTTTTCCTTTCCTTCCCTGTTTTCTTCCTCTTCCTCTCTCAGGAATGGCATTAATAGTCCAAAAATAAATTTTTATATATTTATATATTATAGTTCTCACTGTATAATTAAATAAAACATAATATGAAACAAAATTTAAAAATAAATAAATTAAATTAAATAATTACATTAAAATAAATAAATCTTTAGAATCTTTAAAAGAAACATTACAAACACAGATTATATACAAGTGACTCGTCTATGCTTAATTGTAAGCAGGGTGCCAATAATTGTGGCCAGTTGTGTTATACATGTCGGTGCAGGTGTGTTGGGAGCGTGGTGGTCGTCAGCGTGCTGCTTACTTTCAGGTAGGAGCCGTAGTACTTGGTGACAAAGGGGCTGTCACACTGGCTCAGGACGGTGATCTCCTGCTGGATGTCCTCGATCTCGTCCTCGGCTTCCTCCAGGTCGATGATCTTGATGGCCACCACCTTCTGCGTGCGATTGTCGATGCCTTTGAAGACCTCGCCGAACGAGCCCTTGCCGATGCGCTCCAGCTTGGTGAAGAGCTGCTCGGGGTCGGCTCTCAAACTCTGCAAGATGTGGATGTGTGGGCGGGACGAGCAAGCGATCGTTTCGCATCAAAAAACGACTCGGCTTTTAAGACAGTCGCGATATCTGTTTTTGTTTTTTTTTAATATACAAGTTTGTGCATTGGAAGGAGTTTGGAGTGGATTCGTGTTAGTAACCGTTCTGTACTGCATGGTCACAAAGTGTTACAGCTGAAGCCTGCAGATATCGCGCGTGTGTGTGTGTGTGTGTGTGTGTGTGTGCGCGCGCGCGTGTTGCGACTGCAGAACAGTTGCTTAACTTCCTGCCTGAGAGAGAGTTGTGTCACAACGCTCATGGGTGCAGTTTATTTCACACACGCACATCTAGCAGCAGTATTTTTACAGTAACGCTCAGTAACATAAGCGAGTCGTTTCAGCAGTAACCTTTTCCTTCGTGCCTGTTTGCCAGACGCTCAGTAACACTGCTCCATGCTGTCTGCGTTACGGATACAGAGAGCGTTTGAGAGTTTGTTTGTGGTTCTTTTGACCAGAGATAAATGCTTTTTATAAGAAATAAGTTGTTATATATTACTTCCTACTGGGATAATAAAAAAAAAAAAACTAGTCTACTTTACTCTTCTTATACTCCGTTCTACTCTTATTCTCTATTCTACCCTATTAAATTCTATCCGTATACTCTACCGCATTCTATTCTTAAACTCTATTCTACTGCGTTCTATTACACTCTACGCTAGTGTACTGTGTTACACTACAACGGATACCTTGTTTTATTCTAATCTATTACACTTCCCCTGTTCTATTCTATAATACACTGCTCCGTTACGCTCCACCTTATTCCATTCCACTCTAATGCTCTACTACACTACTGTTTCCTGCTGTACTTTCTCTTATGCACGACACTATTCTAATCCATTTCATTCTACTCTGCCTTACTTTAGTATTCTTTGCCCTGTTACGCTCGTATTCAACAACATTACTCTGTTATGATCCATTACACTTTATAATACTCACTCTATTATAGTCTGCTATACTCCGGTGTACTTTACTTCGTACTACTCTACAGTATTTTTACTCTACCTGACTCTATGACCTATTGCACTCCACTCTATTATGTTGTATTACACGTTATTTCATTCCGCTCTGCTGTTTTCTAAACGCTTTCAGCAAATCGTCCTCCTTCATGCAACACGCTTTGATAAGAAAGTTAGTTGATGTCGTGGGGTGACTTTTTTTTTTCAGTACTTTTCCCTGTAAAAAGGTGAGAGTATGCAGCAGCCAGGACAGTATCCCAGTGATGCGCGAGCATCTTGATGTGACACGTGATAAATGCAGGTGTGATTAAGACAGGTCCTCTTACCTGGATCCCCGGTAAACCGCCCTGCACCGGCGAATGAGCCATGGCTTCTGACACAGCAGCAGCGTTAAATAAATAAATAAACAAATAAATAAACAAAATAAAAGTAGCCCTGCCCTGTTCAGTCCTTTAAAAGTGCGACAGAGATGCGGACAACATCCGCCGAGTCTGCACTTCCAGCTGCCCGAGCTCACACTAGCGTAAAACACTCTCTACGCATTGACTCAACGCGCCACGGGAATGAATTTCAATTAGAAAAACATCACAAGCAGCACTTTACGACCCGAAAGGTGCAGGAAAAAGTTCTCTTTACGGCTCGTGAACGCTTTTCTCAACGGCTCGTGCAGGCGGCTAGTTAACCGTTAGCTAGCTTAAATGGACTTTCAAAATATAGCACTGTAAAATGAATATTAAAAGTATTCCAGGCGTTGTTTTTTGTCCAAACAAGGGTGCACCTTTCTGAACTATAACCCTGGCTGTGTCAATGACGCGAAGACAGAAAAGGCGTCACTTGTTTCGGGTGGAGAAGCGCAATGTTGACATCCTCAATTCGCTTTACAGCTCGACGCCATTTTCCTCATGCTGTCGTTAGGGCATCAGGGCGGAGTCAAGCGGACCAGGACACGCCCCTTTAAAATAGCGGATGGAGATTCATTTGAATTTCTATTTTATTATTATTTTTGAGGTAATAGTAAGTCTATAGTTATACATTTTTTACGTTATATGTAGGGAAATCCAAAAAAATGTATACATTTTTACAATACACCTTCATCCTTATTTACATATTAGGAAACGCCCCCATGTCCTCGTGCCATTCCAAAATAGACCCAAATCACACAATATTAGCTAAATTAGCTATCATAAAACTATATGTAACTATTATTAAACTATCTGGACACGTGTTGGGCTTTCATTTCACAGTTTGTATTATTATATTTTCAACTTTTATTTATCCACAACTATAGCGTTTGTAAAAATATACAAATTTGTAAATTTTATTTATTTAGCTACGTAGATTAGCATACATTGTGACTGACCGTTTCCATGGCGTCAGCTTCTTATCTTGAACGTGATTGGTCCAAAGCTGTTTTATTTTATTTTATTTCATTTTAGTTTCGTTTTGTTTGAAATCAGGGCCACTACATCTTTATTTTATTTTATTTTTTTTATCATGCAGTGTGTCATTTTCCCCACCGATTTGACTTCAAGATTAAATATGAATGGTTGCTAGTAAAAGAAACATAAACAGTATCATTAAAGTTTTATGCATTTTGCGTTGCTCGTGTCACTTAACATCAGAAATGGTCTCAATGACCTCAGCCACTGTACCAAAAGGTTAAAGCAATTACAACAGCCGAGGAGGTCTTGGATAATTTTTTTTGTCTTCACATTAGTTAAACAAGTAATGCTGTTATTGATATAGCAAAGCCTTTATTTGTATTTAAACCTTAAAATGTACTCTTTGCTTTACTTTATAATTGCTAAAGAAATATAAGGCATAAATGCTCATCACATCATATCATATCATATCATTTCATATTGTCTGTATACTGTTATTAAGTATATTTATACAGTGTACGTATTTCTAATTACACGTCACTTATATACGTGAAAAATGGAACACTAGATGGCGCCTCTGCTTTATTTTTGCTTTTTTTTCTGCGCTATTATAGGAACCTGTGTGGTCTTGGATTTTCTACACATCATTAATACAAATTAACTTACTGCCTGACCAGCAAAGAAAAAGTGACCAAAATTGTGAACTTGGTGATATCAGATATTTTTCCATTCGAATCTGATGTTTTCAATTACTTGATAAAATTTGTTCAGTATATTACAGGGGGGAAAAAACCACATCCCTGTGATTGACATGTGATTATATGCGAATAATACATTTATCCAGGTTATGCCCTGAAAAGTGCTGACACGTGAAAAGAATTATTCATGTGAGAAAAATCACATATTAAATATGAAACCATATACCATACAGGTGGAAACGTCATGTGGTTTGAAAATGATTTAATCATTTCTAAAAAAAAACAAAACAAAACACACACACAAAAAAGGAAACACAAGCACTACATGTGAAAAGTCTATTACTGTATATATGCAAAATTAACATAAATGAGAACCACATGTGAATACTCAATATGTCTCAGAAACACACGTGATTATCCACACGTGACTTTTCTGTAAGGATTTCTAAAAACTTCCAGAAATCCTGTTCAGCATGTCATTAAATCAATTCTTATATTTTCATAAGAATGAAAATGCATGTTCTTATGCATGTTCACTATGATGATGAAAAAAATGTTTGTACATGATTATCCCTTCATTTAAAGATAAATCAACCCCACTTTCCTTGTTTTAATAAAGTATTATTTATTGTTCCATGACTGGGATACCTGGATCATGTTTCGTCTTTAGTTGCTATAGAATTTATATTTTATTTGGCAAACAAGACACAAGCTTGTATGCCTAGTAACTCTGCCCAAATGTGTGACCTGCATTCTTTTGTTATCGCTCTCATCTCTATTTATTGGAGCGCTCAGCTGAGCCATGCCTCCTAAGGCATCAGAGGCGTCTGGAGCCGGGCCGTATGCTGTGAATAAACCCGTCATAATCCTCAAACACTCTCAAATTCCTCCAGAGCACCTCTTCATCTCAAATCTGCTCAATTTTCTTCAAACGGAGCCCTCAGACCCCGGTGAAAATGGCATGGATATTTAGTGATGGATGGGCGATGGAGGTTTGCTTCAAGAGCACCATCTCCAAAAGCCCCAGTGTGTTCACACACACACACACACACACACACACACACACACACACACACACACACACACACTGAGAGAAACATCTTAAACCAGAGCAATGAGTAGTTTTTCTCAGGTCATGGTGTTAGATTGATTTCTTGCGAGCTCCTAATTCCTTATCTTCATCAGCTTTAAGTTTCCAGTGAAAACATCCACGTGAGAAAACCGATAAATTAAAAAAAGACCTTGAAATTTCCGCAATGGAAGAGTTTCCAAGATCGTCCAGAAGTTTCTCTAAGTTTGTTTGACATCACAAGAAGAGACTCGGAGCTGTTCAACTCCTGATATTACCTTTGGGGTGCCAATAATTGTGCACGCTGATGTCTCATAACTTCAGGGTCCTTGGTTTGGTCCAATGCTTGTTCTCTCCATGTGTGTGTGTGTGTGTGTGTGTGTGTGTGTGTGTGTGTGTGTGTGTGTGTGTGTGTGTGTGATTAACACGCTTACCCTGCACCATACAGCTGCACTTCCCGATGAATCATTGTCCAGTGACGTGGCCAGCATGTTGGTGTAATTAACAGGAATGCATGTCTGTAGAAGCAGAAGCTGAGCCTCAGAGCACTTTAATTAGCTGCTGTATTGAAAGCGTGTGGAATATGAGGTGATGAATGAGGCTGTGATGGCTGGAAACACTAATGACTACAAGAGTCAAACACACTGCCTGTTAGGGCACCGTCCAAGAAGTGCAAGCTGATGATGGCTAGGAATTAGCGCAAAGGACCTATTAGCTCTGCCTCATTCTGCAGACTCCAAATAGTGAATTCAGCAGTATCCATGTCACCTAAAAGCCATCAGCTTCTCTTTTTTCCTCACCTTGTTCCCAATTTGGTCACCTGCCAATTGCCACCCACCAACCAGTTCAACAAGGACCTCCACCAAGCAGGGTGAAGGCTGACATGTAGCTCCTTTCAGACACATGAAACCAAAAAGCATGCGTTTCTCAAACTGCTGCATCATAGGAGGAAAGCGCTATCCGCATACTTCCACATACACGAGCTTACACCCGCACACGGTCGGCTAGAAAAGCAATCACTGATTCCATAAGGAGATGTTTACTTAAAATGTATGGAAGGACTCTCCAGTGTTAGCGCTCTGTAACTGACAGAGATGTTCACGCTTTGTGGTTTCTCAGGTTTTAATTGTCAATCATGTTATCTTTTTGAAATAATTTTCAACACATTAAACGTCTTTAATCTGCTTAAAAACATTAGCCCTGAAGTTTCACTACATTTGTTGTCAGTGAGTTTTTCCATGTATTGGAAAGTATTATATACGAAAAAATGCAAAAAACCCCAAAACAAAACAAAACAATATCTTGGCCATTAAAATATCTTGAATATTGGCAAATTTAACAAATATTTCTCTTTATTAGCTTGTCTTAAAACAAATATAAGACCATTAAGCCTATTTCAAGACATTATTACTCATTGCAAGCTTGAAATTGTCTTGAAAATATATTAGAATGAAGTCTGTTGGCTGATAAGTTTGCCTATTTCATGCACTTATTTCTAGAAAGAACCAAAATCATATGCTGGATGAAAAGAATAAGAATCATCTTAAGCTTGAAGTTAGTAAACTTGTCTGGAAATGGTCCTATATTTATATATGTCCAATAATTGTATGATGAGAAATTTCAGAAATAACCTCTAGCTTCTCCTTGATTCAAGATCTCTTTGCTTCACATCTTTTCTCTCAATTTTGCAGTGTAAATAAAACAAAATCTAACATATTCCTCTTACTAAATCATGTAAATAGGAGGAATCTTTAAGAAGAGCCACAGTCCCAGGCAGTGGGGTGTAAAATGTGGTGTTTTTTCCTGCGCTGTAATTTGGTTTATCAGTAAAGGCAGGAGAAAAGGCCAGCGCTGGTCCTGTATCATCAGTCATGGGCTGAGCTGCACAGTTTAATGAAGCTCCGTGAGAGGGGCAGTTAAATCTAAACTACACCGCACACCGCTGTGGGTCCTACACCATCCCCGCAGGGCGACTCGGACCTGCTGGGGAATGGACTTCACCATCCTTACCAATTATCTGTGCGCTTGGATAAGTGCTGCTTAGCTGCTTTGTTTTCTCTCCTGTAAAAATCAGCGAATTCGGATGTTAAAAAGATGTCAGTTTTGCCCTTTCTGTACGATTCCTACGTCAAGTTTATTATGACTAGACGTTTATTTAGCGCTTAGGGAAGGAGTCTCCAGTGTCAGAGGTAAAACTGTAACTTTACGTTTTCTGATTCTACCCTTTTTGCAGCTTTTCAGTAACATGGTAAGCTGCGAGAGCTGGTGGAAACACCTCATTATCTGTTTTATTCTGTATTTAGAGCTTATAACATGCTATGTAGCATACAAAACACCTCATTATGCTAACATAAGCTTGCTAATAAAGATGTTTTTTTTTTTTAAATAATGTCAGGTAATAAGATGCATTGTAACGCCTGTTCACTAATGTTCGTCAAGGTGCTACATCTTCTCTGTTCCACATTATAATGCTTTATAACACACACATGCTTTTGGTTCTCCATTTGTGCTTTACTTTAGTGTTTATAAATGTATTAACACAAGTTATAGAGCTGTGACAGGCTTATTTAACTGATTTTAGGTTGTTATATGGCTTTAATGAACAGATATAATGCATTATGTACTGTCATTAGGACATCATGTGGCCATTCTTTCTAAAATGTCATATTAGTCATGTAGATATGATGACCTGTGAGCATTTATACAGTCATTATACTGTAAATGTGTTATGTAACTTGTTGCGGAGGCGTTTATGACGCATAATGAATGCAGGATTCACAGGAGAAGGTCACTGCTCATTGATATGATGCACATGTGATCATTGTAAACATTTGCAGCATGTCATAATGCATTTATAAAGCATTATTCACATCATCGTTATTATTATATCTGAAAAGGCGTTACATTGTTTGTAATGCATTTCTAAATTGTTACACGTAGCGCTTATAATACATCATTTTGCCATTATCTTCATCCTGTATGCTCTCATAGTGCACTATGCAAAGTGAAATAAAATGTTATTGTAAGTGTAATGCATGATTGTACATAATTATAACAATGTATAGGCTATAGTACCTTATGTATGCATTATAACTTGATTTGAAAGTGGTCATGATTTATTTAAGTTATATATTTTTGAAAAATAAAGCTTTGACGCAGATCTGGACGTTTAGCTGCTGTGTCCAGTTTTTAAGGTGTAACGTTAAATCGTCAGTCTTATCTGCTATAATTTAATTGCTTTTAAACTCAGTAATAATTGATGACATAAATGACATTTTAAAAATGGCATCCTTTACCACAAAAATGATGCTTTTTCATTCTTTAAAATTTATAAATGTGATAAAGCATGCTTTCTAAATGAATGTGTACTGTGTTTGTCTGTATTTACATGTGCTTGTAATGAAGCTAATCAATTATGCTCAATGAGTCTTTGCAAAACCGTGAAAAATCAATCAGCGCTAAATAAGAGCAAAGTCGGCATGTGTGTAATACGCTCGCTGTTCGCCTGAAAATGATGAAGTACTGCGACCATCTGAATCAAAAGCATGACTCCTGTTTTTAAACGCCGATTATCGGACATTATTGAAGTGACTTTATTATTATTGCCGTGTATTTTAACCCTCATAACTCTTAGCAGGAAACTTTTTAGTTTGTTTAAAAATCACTTTTAATTTTTAATGTAAGAAGATCTGCCTTTAATTGTTAAAATTTCTTCCTTTTTTTATTACAAGCATTGAGTTTGTTCACTATTCTTAGCTAGCATCCATGCTAATGTCATGACAGGACAACAGGAGCTTATTCTTTAAACTGTGTTTTTTTTTTTTTAAATAAATAATTTACTTTCAATCTATTATTTGGGGTAATGGGGTTTCACTTCATCGGTATCGTAATATCATAAAATGAACTTTTAAAAAAAAAATACGTATGAATGGGAGACTTTTCTTCTTCACATGATCTTTAGGAAATTTGGATGATGCAACTTCCTGTTGAACATGTGACCGGTGGAATATTCATAATATTGCACAAGGGTGAATATGTTTAATTAATTACAGTGCACAACAATTTTTTTGAAAAGTCTTGCTTCCTGAACAGTTGTTGCTGATTGTGACAGGTACCTACTGGGTTGCACAAATATAGTTTTGGTTTTACTGCATCATGTAGGAACTCTGAGAA
>JAQQZU010000036.1:28486772-28511095 GCA_030068025.1 Parauchenoglanis punctatus | reverse complement strand
GATAGAGAGAGAGACAGAGAGAGAGACAGAGAGAGAGAGAAAGAGAGAGAGACAGAGAGAGACAGAGAGAGAGAGAGTGAGAGACAGATAGAGATAGAGAGAAAGAGAGAGAGAGAGAGAGAGAGAGAGAGAGAGAGAGGCTGATGTAGCGACAATGAGCTAGAGAGAGAGAGAGAAAGAGACAGGCCAGTAATATAGAGACACAGAGAGAGAGTGTGTAACAGAAAGAGTAAAAGAAAGAGAGCGAGAGAATTATGGAGAGATGCAGACAGATAGAAAGAGAGGGACAAAACAAGGGTCAGGCAGAGGGAGATCAAGAGAGAGAGAGAGAGAGAGTGAAACAGAGAGAGAGAGAGAGGCAGAGAGAGAGAGAGCGTAAGGGAGAGAGAGAGGCAGAGAGAGAAAGGGAGAGTGAGCAAGAGAGAGAGAGAGAGAGAGAGAGAGAGAGAGAGGCAGAGAGAGAAAGAGAAAGTGAGTAAGTGAGTGAGAGAGAGACAGACTTATGGACAGAGGCAGAGAAGAAGAGTAAGAACGAAACAGAGGTAGAGAGACAGACAGAAAGAGAGAGAGAGGCAGAAAGAGAGAGAGAGAGAGAGAGAGAGAGAGAGAGAGAGATGCCTGACCTTATCAGACGTAATAATTTTTTTCGTTGATGAATATGGAGTGATATAACATCGTAAACTCACAACGCAAAGACCAAAGTATTGATTTTTTTTTATCCTGTAATGAATACCTTTATATGAAGCCTGTGGTTTTTTTAGATGACAAAATCAAATCTTAGAGAAAAGGACACTGCATTTATTTACCTAAGTGTAATGTAGTTACAGAGCTCTGATCTGATCTGTGTCTCTGTCATGCTCCAGAAGAGAGCAAGAGAGAGAGCAAGAGAGAGAGAGAGAGAGAGAGAGGTGTGTGTGTGTGTGTGTGTGTGTGTGTGTGTGTGTGTGTGTGTGTGTTATCACAGAGCTCTCTCTCTCTCTCTCTCTCTCTCTCTCTCTCTCTCTCTCATCATCCTTCACCTGAGATGTACAGCAGTGTCATTACGCCGCCGTAGGTGTGAAGGTGTGTGGTGGTGTGTTCTCAGGGTCCTCACCTCTAATTTGGTGCTTCTCTAACACACACACACACACACACACACACACACACACACACACTCCAGCATCCCGGGTGTGTTTAGTTGTTTCAGCTGTTCAGTAACAGGCTCACCGTGAGCTGTGACCTTTTAAAAAGAGCAAGCTGCACTTTCACAACCGCTGTCCTGGACTCTGCTGTAGCCTGCAACTGTGTGTGTGTGTGTGTGTGTGTGTGTGTGTGTGTGTGTGCTGCATTCTGCATCAGGATGAGCATTACTTAAATAAAGAGCAGTGATGAGAGAAAAGATGGATTAGAAAGTTTTGAACGTTCAGTCTAAATGAAAGGAACGTAATTTTAGACTTTTAAAATGTGAAATCCTGAAACAATAGAAATTTTCTAGGCCTTTAGATTCTGTGCTTACAGATATAAACTTAAAAAACTGTGCTTAAAGATATATACAGGGGGGATATGTATATATTTTGAAGAAATAAAATAATGAAGTATTTTTCTTTAAATGTAATACAATGTATGGGGTCAAGCAAAGACCGTGTGTAGCTTTTGAAATATTTTGTTTTATTCATTTTTATTAACATTAACATGGTTTGTGTTTATTCCATGTTGAGACATTTTATTTATTTTTATTAGAGGAGTCCTTCTTCGCATAATTAAATAATGTGAAATAAAATAAAAGTGTAGCCTTGATGGAAGGTTCAGACCTGGAGATTATTATAAACTAACTAACTAACTAACTAACTATCCATCCAACCAACCAACTAACTCTATAAAGTCTCCCATATACCATTTTTAATAAATAACTGTAAATATTAATTTATTAATTATATTTTATTAATGTAATAATGCATTCCATTATCTTGTATGTAGCATTTTCATTTAATTTAAAATCAAATAAAAATAAATAAAAGTACAATAAAAGTGTAGTCCTAAAACTCATTCATGCAGCCAGAGATTTGAAATAAAAGGATTTTTGATGCCTCCCATATGTTAATTTCTAAATTAATCTTTATTATTGACTTGATTTTGATTTTTGTGTTTATTCCATGTCGTGACATTAACAAGTTCATTAGCCTCATTATCATCTATATAAGATAATAAAGTGAATAAAATGAGTATAAACAATTATTATGTTCTAATCGGCGGGGCTCACAGAGCTGGAGATATGAAATGTATAAATACTTATTATTAATATTTGCTATAGACACTTATAAGAAGCTGACTGTGCGACTTGTTTATTTTGCGCAAATCTTCCGAGAGAAAACAGCGTCAGATTGTTGGGTTACTGAGATATATATTTAAATAAAAAAAATATAAGTCATATTTTTATTAATCCACAAGTTTATTTAGCAAAGCACGAGAGATTGATATTCATACCGGCTTCCTTTATAGAAGACAGACACAATGCAGAGATGCAGAAATGACATCATTTAGGAAAAAACAAAACAAAACAAGTAAGCAAAAAAAAAAAAAAATGCGTGATGTTAATGATAAACTGAAAAGAAAAATAGAAAATATTATTCAAGAATTATTTCAATATGAAATGAAAAGTGGTTTAAGAGCTCGTCATGTCCATGCGTAAAACCGTGATGCGGTAGAAAGGACAAAGCTTTATACACTGTTAAATCAGAAACTTGAACACAGGTAGTCTGTTTTAAAAAAGGGCTGTGTATATGGGGAATTCTATCTTTCTGTTTTCTTTCTTTTCTTTCCTTCTTTTGCAGGCGGAAACGCAAACGACGCAAACCGACGACGCGTTTCGTTCCACGCGTTTTTATTTTAAATCCGAGCCTCTGAGCGATAAGATAAGGCAAATGGCATCCCATATGATTATCAGAGGAGGAAAAGAAAGCGTTCGGACTTATTCATGCTGTGATTATGACTTTTCTTTAAACACTAAAATGACAGAGACTTCACATCGGGGCGCAAAAGCTGCCTTCATGATATTATTTATCTCATGATCACGTGACCGCGGAATAAAACAGCCTTTAAACCGCAACAACAACAAAAAATAGCCCATGTAACAATTCATTTGCCAAAAATAAATGTAGGTATGTAGTGATGTCTCTGAACCCAAGGTTCGTGTGGTCTCGAAATGAATTCATGATTTAAATAATATGGCTCTGTTTTTTCCGCCATTTCAGTTTGGATCACTATTTTGTCATGACGGGCCTTACTTAGTCAAATTTGCTGTGTAATACAGAAAAAAGCCTGTTTTATTCCACGATGGTGCTCCTTCAATAAATGCATAGATGCGTAACTATAGCCTAGATAGTTTTAAACTGCATTATTGTATTATTTATTAATTGTAATGAACAAACCCTTAAAATCCCAACTCATAGCTTAATATTCAGTTATAAAGCATTTTATCAAGGAACTACAGTGACACTATAGTGAAAGGTATGCAGTTATTGACGTCTGGGGTAAATGATATAAAGGATTAACAAGCTCATAGGATGAGTTCCTTTCCCCGACAAGAACAGAAACCAAAAAAACAAACAAAAAAGGCTACTCCTTGGATCTGCTCTTAGCTCTTGCGCTGTTGTGTCGCAGGCTTCGTGGACGCGTTTAGTCCAAGGAGAGTGGAAGAAAATCTCCTTCGCTTGAGTAATAATGTAGAAAACTCTGATAAAGTTCCAACGTGTTCAGAAGGGTAACGTGTCACGAAAGAGCTTCTCGATGATGGCGGGCGTCGGGACCAAGTCTTCGAGCTTCAGGTAAAAGATGCGCTGAAGTCCTTGTGTGCACAGCGTGCGCAGTTCAGGGAGCTTGGCCAGCAGTTTTGACAGATGGCCACTGCAGGGCACGTGATCCTTCAGGCAGGTTAAAATCTTGCTCTGAAGCTCCTCCGTCTTTTTGGGCTCCTTGAGGCCGTGCCTCTCTGTAGAATAAAAAAAAAACCTAAGCTTTAATATGAGATAATGAGGAATAGGAGAAAAGGGTTGTGTGGTGTGAATCCCGAAAGTCACCTGTGATTATCGTGAGCGCAGCCATGCAGGAGAACGCCGGGACGTCTATACGCATGCTCTGGAGGCTTGAGGAGAACTCTGCGATGGAGTCGATCCACTCTCCGAACGCACGCACGCACTGCAGCCTGTGTAAGACGACACCGCTGCAGAAAATGAGCTTGTCCTCCATCAGATTGGATCTGGATGAAAAAATTGGAAGAGAGAAGCATGAAGACAGCTGTAAAGACGTTGGAGAGAAGACCAAAGATCTTATATGCAATGAAAAATTTCACCTGTACGCCAAGCGCAAGACGAAAAGCTCCAGAAACGCGGAATCAAACAGCAGCTCCTGGTCGCATTTCGGGACCTCGGTGAAGCCAGGCATTTTCTCGGCCCAGCCACGGATGATGCTCATGGAGCCCATTAGGAGGTCGTAAAACTGCTGGATGTGAAGGGTCTCGTCCCCGGCGCTGTGGTAGTCCGGGTTGGGCTGAAACTGCAGAGGAAGCCATTCTGTCATTCTGTAAATTAGATTCTAGCAAAATCAACAAATGGTACATTTTACTTTTCTCCAACACAAGCTTAGGGACTCACTTTGGAGTAATCCAGGCGGGCTACGGAGGGGTTGGAGTCCATGTGGGCCCTCACCAGAGCGCTCAGGAGATTGGCAGGTGATAAGGAGGTGGGCATGTCCTGGGGGCCTTTGGGTTTGGATGGGAGACGACCTCGTCGACCTTTTAAACTATCCGTTCTTACGACTATAAATTAACCCCCCAAAAAACACCCCTCATTAGACTGAGATTTCGTTTATATTTATCACACACACGACAAAAGGATAATGTCAAGAACGTAAGATTTAAAACAATCCCAGACAGTTTCATGTTGGCCGTACCTTCTTTTACCATCCCGACGACGAGGCACTTCTGAAAGCGGCAGTACTGGCACCTGTTCCTCCGCCGCTTATCGACAGGGCAGTTTTTGTTCGCCAGACACACATATTTGGCGTTTTTCTGCACCGTGCGCTACAGAAGACAACAGCAATTAATAACTCATACCTGACAGAGCACAGTTTCATCACTGAACAAGAGGCTCTCGAGTCTGTGCTAGAGAAAAACAAAGCAAAGCTGGCTAATACATTCAGGAGCAGGACGGAGCACACGCCGGGTAAATACAGAACCGTGGATCGCCATAAATCGGGGGTCCCACGGCACTGACTCTATGACCTCTCTTGTCGGATTAGTGCAATTATCCCATCACGGCACGGTGAGCTAAAGAGGCGGCTGGGAATTTCACTCTCTCTTCACTCATCCACCCCCCAACACCTCCAACCCCCCACCCACCCTACATCAAAACACGAAATGCCTATTTAACAACTGAACACATCTCACATCTCCCAGGTGCTTATAGATACTGAAGACTTCTAGACTTTTCCTTCCAGCTTTATTCACTTCTTGAAGAGATTGATAAAGCGCTCATGACATACATCTGGTGTGTTAAATGAAGGAAATTTAAAGCTATATCTCAAAACTATGAGTTGGGATTATTTTGGAAATGCATTCCTTCTTTGGGTGCCAAGGATTTAGGAAGTGCGGTGTTCCTTTTCAGTTATTCATTTAATATGATTAAAGGGTACCAAACTGGACTTTTCCTTGTCAACAGGGTGCCAATCTTTTACCTGGAAAGTTGTAGATTTACCTTTAACGTTAACTCTAAAAGGTCATGCTAAGATCCTGTTAAATCATTTTTAAAGGTAGAATATCTCCATACCTATTAAAGGTACAAAAGATAAGGGTACTCAAGAAGCAAGCAAAGGTTCAGTTTAGTGCACTTTGTCCAGTCCATTTCTGGCAAGATATCAAATTTACTTTAAACTAGAAAAATGGACACAAATTGGTTTGATGATGAAGTTTTTTATTTTTCTTCAAGATACCATTTTTTATTTTTCTTTTCTTTCATCAAAGATAGAAAACTCTCACGTTAGAAATAAACTCACCAAAGGTCTTTTTGCTTTTGCTCTTTTTGTGCAATCAAATATGTCTTTAAGGACCACTTTTATGCACTTTTAAAGCTTTCATTTATAAAGAAAAATCTAATAAAAGGTACACCATGTGAACTTTCCCACATAAAAGACACACGTAATGTACTAAAGCTGTACGCATTAGGTATCATGTGAATGATGAGGAGCAGTGTCTGTATTTCATGAATTTCATGTTTATTAGTGTTGGGAAAAAAGGGTACTAAACTGTAGCCTTTACTTGTGTTTACCCTTAAGACTACACATTTCATACCTTTAGTATAGCTTTGATTTAATTAAATCTGGCTACAACCTGATGCACTGTTAAAGTTGATTGAAAAATTATTTGTAAATTATTTGTTCATAGAGTAAAGGTTTTTTTTTTTTTAAATGCACCTTTCTAGGTAGCCAATAAAAGCACTCTTAAGGGAACAGCAAAAAGGAAAGGTGCCGTTTAGCACAAGTTTAGCTCCCCTAGTATGTTGTGTTCAAAAGGAGAAAAAAAAAGAAAAGCATACCTTGAAGAACCCCTTGCAGCCTTCGCACGTGCGCACTCCGTAGTGCTGACACGCCGCGTTGTCACCGCACACCGCGCACAGACCCTCTCCATGCGGGGGGCCACGCGAGGCAGTCGGAGAGCACGAAGAAGACGAAGAAGAGGCCACGGGGCTCTCCATCAGCACTCGTCCGTGACTGATGTGCAGGCTGTGATGCGCGAATCCCAGGCTGCCGTGGTGCTGTGCGTGCTGTTGCTGCTGCTGCGGCTGTTTCCTCAGAGGCGCGAATCCGTGCTGCGCGGCGCCGTCGAAGCGCATGTGGCACGCGGAGACGTGCGCACTCGACGCGGATGGCTTGAACGAGAAGAAGCGCGTCACGGCGCTCTTGCGCTGCTGCTCCATCAGGTAGCTCGGATGCAAGCCGTGCAAAGACGCCGCGTCGTCCCACGCCGGAGCGAAGCCCGAATGACACGGTTTGTAGTAGGACGCAGCAGCGGCGGCTGCGGCGGCGGCAGCAGCGACGGCGGGGTCCTCTGCGTGCTGCGCGTGCTGCGCGTGCTGCTGCTGCTGCTGTTGCTGCTGGTGCGCGTAGCCAGCGTGCGCCGCGGTTCCGTCCTCGGACTTGACCGAGAGATGATCGGCGCAGTGCGGAAGCTGGTAGAGGCACGGCGGCTTGGCCTCGTAGCTCGCAGCGCCGCCGGCTGAGTCAGAGAACGTGTTGAAGCTGGGAAGCGACGTAGACGCGGCGGCGAGCTCCGCGTTCGTCAGGTCCATGCTGAACTTGACGAACTCGGGCGTGAGGAAGTCGCAGCTGTACTCGCTGTAGCTGTAGCTCTGACACGCAGGACTGGCACCCGGAGGAGAGGTGCCATACTGAGCCTGCACGCAGGGCATCTCTGAGGAGAGGGCAAACAAGACAAATCAATTCTGGCTCACAAACTTGGTCCTGGAGAACCTTGCGCGTTGGAGCAGGCTGCACACCAAAGACGCGCAGGACAGGAGGCTTCTCCAGGACACTTTACGCGTCATAGCCTTGTACATAACCGCAGACATATAGATGGTGTGTACGCGGTTTATTTATTATTACTATTATTATTATTATTATTATTATTATTATTATTATTATTTATTCCGGTTTACACACCTGCTGATTTGGGTTCTCGTGAAATCGCTGCAAGTTCACTGGATGCACCGGTGCGTGCGCTATAATTTTTTCTGTCCTGCGGATAAAAAAAAAGGCTGTTATTCTGTTTTCCCAAAGTTAAGATTACTAGAGAGAGAGAGTAAGAGAGAGAGAGAGAGAGAGAGAGAGAGAGAGACTTGCATTTTTTTTCATGTGCTAAAATTGATTCCTTACCTCAGTTTGCTTTCCTAAATGTTCTAAGCGCTTTTTCCATCTCGGAAAGAACTTTGAAAGAAAAAAAAAAGAAAGCCAGGTAGCACAGCGTCCCCGGTGCGTCCTCGCTCCCCCGCGTTAACGCAACTGGCGCTCGAGCGCAACGTGCCTTTGTTTATGGGCTCGGAACGCCGCAGCCCACGTGCCAAGGATGCAGACGTCATCGGCGTCAACCCCTGACGCGCTCCGAGCCGGAGGACAGAAAGGCACTTGTGTTTTTGCGCACTTGTCTTGGGTGGCGCACTTGTGCAGAGTAAAAGACACTGACGCGTGGGTCAGAATAGTCTGTGCTGCTCTGGCGCACTATTTAGTACTCTTTTCTGCAAAGTGGAACACGTCCGGTTTGCAAATTATGTTTATTTTGTGTAAAACGCATGGACACGTTAGTTCCTGCTTCTCGTACTCTCAGGAAAAAGAGTACTAGACTGCACGAGCCCTCTGGCATTGTCGCTGACATGGTACCATGAAGGGTACACATTTAGTACCTTTAGTGCATACCTGGGAAAGTGCTTCCATTATTTTTAAAGGTGAATGATACATAAGGTACAACAGAACGCTCCCTTGATGGCAGTGACAAGCAGAATAAGTCTACCTTCATTGGTACCTTTATTTCTAGGTGTATAGTGTACCTTTAAAACTTTACTTTAAAAGATAATTAAAGTTTTTAATCCATATTTCCAAATATAGTGAAAGATACAGGTGCCAAAGATAAGAGTACTAAAGAAAAGTACCTTTTAGTACCCTTTTTTGTCTGTGTCAGAATTGTAGTGTGCTATGATGCACAAATACTCCTTTTTTATCATCACCATTACTATTATTATGTTATTATAATCAAACAGTGCATGCTGTAAGAGGTGTGATAAGTAATAATGCAACAAAAAGAATATGTAGTGAATGTGTTATAAATATCGCATAACACCTTGTTTAACCTCTGTGCGTTTTTGCAAATGCAAACCTCTGCGCACAAGTATTACAACTAATATCATTTAGTTTTGCTTTCTTTCACTACTAATATCCATTTACTTAATAATTATAATAATAATAATAATAATAATAATAATAAATTTTGGGCTAAATTGCCATTCCTTAATAACCTGTATAGCAACTTTTAACTCTCTCAGATTAAATACCTACAAATGATCTACCTAACCTGTCTTTGGAAGATGTTTAACATGCACAGACTTGGAGAAATCAGAAATCAGTTTCAACTTGCATTTATTTCTTCAGATGACAGGTCTAAGGTGTTATAAGACCTGTTATAAGACCTATAACAGGTGTCTGACATTTCAGTGTGATTAGATCACCTTTGATTTTACAATTTCAGCTTTGAAGATGCAGTGAGATGTCAGAAAGACATGGCTTGAGCTAATACGCTCGTTCACATCGATCAATTCCACATCACATTATATTTATAATGTGATTTGCCTGGAACAGTGGCTCACTGCCTCACAGCTCCAGAGTCCCAGAGTCTATCCTGAGCTCTGTTTACAGTCTGTATGGGTTTCCTCTGGGTTCTCTGGTTTCCTCCAACCTCCCAAAAACATGTCAGGTGGATTACCAATGCTAAATTGCCCCTAGAGGTATGAATGTTTACATGTGCACGGTGTATAGGATGTATTCCAACCTTACACTCAGCGTTCCCAGGATAGATTTTGAATCCACCATGATTCTGACAAGAATAATGCACCTCCTGAAGATGAATGAATGAAACTCTCTGATATGTTGTACTATAGTTTGTGATGAATCAGCTCAAATTTGTTTGGTCTGACCGAAGAAAAGGGGACTAAACTACCGTACATTGTCATCGGGGTAGTAATACAAAGAGCACACCTTTTGGACCATTAGTTCAGGGAAAATATGTATTGTAGCTTTAAAGCTTAAATTTCAAGTTTAAATAACTTTCCAGGTGAAGGAAAGACATTAAAGGAGTAAAATATGAAAATACAATAAAATAAAAGTGGGTTTTTTTTTTTTTTCTCAGAGTGCATGACCAGAAAAGAACCCAACAAATATACCATCTTGGTCATATTTCCAAGCACACCTTAGACTGGAAAGATTAAAAAAAAAAAAAAAAAAGAAAGTTTTTGTCCAAGATTACTTAATGTTTGTGTGGAGGAAACTCCATGGACAGTCATGTTATCCATGTGCATATGCTGAACACACACAATACACAAACCCAAAGGTTTCAAAATACAACTCGTTTGCCCGGGGATCAAGTGAAAACAGGATTTTCGTGTGTTTGTCAAATGACCAGTTCCTTTTCTAGAGTATAATGTAGATGTGTGGTGTGGTGTTTGTGTGTGTGTGTTTGTGTGTGTGTGTGTGCGTGTGTGGTTAGGCCTTCCCAAGGCTCATTGTTCAGAACAGAAGTAGGTTATAGCCCTTGCACCAGAAACGTAATAATGACGTGGTTATCTGCTTTGCCTCTTTATCACGTTTTAGGGGAAGTTTCGGTAATTTGGGATGTTGTTTAATCCGAGCCCAGACGCAGTGTCGAGCTGAAGGCTGTCCATTGTGCAGAGGGAATCCCGAGCTGACAGAGGCTACTTTGTTCAGCCTGTGGTGGATCGCGTCAGCGGCGACGTCAGTGGGAGATACCCCATGAACCGTGCTGAGCTCAGGAGCTTACCTGCACCTGGGAAACAACGCTGGAGCAAGAAGACACCCGTGTGAGGAAAAACATCAACAGTGCAAAGTGATATGTGTTACACCTGTTCTTCTGAATCTCACAAATCTGTAATAAGTAAGAAATGTCGTGAAAATTCATTGTAAGTTATTTATAAAAGTTTGGTTATTTGTGTGGTTTAAATTGGCAAAAAGTCCAATCTCTCAAATGTCACTTAGTAAACACTTAAAAACACATAATAACTACTGTTTTGTTGTTTGCTACTGAGGTTGGTTAATTTGACACCTCTATCAAAATCTCTCAAGCTTGTAGTTTTTACTCATATCTCATGTAGGGACCATATCTCATACATTTTCACATGTATAGTCCGAATAATTTCATAAATCCCATAATGTCGTTACAGAAAAGTCACATGAACATAAAGTCACATGACTAACCACGTGATTCATGTTGTTACGTTTTCACATAGTTCACGTGGCTTTATTTTTTATTTGATAGATAGATAGGTCATGTGACTATATTATTATATTCATTGGTTTTTCACATTTTACGTTATTTTTCCACATGTAGGACTTTCTCACTTCGTTTTTTCCACAAGTTTTATTCACATGATAAAAAGTCGCGTGAAACGTTTTCACATCTTTACGTGGACTTTCACTTATGTATTTGTTTGTTTGTTGACACACCTACAATTAAAAAAATAATTTTATTTAGTTAAAAAACGATAAAAAAAAAAAAATACATACAAAAATAAGATAAAGAATTAAAAAAATTATTATTTTTTTAATTCAGATTTATTAATGGGACTTTAAATGACAACCATTTGTTATTTCATAAATACACTACCTATGTAAGCAACAAAAGAAATACACACTTAAAGTATGTGACCTTAAGTAGTTTCAGAAAGCAAGAACAAATTAGCGAGCACTTATTGGTAATTACTGAACCGTTACCTGTTCTGAATCATACCAAGGCTAACCTATTATTAGTATATTTTTAAACCAGTGTCAATATCCTTTGTCTTTGTTCCACTTTGACACCTCCTTTGTCTCCATTCACTTATCTCCAACAGCTCCACCACATCATCTAACCTATATAACACTTTTTATCGCTTTATAAACATTAAAAACTCCTGCATTTCTCAATCCAGCTTTCTCTAGTAGTGCGTCAGAAGGACACGCCCCCTCCGCTTTCCGGAAACACGATTGGACAAGACGAAGGAAGACGCGTTCTGATTGGTTCATCCTCGTGCCTGTCAAACTCAAAGCGTGATCGCGCATTACTTCCTGGATAAGACAGAAAGCAGCGTTGAGGTTGCCTTCAGCTGTTTATGCTTCTTTTATGCTTCAGCATTTCGTCTAATAGTAAGTACAGCATATATTCTTTGGTTCTTATGTGTATATTCTTAAAAGGATATTGGGTAAAATCTGAAAGCAGAGAGGGAGAGAGAGAGAAAGGGAAGAGGATATAGAGATATGGCAGTATTTACTGTATCATGTTTTGCCCATCCCTGTAAGCTGCTGTCACGCCTTATACTTCATTATAATGGGTTCATAATGAGCTGTAATGAATTATAATACTATTCTATTCAAAATAAAAGCCCTGCTTCTTAGCAGGACCATGCCTGATGCTGAGGTTTGCCCTTACTAATCTCCCATGAGGGGTTTCCCTTTCACAAACAAGTGCATCTGAGACAAGTACAGAAAATAGCCCTGGTTAATGTAAACACTGTGTTTATCCCAAAAGCATGCTTTAACCTTTAAGTTAAGGGGTGCCAAAATTTTTGGACATGGCTAGGAAAATATTAAAATGTCTTGATTAATGTCACTAATGATGTCTAGGGTGGAAAGTTTAATCCGAGCATGCGCTCTCAGAATACAGGGTACTAGACTGTACCCTAAACATGGTACCTAAACATCTTTACTAGCCTTAAAGTATTTTTCATCGTGAAACATACAGTAAATATCTTATCATACTTCATTGAAAAGGGAAAGTAAAGTACCATTTTTTTCTGAAAGTGTATGTCATTTATTTATTTATTTATTTATTTATTTATGAGTAGAACTCCAAACCTCACAACCTCAACAACGCACAAGTCGGCTGATAAATAACGCCAACGTGGATGTCATGACTTCTTTCTTTGAATAAAGTCCAGGTTTAAAAAGCGATATAACTTCAATATGTTGTATACAGAATAATGAGCCATATATTTGAGTAGTTGAATTATAAAATAAATCTGTGCTAAAGGGCTCTGTGGAGATCCATTTGTCCAGAAATAGAAAATAATTTGTGTTACAGTGGATATTACCACTGTGTATCATGTGCACAACACTCATTTAGAGTCCTGTTAGAAGATTTACATATTCAGTGTTACACTTATGTCTTTTTTACTTACGTAATTCCCAGTAAACTGTAACAAATAAAATAAAAACCCTAAACAACTCCACGTGTTCAAAAACTTTAGACTGTTCGTATATGTGGAATAGTAATACTCATCTGATAAAGTCAGTCACATGACGTGATGTTTAAGTTCACCATGACACAGCCATGCGTAGGATGCATGATAACAAGTGGTTGTAAAAATGATAAAACGCACCCACTCACGCACAGAGAGAGAGAGAGAGAGAGATCAGTGAGAGTGACAGCTGAATGGTCAAACGTTTTCTATTTCTGTCGTTCGGTCACGTCGGGGTCTCCACTGGCTCTCAGATGTGAAGGGAGACCTTTTGGTGAAAGAGATCAATATAAACAAGAGGCTGGATGAGAAATGGAGTGCAGGCCATATACTCATGCGTACACACTTATACACACACGTATATGTAGTCTAAGGCCGTTTACAATTTAAAAGGTTTTAAAATGCGTCTTGAGCGTTCAGGTCACAAGTGGACTGCCGAGACACGTCGCCGTTTACACCTGTGTTTATCGTGCGTCTCCAAGGTGTCCAGCTGACCGCTTTTGTTCAAATTTCTTTACTGCCTACATCACTAGAAGGGGTCTAAATGTTTTAGCAAATGAAACAGTTTGGAGATCCTCAGAGCTGCTACATACAGTATGACCCCGTTTACAACTGGTATTAAAATGCGTCCTGGGCGATCTGATCACAACTGGACGGCGCTAAATACAAATGGAAATGACGTCCACGATGCATTCGCTCAAACCACTTGCCGAGGTGGTCTGGGACGCATTTAACCACATACCTCCTGTAGTGTAAACGCTAATGCGTCCCGATGTGTCCCCGAAACGGACGTAACAGGAAAATACGTCATTAATGCTGGACACGGAGGTTGTTTTGTTAACAGCGCGACACGCTAGAAAAAAAGGAGAGGAGCAGCGATGTACGTGGTTGGAGTGCCGGTAAATAATGAAGGTATGTTGCAGGTTTTACATTTTAATATAATTTTCCGCGGGGACCTTTGACCTTCTAGCGGAAGTGATGTAGGACGTAACGAAATCTGAACAAAAGCTGTCAGCTGGACACCTTGGAGACGCACGATAAACACAGGTGTAAACGGCCACGTGTCTTGGCAGTCCATTTGTGACTTGAACGCTCAAGATGCATTTTAAAACCAAGTGTAAACAGGGCCATGTGTACAACGAGGCTACTGACTGTAGATCATCTGGACCCTTTTTTGTAACCTGTCCGTCAATACAAATGGACCACTACTTATTATTAGCGAGCATTTTTTTTTAACTCAGTACGGAGTGCTGTTTTTCGTGACTCCAGTTTAAACTAAACACACATCAGTACCATTTTCCCTGCCAGAGTAGGAGTACATGATTTTTGGTACTTGTTGATGCCATCTTAGAGTGAAGCGCATGAAGGCTATCGCATGCTTCTTCTAGTGTAACTCACTCAGAGGAAAGCGCTGTCTGCCCTCTTCCACATACACGATCTTACAGACTCCCACGACTGGCTAGTGTCACGGTGATTGACGAGTGTGCCCCTCCCACTGAGCGATGGCCAGTTTTGCTCTCTAGGACTTCTGAACTCGGAATTCAAACTCATGATTTGCGAATGTTAATGTTCATCAAAAGTGTGTTCCTGAACTTAGACTACTTTAACTTTAAAGCATAACTTCAAGACTGAGAAAAAAGAGAGGATAATGAGGCGACGGTTATGTTTATAGCTGCTACAGCATAAGTGTGAACTTTTTTTGGACTCACTACCATGTCAGTGTCTCTGCTGTCCTGAGAATCCAGTCGTGCTCGTCCGCTGGTCAGTCTCCTACAATGATGGATAATAAATCACCTAATAAATAACAGCTGAACAGCGCTTGTGTAAGCAGGGCATAAATGCGTCTGCTAAATGCTGTCAACGTGAATCTAAATGTAAATATCTGTCGGGGGGGGAAACGATCCGGGAAAAGATATGGTTAATGAATAAACCACGAGGAGAGGACTGAGAAATAAAAAACGTGCAGCCAGCAACGAACCGTGCAGTGGAGATTATCGTTGCATTCTGTAATGATTCTTTACTCTAGCCAGAGGCTGTTGGTCTTAATACCAAACTGAGATTTAAGTTTTACTCTCTCTCTCTCTCACTCTCTCTCTCTCTCTCGCGCTCTCTCATGCGATTTGAGTCTCGGTTTAAAATTATATCTGCGAGTTGAGTTAAGGATAACGCTGAGAAAAAACAAAGTCTTAGATTCTTTTTAGAGGTTTAGCGGTAATTCAGTGCATTAATTACGGAGGTCACACGGACTCACATGGGTGCACTTACTTTCATTCCATCATACTCCATGCTCGTTCTATATGCCATGCTATGCTACACTACACTACACTACACCACAGCTTTTATCCACCACACTATAGTATATTATACTTATTTTATCTAGTATACCATACTGTACTTATTCTGTACAATACTGTATTTTACTGTCCTATCCTTATTTTATCTACTATACTACAATATATTATACTATACTATTCTATTCCTATTTTAGCTCTCTATGATGTGCTATTCTATACTATGATAATTCATACAATACTAATTTTATCTACTATGGTATGGCATACTATACTATAGAACCTATATTAATCTATACTATAACATACTGCAGTTTTTTATGCCATACTATAGCATATTATACTAATTTTATTTACTATGGTTTGTTATTCTATACTATACTTATGTTATCCTATGCTACACTATACTAAACTGTGCTATACTGTGCTATACTATACATTTTTATTCAATATACTATAGTATATTATATTATACTTATTTTAACTACTCTTCCATACTGTACTTTACTGTTCCATCCTTTTTATCCACTATACTATACTGCACTATACTGAACACTATACTGTATCACGCTATACTGTGCTATACTACACTGTTCTATACTACACGGCACTAGACTATATCACACTATACTGTGCTATACTACACTATACTGTGCTATACTACACTCCACTATACTATATCACACTATACTGTTCTATACTACACTGTGCTATCCTACACTGCACTATAATATATCATACTATACTGTGCTATACTACACTGTACTATACTATATCACACTATACTGTGCTATACTACACTGTGCTATCCTACACTGCACTATAATATATCACACTATACTGTGCTATACTACACTGTGCTATCCTACACTGCACTATACTATATCACACTATACTGTGCTATACTACACTGCGCTATACTACACTGTGCTATACTGTACTGTACTATACTAGGGTGATATGACAAAACTAAGTGCACTCACTTCGGTACATGTAGATGTTGCTACCTTTCAGTCTGTATACTTATCATAATAATTCATAATATTAATTCCCCAACCAGGGGAACTAAAACTAAATTTCTCTTTTTATTTATTTTTTTAAACTGCAGGCTCTAGAACAAGGGAAATCCTGCAAATACATTCAACAAAACTCATTCACTCACCATTCCATTTTTGCTTCACTATTTATTAGCACTTATAAGACCCTTTTCAGGTCCCTTTACATTTATATTCATATTTATTTATTTATTTAATTGATGCCTAAATACCTGCTAGGTGTATAGTTTCTGTATCTGTTTTTTCTTACCGCAGGAGATATGGTGTAGTTTTCATAATGCACCACATACACTGTTGTTCTGCTTTTGCCTTTTTTTTTCAGGTTTTAATGATTTCAGTTTGATTGAATTTGACTCCACTGTACTTTCCTCGAGACAGATCAACAAATAAATGTGAAGTGAATCGTGTTAACACGGCTCGTATGTCTACTTCATTTTATAGCATATAAAAGTGTAAAAACAAATGCTGATTCTCTACCATTATACTTTTTTGAATGTATCCAGGGACTAATGGCGTTTCGGAAAGCGGTGAAAGGAACCCTGATAGGGGGCGGAGCCATAGCTACAGCTTTTGGCCTATCACAGTTCGTGGAATACAGGAGGACTCAGGTACGTGTTTATGATAGAGGTATGATAGTGTTATAAATTATAATATAAGCTCCCTGGACAAACATGAGCCCTATTCACCAGTAGGTGCATTTGTTTGTGTAAAGTCAGAAATTATGTGCACCAGGATGAAAGTTTTTTAGCATAAAAGCAGATGTTTATGACCAGTGTGGACCAGTCAGTTGGTCAGACTCTGGGGTTTTGTTCAGTTCGTGTCTGAGAGCAGCAGCAGGAGGAGGAGTGGCTGCAGCTCGTGGCAACACGTTCCATTACATGTCTGATCTTAATCAAGGAACGTGTTGCTTTTGTGCACCTTCTGTAACATTCCTCCACACTTACACGAACATGAAGTCACGCAACTATAAATAAACTAAAGTTACTCTGTATTTATTAACAACCGCTCACCATCTTTCAGTATATCATGCTAAACAATGACAGAAAGGAGTGTAGTCTGATTATATGTGAGGAATAAAACACTCCATGTCATGATGTTAAAAGCACAAGAAATGCCGGAGAGAAGCTTTGTGATTCGAGACAGGCGCGTGTTATTCTCTTAACACCGTTGTCTTATCATCAGCTCGTATTTGCCGAAGGAACAAGGCACTTAAAGAATACCAAACAAATTGTTCCTCACTTGAATATGAAATCATGAACAATTTGATCCCCATTCACGCCACCAGGGACCGCAGCGCTCATCACGATGTACCTGTGTTTAGACTGGCAAGAGCCCTAGGGGGTGCAGGGTCTCATCTCATCTGGATGCTGCGCTAAATAACTTAAGGTCAAGTAGATTAAGATAATCAACAAGGTCTTCGGAAACAAACGGAGGGGAAAAAAACCAGGGCTCGCACACACTCTTGAAGACCAACGGGGGTCCTGATTTACTCTCTCATCAGCTATTCAAATCCGCCACGAAGCGTTTTTATACATTATCCTCCTGTGTTCGGCGCTCCGGATCAGACTCCGGGGGATGAGAGTATCACGGCCTCTCAAGCATTCGGTTGCCAAGGCGCTGCATAATGTGGTCAACATGCGGTTAAACGAGAGTGGATTGACGAAAGAACAGTGTCAGGTTTCACAAACAGAAGTGTTTCGTGTTGGGTGAGGTAACCGAGTCTGTTGCGTGCTGCCGTGGCAAGCGTGGCTCTCGTCATGTCGGCGTTTGGTGGTTCCTGGGAGGAAATGAAAGTCCAAGTCCAAGTGTTTTCTTTGGAAAAAAAAAAAAAAAAGGCATGACAGCGCTGCTTATTTCACTTACCACTGGATTGGTGTGTTCATCAGCTGTTTAGACGCTTAAACTCAAACCTCAGTGTAAGACTAAAGCTAGCTCACAATTAGCTTTTCGGTACGCATGCATTCCGCATTTTCACTACAAGGCATGTGACTTGGACTCCAGCCAAGAATTCAGTAACTTTAGTTTGACTCGAGACTCAAAAAGACTGGAGGATCTCGCACTCGGAAAGCGGAGCTGTGCGTCAGGGGTTAAATAAAGGTCACAGACGGACCGATGAACTAAACTACTGTCAGTCCACAAAGTTCTGTTTGATTTATTGGTTTGCAGTTAAAAAGCTTTCATTATTAATAGAACTTTAACACTACATTTACGTTGCTAGCATTATATTTGGCATGAAGTGCATTTTGTCTCAGGACTTGACGTCTTAGCCTGAGATGCTCCGCCCACTGCATACGAAGTGTCTGACATCGAGGTCACAGTCACTGCATTTACCAAGTACACACTGTTTATTTATTTTAACATAACTTTATTTGCTTATTTATTCCTTCCTTTCTATATTTCTTTCTTTCTATGTTTAGGTTTATTTTTTTAACATTAAAACCACCTTTATTTATTTATTTACTTATTTAATACATTCTTTAAATATTTACTTATTTAATACATTCATTGATTTACTTATTTATGTATTTGCCATAACTAGTTTTCTTTCTTTCTATAACTAGCTTTTACATTTTTTTAACATAATAACTTTGTTTGTTTGTTTGTTTATTTGTTTCTTTCTTTCTTTGTCTTTTTTGTATCTATACCCAGCTTTTGTATTTATGTGACATGATAACTATGTTCATTTATTAGGTATTTATTAATGTATGTATTTATTTTAAATGATAACTTTCTCTCTTTTTTCTTCCATTGTGGGGTTTTTTTTCTTTGTATGACTAGCTTTTTTTATTGAACATGATAACTGTTTGTTTGTTTGTTTAACATGATATATATATTTTATTTATGCAGCATATTTCGCATTCTTTGTTTGTATTTAAATGTATTTAATACAAAGGTTTGAACTTTAATATTTCTATAAAATGTTTTAAAGATGAATCTGGCCCGGTTCTGCATCCAGTTTTATCTAAAAGTCTCCGTCGAGATGTCCGTTTTAATCTCCGAGCTTTACACGTGGGTGAAAAACACCATGCTGCGTTCACATTCCCGACTTCCCATTAACACACACTTTTGTTCTGTGTCTCGATGTTTATTTTTTTGTCCATCCATCTGCCTCCTGCGTTACCTCAACAACGCATCAGCCTAAATGGGTAAGCTGAAGAAAAGAAGAGAAGAACAGAAAGAAAGATTTTTGATTTTTAAAAATTAATCTGCAATCATGCATGTCAGAGACTAATCTTTGAGATTGTGATGTTAATTTGGTGTGAGTGTGTGTGTTTGTCTCCTCTATGGCAAGGGCACTGTCACGCTAGCTGGCTATCTGGCTAAGTGGCGCTCCGCTCGGCGGTGGCCGATTGCGTATTTGCATGAAATTCGTCGTTGCCTTCGTGTACTCGCAGGCGTGATTGCAGGACAGCCTCTCGCTTAATTGTCTGTGGATGTTTTAAATAAAATGTCCGTCCTTGGAAACAGACACTAATTATTGAATCTTGTTTTTACATGCTGTTACGGTCTAAATTGCAAATGTCTGGCTTCATTTGGTCATTTGCAAGTCAAATGCACCCCGCAGGCTTTCGGGGGAAAGATTGATGTAATCATTTAGACCGAATGCTAACGACAAAATGAATAAAAACGTTCCATTATGACTAAATATCGCTCGATATCTCGCTTTCCCGCATCGTGTCTTGTCTTAATTTGAATTTTTTTCGAGGGTTTTTTTGTCTCTGCACTGAGGACACCATGAGACAAACACATGCTTCATCTTCTTAAAAATATTGACTTTGAGAACTTACTCAAGTCGTGTGTGTGTGTGTGTGTGTGTGTGTGTGTGTGTGTGTGTGTGTGTGTGTGTGTGTGTGAGTGAGTGATTCAGAGGTTTCAAATGGTGTATTATTTTGTTTTATTTCTATCACTTCTTTTTACACCCAGGAGAAGAAAACAAAACAACTCTGTAACACACACAGATATTTATAGCCTTAAACTCTCAAACATCTAATTACCACATTCCTATTTAGCAGATGTTTGACTTTTACAAGCTAAAACAGAATCTACCAAGCTAGCTAATGTCTAAGTACTAAGCAATGTAATAAAAAAAGCACAAGTAAACTAAGCAAGCTAGCTAGCTTCAGACTGCCTTTTACACTGTATAAATAAGCAGCCAGTGTCTCAGACAAGTAACCAATAAACTAATAAAACAGCAGCCAAGGCCTAGCCAAGCTAGCTAATAATAGTTTACATTGTGCAAACTAGCAGCCTCATTTTTATCAAGCTAGCTTACATTAAGCTAATTATTGAAATCACGAAGCCAGTAGCCAATGTTGCTAGCAAGCTAGCTAACAATTATACAAATAAAACAATAGCTAGTATCACTAACATGACAGCTAACATTAGGCTGGCTATTATACTGACTAAATCAGTAAGCAAGCTAGCTAACAATTTGGGCTAACCGTAATATTAGCAAACGATTAGCCAGGCTTGCTAGCAAGCTAGCTAACACAAGTTTGACTATTATATTGACTAAATTAGAAGCCAAACTCACTAGCTAGCTTTATGGTACACAAGCTAGCTAGCTTTATGGTAAATATTATACTGGCTAACCCAGTAGCCAGGGTCCCTAGCAAGCTAGCTAACATTAGGCTGATTATTATAATGACTAAAAGAGTAACCAAGCAAGCTAGAAGTAGGCTACTTATTATATTTTACAAGCTAGTAGCACAGAGTTTTAGCAAGCTAGCTAACAATAAGTTAACTTGTCATTAGCCAGGTGGGAATTGGTAATGATTAATGATTAAATCACGTGAAATATTATTACATTTTTTTAAATACATTTTTCTAGACATAAACCGTGTCTAATATAGTTTAGAGGATTTCAGATTTCCTCAGATGCTTTTGTGATGTTTAATCATTTTAAAGATTCTTATGTTTTGCATTTCACACGGAGTGGATAGCTTAACATGCTAACTAGCCTGAACTTTAACCTTTTAATTCATCTATCGCTTTGTTTTGTCACAGGGGGAGAATTATTGCATGATTAACGTTGCATGCGACATCATTAACATTTAATTCTCCAAATTTCCCACGTTTCAGTCAGTCCGTGTTTGTTTGTTGAGATGTTTGTTGAGATGCTGCGTTTAAACGTGATCAGGCTCGGCTGGCGTACGTGGAGGCGGAAGGGCAGCTGAAGATGCCGTTTGAGGACAGACTGCCGACACGTGAGGAACAGCTTGCCACGCTGCAGAACACGCCCGAATTCGACGTGCTGGTGGTGGGGGGCGGAGCTACGGGATCAGGATGTGCTTTAGACGCAGTCACACGCAGTGAGAGCAACTTATTTATATTTTCAGTCTGGTGGAATTGACACGAACACGTCGGAGCAGCTCCACACGTGTGCACGGTTCATAAACGTCTAAAAAGTGCGCTTAACTTTTTTGTAAATGACCAGAGAAGGCCATGATTTTTTTTAATCATTTGAATTCATTAATATTTAGTAACATTTAGTATCATAATCTTAAATAGATTTTCCATGTGGGTTGAATTTAAAAAATATAAAAATGTAAGTTAAAGCTTCATTTATAGAAAGAAAAACAAATATGTATACATATATTTAGTTATTGCTCATTTAGCAAAAATTACATGTAATAAAAATTTTCTTTTTAAACATAACAACATTAGGATAAATAACACTAATATAAATAACACTGTGAACAATTCTGAAACAGTTGCTTTATACATACTGTAGATAGCATAAACGAATAATTAGTTTTTGTTTTTTTGGGGTTTTTTTAAAACCATGAACTGATAGTGAGTGTTTATTGAGCTTGAATATGTATCTTCATTTAATATGAAAATCAACCAGGACAATCGACTAAGTCTAATAATCAACTAAATACTTAAAAATAAATTAATAATAATAATAATAATGATGATGATGATGATGATGTCAGTGGATTTAGTCTGCAGATTTATGTTTTGTTTTTGTAAAATGTAACAAAAAAGTAACGAAATAATTGTCCATAATTGTAATGATGCAACATTATGGATCATGGTATTAAAAATTATTTTTTTAAAAAGTGCTTAAATTTTACTTTTTAACAGTTAAATTTTAGTTTTTAACAGTTTGTGTTCGTACTGTAGTAAAATAACGCCTTTAGATTATCAGTAGATAATCAGTAATATCAGTTTCTACATCGATGGCTTTGCTCTTTAAACTTTAGGATTTTAATTTCAATTTGCAGGATTGTCCCAAATGAGTTTTTTTTCCACTTTGAGTCATCGCTTACCTTCGTCTGCGTTTCTTCCTGATATTTAAACGTTGGTTTAAACGTTTTACTAAAACATCATGCTTCATCTTGCCTGTTTTTTTGGGTGATAATGAATAAAAATGTCCTTCCATTGTCACCCTGGCCTCTTCAGAAAGCAATATAGAGGCGACGCCGGACGAATGCAATATGCATGCTCTGATCTTTCCGTCCTCATGCATATTACAGGCAGTGGGGAAATCCGTATGAAAATGACACCCAGCGCAGTCTAAATATTTGGAGCTGTGGGAGCTCGAAATGCCAGTGCGCCACTTAATCTGTTTCCTCCCTCCTTTCCCTCTTCCTCGTCCTCCTCCTCATCCTCGCTCAGATCTGAAGACGGCCCTGGTGGAGAGGAGCGATTTCTCATCAGGCACCAGCAGCAGGAGCACCAAGCTGATCCACGGAGGAGTGCGCTATCTGCAGAAGGCCATCATGAAGCTAGATTATGAACAGGTGAAGGTCCTCGGCTTTTTACTCCATTTATGCGCGTGTTAGGAAGAGCGATTGCGACGAGGCGTGCGTCAAGGACCTTGACATTTTGGGAAGAGCGGAGAGGAAAAGAAAGAAAGTTAAAAGTAGTAAAAGAGGAAAAGACATGTTACAAAAGCCAAAAAGAGACTTTATTTACAATTGAGCTAAACTTGATCTGTGTTCCGCTTCAGGGACTTAAGTTCAAAAATACTTACACATAAAAAATTCTCTGTGTTTAGACTCCTCTCATGAAGGTGTTGAAATGAATTCGAGTTTTTATTTGTTTAGCTGACACTGTATAGTAAATGTATAGAGATTATGAAATTAATGCTCTCAATTTGCTCTCAGCTCTGATATAACATCTGAAACGCAAATCGGTAAAACACACAAAAGCAACCAGTCCGATGATGCCGCTTCTTATTTAATCTACTCCAAACTTCTATCTGTACTGTTTTTTCTTTCACTTCAGTACATGATGGTGAAAGAGGCGCTGCACGAGCGCGCCAACCTTCTGGAAATCGCTCCTCACCTGTCCGCTCCACTACCCATCATGCTCCCTGTTTACAAGTAAGACTGACAATACACTCAGCGTTTCCTCACTCCTGAAACACTCCTTTGTTTAATGCGTATACATTTCACCGATGGACTCATAATCACCTCAGCAAATCAGCTAACACTTTCCTTACAGCGTTCAGAAGGCTGCGTAGGCACTTCATGACACCTGACGTACGCCTATGCAAACATTCCAGCAGGTATCTGCATTGTACCTGCTTTGTTTCATTTGGGTGGCACGTTGACCAGGAAATTTTGTTGGCATAGGTTATGTTTTTTTCACATAGCGACATGTTATAACATTCATAAACAGACACAGGTTAGCATCTCACGAGAGCTGACTTGGAATCCCAAAGTGAAGTAGCTTGCAAAGTGAGTTTTACTGGAAAGTTGGTTATAATATTGATGTTTAAGCATCTCTTTTAACATTTGTTGACTTTAGGACTACATAAGCACATGGTGGCACGACATGACTTTCAGAAACATCCCTAAACACTTGCAACCGGCATCTAGTGTCCTAAAGACTGATTTTTGAAATTTGATTGTCATATTAACGTTACGGGCGGCACGGTGGTTAGCACTGTCGCCTCACAGCAAGAAGGTCCTGGGTTCGATCCCCGGGTCACCCAGGGTGCC